>CM057100.1:12587514-12770014 GCA_029959045.1 Taenioides sp. WSHXM2023 | reverse complement strand
GGTTTGTATGGATCGTACAGGAGAACTGGAGGAGAGAACTGCCACACAGCTGCCCTCCATGATAAGAAAAGGAGGTTGGCTTCATTTCTATAATTAATTTGCCATTCCCTCCATAGCCTCTGGTGGAGCCAACATGAAAGCCAGTCTGAAAGCACACTTGCTAACACATCCATTAGTCTATAAGGAGGATCTTGTTTCTTGCAGCTAACTTCTCTCTCCTCTTGGGCGATGGCGGTACTCCAAGCTGGGGCCCTGCATTCGCATGAATTACTGATGGCCTTTCGCAGACGTGTTTAGACCCCTGGGTGCCCCGTAATAAACTAAAGGTGCGCACACTGAAGGGCACGGCATGCATTTTCGCATTCATTATACAGGAGCTAGCTAGCTGCTTTATCAACTGCTAAGACACCACAACGCACAGTGCAGTACAAATATGGTGGAGTATCATCAATAACATCTGAAATTCCCTCAAGTCGTGGCTTATTTGCGATGCAGGATGTGTATTCCCAAAATGAATCTTCTAACCATGCATTTAAAGGGCCCATATAATGCTGTTTTCTGATCTATGTTATAAAGTTGTTTTCTCATCTAAAACATACCTGGAGTTGTGTTTTGTTTCATTGATACATGTTTAGCTCACAAACTCTGCATATTTAGGCTGAGTCCTTCTCTCAAACAGAAAACACGCTGTTCCACCTTGTGATGTCATGTGGTAAAAGAGGAAGTACTCTGTTGTCTTTTTAAAATCCATACACCTTTGTTAAATTCATTTGGATAATTTCAGCTCTCAAATTGGTAAGCTCAACTGAACTAAAGATAGCTGTTAACTTGAAAACTACCGCTTCATGACATCATAAGGTAAAACAGAGCATTTTGAGCTTTAGAGATGTAAACAGATCAATAATAAAGTGTAACTCAAACATGTGTGAATGAAACAAAACACAACTCCAGATTTGTTTTTGAGGAAATAAAAACATAACTTTCTCACACGACTTAAAGCTCACAAGAGTCAATTTAGCATAATATGGAGCTTTAAGTAGATTCCTGCAGGTTCAGTATGTTGTGCTAGATTGACATCATACAACACATTATTACACACCTAGTAGTACCTGGAAGTTACTGTAGAGTTTGGCAGTGCAATTCCAGCTCCCATAGATGAATGCTGTCATTGTGTCCTTGGGCAAAACACTTAACCCACCTTTCCCCCGGTGTCTGCGTACACTGGTGTATGAATATGTGTGTGAATGGGTGAGTGATTCTTTGATGTGAAGCGCTCTGAGTGCCTTGAAGGTGGAAAAGCACTGTATAAAAATGTGACCATGTATTACTCCGACTACTTCTTGATGCAGTATGTATGTATTTATTCATATTAATATGTATTTCTGGTGAATGGTGTGCTCCTTGCTTGTCTCCATACAGATGTTACTGCTTGGCCTGGAATGTTCCACAGTATGGCCTGAAATGTATCCATCTTACATTTAGTCTATTACTGGTGTTTTATTGCTCAAAAAGTACCAAACAAACATGCATTCTTACAGAGACCGGGCTGGATTCTCCACAGAGCTGACCTGTAGCTTACCTGGTGGCGTCTATTGCTTGTCTCCATGGAAACAGAACATGCCATACTGTGGACCATTCCAGTCAAAGCAACAACATCTCCACTGAGACAACCCAGAAAAGTTAGAGCAGTTTTAACAGTACTTTTTATAGTACGTTTTATTGTGTATATTGCAGTAGTGAAAGAGGAACACACCAAACTATTTTACAAACACAGATTTAATAAAACAAAATTAAATAAATAAAACTTCTACCACAAAGAATTAATGAAAAATATTGCTGCCTCTGATTCATTGCTGTCGCATATTTTCCATTAGGGCTAGATTTATGCCAAAGGTTACACAGGACGCTCACGCTATTAACAACCTATTAATGTTTCAATTATGATTTTGCAAAACTGGTGAGGGCCGCAATCAGGGAACAATTACAGTGATTTATTTGTGATGCACATCTCGATTGACTGGCCTGCATGAGGGATCTTTTTTTATTTCCTGGAGACCTTCGTCACAATGAGCTCTCCATCATGGACACTGCTCACCCACTGCACCAGACTATACGAAACAGGCTCCTACAGCGTCGCTCAAACAGTGAGAGATACAGGACTACATTCATACCATACTCCATACACACAACTGTACAACAACTCACCCGTATGTCATAAATAACCCTCTCTCCCTCTGTCATGTCAATCACTATTTCATCTTTGCACTGTTTCTCCTCACCCACCTCTTGTATATAGCTGAGATATAGTTTGTATTATTTTATTTTTTATTTTTGCTTGTACATGTACATTTGTATAATTAAAGGTGCATTGCGCAGCTTTTCTGTAGGAGGGTCCATCACTTGCTTGTATCCATAGAGATCCATTAAACACATCTATTACGGGTGTTCTATTGTTCAAAAATACAGTAATTCTCTCTGTGAATAGGGTTGCCTCTCCACATATCTGACCTGTAATGTAGACTATAGTTGTCTCATTTGAGATATATAGGCTTAATTTCTACTGTGGAACATTCTAGACAAAGCATGTAGAAAAGCATTTGACAGACCCTCCACTGGAAAAGTTGCACAATGCACCTTTAAACCTTATTTGAGTCCAGTCCCTTGCTATTTTTGTTACTTATTTTGAAATGTATTATTACTGTTTATATTGCTGCTCTTTGTTATTATAAAATATTGTGAAGTGTGAGCTACTGTGTCCAAATTATTCCCCTTGTGGATCAATAAAGTTTGTACCACTTCTTGCATTCCTTCAATACAAACCGGTCTGTGCCTCCTCCTCCCTCCCTCTCCCTCCATCCCTCGCTCCCCCTCTCCCTCCCCCCCTACCTTCCCCCCAATCAGGCACACGATCTCGGTGCCACCGGTGACCTCATTCAGTCAGAAGGCCTTGCAGCTGCTCCTGTCTCATTATGAAACTCCATTGCCATTCAGCTAACCTCTGGATTAGGTGACCGGCTAACAACGCTAACAACAGAGTCCACACAGAGCACACACAGCGTCTTGGGCTACTCCTTATACAGGCCTGCCATTGTTCCCGTGAGCAATGGAGGAGAGGTGATCAAATAGCAGGTCAGGGCCTAAAGGTGGGTCACTGGGGATTTGGTTTCATTGGGCAAATACAATCGCAATTCAGACTTTCAGATATGGTGCATTGTCCCCACTATGCATGTTTAAACAGCAGGCCAAACACACTTAACGAGAGCGGGAAAGAAAGTGAGCTGGTCCATTGGGTCTATAGAAAAGGAGGATATAAGTAGTATGGAGAGAACATTTTAGTGGAAACACTGCTGTTTGGTCAGTTTGGTCTCTTATATTTCATTTACATCCAGGCTTTAAAGGACGTTTTCTCAAACTGCATTTTTCTACCATTGAGACACAAGGATTGCCCCTTAAAGCTGCACCTACATACACCAAACTTTACAGTCTTGTCATGAGAAGAGCAGAAGGATTTTCCGATATCTAATTCCATGTCTGATGTATCCAAGTTTTAACTCTACAAAAATTGGGCATTTGAATTTTTGGCAAATTTTCAGTCAGATCTTGTTTATCGTATCGGACCGTATCGTATTGTACCGTATCAGACCGCTGTGGTGAAGAGGGAGCTGAGCCGAAAGGCAAAGCTCTCGATTTACCGTCAATCTACGTTCCTACCCTCACCTATGGTTATGAGCTTTGGGTAATGACCGAAAGGACAAGATGGCGGATACAAGCGGCCGAAATGAGGTTCCTCCGCAGAGTGGCTGGGTGCTCCCTTAGAGATAGGGTGAGGAGCTCAGTCACACAGGAGGAGCTCGGAGCGGAGCCGCTGCTCCTCCACGTTGAGAGGAACCAGCTGAGGTGGCTCGGGCATCTGTTCCGGATGCCTACGGGGTGCCTCCCTTGGGAGGTGTTTTGGGCCTGTCCCACCGGGAGGAGGCCCCAGGGAAGAGCCAGGACACACTGTCTCTCGGCTGGTCTGGAACACTCAGGATCCCCCGGAGGAGCTGGAGGAAGTGTGCATGGAAAGGAAAGTCTGAGCCTCCCTGCTCAGAATGCTGCCTCCACGACCCAGTCCCGGATAAAGAGTAAGAAGGAAAATGGATGGATGGAGCTTGTTTACTCAAATACTAAATAAGACATCCAAAATCTAATTTGTGTGTGTGTGTGTGTGTGTGTGTGTGTGTGTGTGTGTGTGTGTGTGTGTGTGTGTGTGTGTGTGTGTGTGTGTGTGTGTGTGTGTGTGTGTGTGTGTGTGTGTGTGTGTGTGTGTGTGTAAAGAAATTTAAACCTAAATAGTCAGTTTTGGTCGTTTTTACAATGAAATGCTGTATTTTTAGATGTAAACATTACATGCTGAAAATCTTGTAATACATGTTTTCTTACATTTACGTGAGTAAATTGCAGAAGTTCGAGAACTGAAATCTGTACATTTAAGATTTTGTCATATTCACCTGCAGTGTCTCGCCTTATTAAGAAATAGGGTGACAAAGTAATATTTAGATCAATTTCAAAGCAAGAAAAAAAATACATTCACACGTATCAAGTTCTAGCTTAGTATGGTTAATTAGTATAATTTATTCAAATGATTAGTTGAGGAAGTAGAAGAGAGTTTAAATGTGTGTGAATGATTCAGTGGATAAGTAATATGACTCATGGTCAGTATGTCAGGTCCACCCACTTGGAAAAAGGCATAAGTGGTGAAATAAAATGTCAAGTGTAGCCTTGATTTACGTCAGTGTGAATTTTAGTTAAGGCCAAATAGTAGGCTGTGCCACAAAAGACATTTGGGGTCAAAGCTGGGTTAAATCAGAATCTTAAGTTAGTAGACATGACACCACTGTAGCCTGTATATATTTTCAGTCTTAAAGGGCTCATATTACACTCTTTTCTGTTATAATATTGATCCTCATCAAAGACAGACCTGGAGTTGTGTTTCGAGTTCTCCATAGAATCATTTGGATAATTTCAGCCCTAGAATTTCCAATCTCTATGGTACTAAAGGTAAAGGTTAGCTGTTAACTTGAAAGCTACATGACATCACAAGGTAGAACAGAGCATTTTGAGCTTTGGAGACATATACAGACTAATAATAAAGGGTTACTTAAATATATGTGATTGAAACAAAACACAATTCACAATGTTTTTGAAGTAACAACATTATAAACTGGTGTAAAATTCACAAGTGTCAATTTTGTGTAATATAGGACCTTTAAATCTTGTAGAGCAGCATATGCAGCTCACACAGTGACTTAATTTCCTGCTAAATAAAGTTATGGCAGAGATACGAATCAAAGTCTGACATTGTGCCACTTGGCTTACTTCTTTTGTCTCACTTCTTCACACTTCCATATCTCTGTGTTACTCAAGTCAATGGGTAGATCTCAGTTGGAAAGTGCAGCCATCAGTTATAACACTTCTTTATAACTCCAGCCCAAACTTTGGAATATCTATTAGGCAGAGACTAGCCATTTCCCTAAATTGTGCACTTCCCCTTGTTCTGGGAGTGAGTTACTAAACGCTCTGTTCCTCAGATCCACAGCTCGGAGCGACACAATTATCATCCCTGCAGGAGAGGACTGAGCCGGGCCAGGCAGGGGGGCAGGCAAGGGGCTGGCTGCTCCGCCTAGGACACCACACAGCTCTGCAGTCTAGGAAGGGCATTTAAAAGTTCATTTGCAAACACAGATATGTGACATTCAAAAAAATAATTGAACGCAGTTGCAGTTTAATATTTGTATAGAAATGTTTTCAAAAGCCAAATGTTATTCTGACCTGCACTGATCTTGGTAGGACATAGTAGCAAAAAGAAGAAAAAAAATTCTGACAATTCTTCAAAATGGAGATATGTGCTTTTTGGCAATTGAACTTCACTTGTTTTAACTGGAATGGTAAATGGTGACATTTTTATATAACGCTTTTTCACCTTCAAAGCACTCAAATCATCAAGGAACCACATTCACACACATTCACACACTAGTGTACACAGACATGGGGGCAAAGTATGGTAAGTGTCTTGCCCAACGACACAATGACAGCATTCATCTGTGGAAGCTGGAATTGCACCGCCAACCTGTGGGTCAGTGGATCTGTTGAGAGTTGAGATGGTAACAAAAGGGGGAAAAAATGTGACAATTTTTCAAAATGGAGACATCTGGGTTTTTTTTTGTTTGTTTGTTTGTTTCTTCTTTTAACTGGAATAATTTAAAAGCAGCGGTTAAAGTAACACACATAGGTACTCGATCTGTGTTACTAACTCTTGCTACTGCTACTATTGCTTTTATTTGTACTTTGATACCAATACCAGAGCCTCTATTGCTGTTACTACCACTGCAATTACCCAGAATAGATTGACTGTTTGAAGTATAAATTTGGTGAGAGTAATTGATGGTGGTTGGAGAGGCACTTGACACAGATTGACAGCCATGTCCGCCCCGAGGCAGCTGTGGATACTCAAGGAGCTGGCCACCATTGAATGCTTCTATCATTACTACTTCTAGACGGGATTGTGTGAATTTTCAGTTAGCTTGCAGTTAAACCAATAGTCTGAAATACTAAAGTTTGTGTTCATTCAAAAATATTATGACAATACAGTACACTGCTTTTTCTTACTACTTTCTACATAGATACACACAGAAAAGCAAGATATGTGGAATTATTTAGTACAGAAAAAAGTTAAATAACTCTACTAAATATTTTTCGACAAAGCAAGAGGTGGGTGATTTGAATTCCATACATCTTACTTCATATATCTGATGTCTTTTGTATGCATATCAAATGTAGACAGTAGTAAACATATAGAAAAAAAAACATGAATGAGAGGGTGAGTTCGAACTTTTGACTGGTATTGTATGCGTAATTGTACCAGCGATTCCATGACCTTCTTGTTTACTTTTCTATAGCCTTTTTGACAATAGCCTTTGACCCATCAGTAATGCAAACTTTTTAATGATGATTTCATTTTGTAAGGTTAGTGTCTCATAATTTACCATCACTGGCACAAGCTTTAAGACCAAATTGACTTCAAGATCGAAAACTTTGTACAAATACCTAAACCACAGCTGGCTGTTTATAATGTGTCCAAGAGGCTGGGCTATCCAAACAAGAAGAATAACCCTTTGTTTTTCCTTTATATTGTATTGAAGGAGGTTAGCTCACTTGTCACTATGAGGAGTGGGCCGGCCATTGCTATCAGTAAGAAGACAGATTAGGCTCTCCATTTCCACAACGCTGCTACATATCTAATGGGCTCGGCCACTGACCACCACCCTTTTGTACAACCCACAATGGAACTTTGATCGGAGACTGCAATGAAGCGCCTCAAACAATAAGCTACATTCATCCTGGGGGCTTCCAGATCCCAAAGTGAGATCTGTGCTTCTGTATAGCATATTCCCTCAGCTAGCTTTAATTGGAAGTGATGCTAGACAGATCATATCATAACCATTAGCTTGCCCTGATAAAAGTGACCCGGGGAGGCGTTCCATAAAGACTCTTGTGTTCCAGAGTTCCTCCAATCACAGGCGACCCTGGACACCCTGAAGGCCCAGGATGGAGGCTCAAGGGCTGGGGAACAAGGCACCGCTTGACCTCCCCCTCCGTCTCTTCTCTGGAGGATGAAAAACGCTGATAGCAAAGACAAGAAATTAAAGAGTACAGGGCGTTGGAAGATTTCATTATGGTCAGCAGGGGCAGGGCCGATGAATCTGGAGGGTGCTCCGTGTGGACGTTCATTATAATGGCAGGGTGATTATTTGACCTAAACTTGCTCCTCTGAATGCCAATGATTTATGCTGCTCCAGGTACAGTCCGCAACCTGGGTGACCTTCCTCTGGGGAGGAATACAAAAATGTAGTGAAAACTGAAGGGATTCAGAGCTTTGTAGGCTAAACCTAAAACATGGTCATTTGGGTAATCCTCCATGCAAGCTATAGGCAGTGTTGGGAAGTAACTGTATACATGTACCAAGAATATGTATTCTGGGTACTAATTTTGAGTAAAGGTATTCAGAATATAGTACTCTGATTGGACCATGTATTGGAATACGTTACAAATACATTTTAATGCAGTTATTCAGTATTCTGTAACTAAATACATTTTAGTTACACTTACATTTTTCAGAGTATTCTTCCCATCACTGGCGATAGGTGACACAGTTGTTTAAAGGTTTCTCCCGTGTTGGGTGGATGAGTGATTGGTTTTAAGAGATGTATGTATAGGCACAGGCACAGGTACGAGTCACGTCAGGCCAAAATAAATAAAAATAGTAAATTAAATCAGATTAAAAAAAAAGTGAAATCCAATTCCATGTACTAAGTCTATAGAGTGCAATATAGATCCTGGAATATCAATATAGATGTGTTTTGTTCAAAATGTATTTAAGCTCTCACAACACAGACCACATGCATTCATTTTCGGCCTATGTACAGCTTTAGAACAGCTTCTTTCAGGTGGTGAAGTGAGACTGGGATGAAATGTCCAAGTCAATGAGATCAATTTTTCGGCGCATACTTCCAGGTTTACGAGAAATAAGCATACTTTATTATTAGCTGCAGCCGCAGTGATCTGTCTCATTTTGCCACAAAGTGCTGCTTTTACAATACAGGGAAAACATAACATTTGATTTAATAAGTCTGGTAACCCAGATATAAAATGAGAGGGGCTACATCTTCTCTTGTGCTTCTCCTGTTAAATTTAAGTCTGTTTTGTAATAGCTGTTTATTTCATTTTTGATTGCCTATTTCTGTTCTCTTGCTGTTCTTGAACTGTGCATCGCAACACTGGAATTTCCCCATTGTGGGACAAATAAAGGTTCTGTTATCTTTAGTACTGTCAAAAATATTGCGCTATTAACGAGTTAATGCAAAACAATTTTAACAGCGTTAATTTTTTTATCGCAAGGTTAACGCTCTTTGTAGTGAACTCGTTTTTTCATAAGCTGTGGCCACTGCTGGTAACGTCAGAAAAACTACAGGATCCAGATGTAAACCAGAAGCAAAAAACATTGTATGAAACTGAGAAGTCCCGGCTGGAGGAGGTACTGTAGGTCAAAGCACGGCACGGTTGCTCATATACGTGCACACGTACGACTTCACTATACAAGCCTTGTGTGTGTGTGACTCATATCTGTCTCACTATTTAAGAGATATTTCTGCCGCTGGACCCATTTTCTCCTCTAAAAGCGTTAGCCCTACAGTGCGACATGTAAACAAACAGCGTGCAGGTGTGAGTCCAGAACATAGAACCTACACAATCGCTTTGACTGTTATGAAGACAGAAGAGAGGCACTTCACTCACACTGCTGCAGAACACTTCATGAAAGTGGAACATGAAAGTAGAACATCGAACACAAAGTTGTCTCACTGACAATTGTTATGGTTTGCAATAAAAACCCATTTGCACAAAGCGGCGCCTGTCCACTTTTCTATGTTGATAAGAGTATCAAAACAATGATTCAAGGGACAAAAATGTGTGATTAATTTGCGATTAAAATTTTTAATTGATTGACAGCACTAGTTATTTTATCTCACAGATTCTTATCTCGAAACTGAACTGTGAGTGAAAATGGCAATAAGTAGTTCCTATATACAATAAATACAGATAGGATTAAAGTTGTGCAGGCAAACAGCAAATATAAATTGTTTATTGTTTATTGATTTAAACATTGACAATTTTGAGTGTGCATCAATAACTGTCAGTACTTGCTGGTATTGACTACTAGTGATGGACAGATCTATATCAGTGTTGTGGTATGGATCTGTCCATCAGTCACTTTATAACTTGCCCTCAGCAGTTTTGGAGTTCAGTGATCTAAATTTTACCCTTTTACTACATCAATATTTGTATGTATTGAAAAAAAGCATGTGTTTTCTCTAATAACTCTCATTGATATTGCACATCTCTGAGTCTGTGCTCTCCAAACCCGGAGTGCACATCCTCTGTGCAGATGTGAAGCCCAAATAGCTCCAGCATGACTGTGCTTCCTCATATGGCTGCTTTCTCTTGTACACAGATAAATTAAAACCTTATGAAGCATATGGCATAACAAAGCCATTGTTTTCTTTTGCGTAACCTTGTGGTGTTTTGTGACTAATTCTAATGATATTTCTAAAAGCAGTACTATTTGTGCTTTGGAGCTATGCTAAATTCCATTGATCCACATTAAATGAAGAAACCAAAAGCTTAAAAAGATATGCACATTAAAGTCAGTAGGAGTGCTACAAAAGGCTGACATCTGTACTAAAAAGCATTTGTTTGTCCTGTGTGTCACCCAGTTCATTTCTTTGAACTGGGAGGCACACAGGACAGCAAATAAAGGAAATGTGCATCTAATCTACATGCGGCATTGTCTTAGCCATAAAGGTCTAAACCAATTTTCCAGGAACTTTACACAAGGGTAAAGCAGGGACCAAGGACAAAACCATTTAGATTTGAGGTAAAGCCATAAAAAGTAGCAGATGTGATTTATTTGAAGAGTTTTTGTGCAGAAGGGATGAGGGTGAGCTGGAGGATTGTGGGGCCTTGGCAGAACTATGAGCCTTGCATTGTCCTTCTGTGGTTAGCCTGGTGCTCATCAAGCATTAATTCACTGTGGTTATGATCTAAAATCATCAGCTATTTTCACTTAGAGGACCCAAGAATAGGACTATTTTTTTCCTCAAAGGTGCATTATAACTTTTCAGCCACCTGCTTGCTTCCATGGAGACATTATTGCTATGCCTGGACTGTTTCACAGTATTGCAATACCTATCTCTATCTCCAAGTGGATAAGTAGTTAACACACCACCAGGTCAAGCTATAGGTCATGTCTTTACAGATACTTTATAGCAATGAAAACTTCTGCAGTTGAATAAATGCAAGACAGATGTGTTTAATGACATACTGTGGAACATTCCAGGCAAATCAGTTACATCTCCATGTGGACAAGCAGGTGATGTACCCACTCAAGTCCTACACCCTGAACTCAGATGGATCCCACATTGATTTTGTATTACTATATTCATGGAAGGCTTGCTTTTATTATTGGACAGAACAGTGAGTAGTATGAAATGGGGGCGTAGAGTGGGGGGAGACATTTAGTAAATTGTTTAAAGCTGCATTGGTGGAGGGTCCGTCACCTGCTTGTCTTCACGGAGATGTTATTGCTTTGTCTGGAATGTTTCATGGTAGAGTATAACCTAGGTCAGATCTGTGGAGAGGCAACGCTATTCACAGAGAGAATTATTGTATTTTTGAGCAACAGAAACACCCGCAATGAACAAATGTTAGATAGATGTGTTTAATGTCATACCATGGAATATTCCAGGGAAAGCATTAACATCTCCATGGATACAAGCAAGTGATGGACCCTCCTCCAGAAAAGCTGGGCAATGCAAGTTTAAGCCCTAGTTTAGGATACAAGACTTCCAGGCTTGTATCCTGACATAATAATCTTTCTCTTACAGCTACAGTGTGATTATTATCCGTAATAGGACTTGCGTGGGAATATCACTTGTGTATTCTATAGATACAGTGTCCAGTGCAAGTAAACTCATCATTTAAGTTTAATTTAGAGCCTTTGTTTGTTTTCCTATTCTGATCTCTGACTTTTGTAGTACTATTATAAACCATAATTCTCTGCGCTACATTGTATTGAATTAGCACAGGGAGGTGAAAATTACCCACGTGACACATTTGCTTTCATATTTATATTTCAATCTGTACAGAAGTGGCAAACTGCCATTTTTATGCAGATGACATGATTATATATTGTTTTGCACCTTCACTCACTGAAGCCATCGACAAATTGCAAAATGCATTTAACATTGTTTGCCACAGCTTCTCTGAATTGAAACTCCAAAGTAATGCTGTTCTCTAGAAATAAGATCACGCAAAATGTTCCTCCAGTTGTTGCACCTGATGGCTCAGTTATTGAAGTTGTTCATGCTTTTAAATACTTGGGTGTCATAATTGATGATGGACTGTCTTTTAAGCTTCATATTGACTCTCTTATCAAAAAGTTGCTTCTTAAATTGAGTTTTTACTTTAGAAATAAGTTGTCTTTTTCATTCAGCGCCAGGAAGAAACTTGTTGCTGCAACATTCCTCCCTGTGCTGGACTACGGGGATCTTTTATATATGCATGCCCCAGCCCAAGCTCTGCAGTCTCTGGATTCAGTATTTCATGCTTCTTTGCGCTTTATAACAAACTGTAGTGCTCGGACCCATCATTGCGAACTCTACTCTCGTGTTGGATGGCCCGCTTTAGCGACCCGGCGGCTCACACACTGGTAGACTTATTTATAAGGGACTTGTTGGGCGGCTTCCTCAATACCTTAGTGTGTATCTTCAGCATAGGCCTGATGGACCCCAGAATTTACGTTCTCAGGATGTTTACACACTGACTGTTCCTACTGTGAGAACAGAGAAGGGAAAACTGTCTTTTCAGTATAGTGCTCCAGCCGACTGGAATTCTTTGCAGAGAGTTTTAAAACTAAAAACACTTGTACCGATGCCTTTTTTTAATACTCTTTTGAAGGACCTGGAAACGCAATCGATGATATGCCAATGTTTCTAATTGTGTCCCTAACATAACATATTATCTGTGTTGATTTTTTATATTGAATTGTTGTCTTGCGGGTTGTGTTGTGTGGGCCTCTTGCCAGGACTCCCTTAAAAAAGAGATCTTTGAATCTCAATGGGACTTTCCTGGTTAAATAAAGGTTAAATAAATAAATAAAAAGTTGTGCTAACTGTGGCAAACTAATGTCTGTCTAATGTCGATTTCATCACATTTTCAGATTTCAGCACATACATGGTATCAAAGAAGTTATTTTTTTCTTGTATGAACTTCTATTTAAGTAGTATACAGTATTACATGTACGTATCTGTTTTTAATTGTTGGACAAGTGGGTATTTCACCAATAGTCAATATAACATAAATTATAAATTACAAATTACAAATCTGCTTGTCTCCATAGAAATGTTATTGCCTTGCCTGAAATTTTACACAGTATGTCATAAAACCTCTCACACCTGAGCCAAGTTACAGGTCAGTTCGACAACAGAGAGGTGTGTTTTATTTGGAGCAATGACAAGAAATTAAATAATCTCTTTTTTTCTAGAGCCGATATCAGTTGGCCGATACATCAGGCCGATATTTGGACTTTTTAGTGTATCAGCTATTGGCCTTAAATCTCTAGCAAAGGCCAATATTTTGTTTTGGTCAATCTGCTGCCTAAAAAATTCACACAAAGCTTTATATTAACAGTTTAATACAAAGAGATAACAGCACAAAATGTGACTACACGGCTCTCTTATAGGTTTGGGGTAAAAAAAGGTTTTAGGGATAGTTTGTAGCAAATTTAAATTACATAATTTGGGGAAAATAATAAAAATCTGCCCTACATATCGGCTCAAAAATGTATACATACATATGCAACATACAACATAGTTACTGATATGGTTTTTACATCTGAATACGATGCCAACTATGTTACAGTGCCAATACTGAATTATATCATGGGAAGAAACATCTACATATCTGCATAAAAAGACATGAAAACACCGCTTTAGAACACTCAAATTAAGTTGAATTTTTATTTGCATTTAAACTAACCTCATGATTATATATTCCAATAAATATTCATAGATGCATATTATTTGCACTTGGGTTGCATGAACTAGCAGTGGCTGTGCTCCTTGAAAGCCGCAGTGACAACAAAAGGCCGTGCATGGATTTCACCATTTTGTGGAGAAGAATAAGAGATTACTCAGTGCGCTCCAATTGGAACGGTGTGTCTGCTGCACTCTGCTCATTGTTCTCTATGTTATTTAAATGTGGGGACAATGCTAAATGGATTGCCCAAGGCTCTTTCTACAGGTGTGTGGGGATTTCAGTGCAGCTGCTACAAGGAATTGGACATGGTGTTTTTTCCGGTCTAAGTTGTCAAAATTGTTGGGGACACATTTCTCTGCAACACAAAGGCGGAACATGAAAGATGGAGTTTGGAATGGTGGGTATGAATACAAAGAGGGGAGTTGTAGTGGCTGGAGCTGCATCATCACAAATGCATCTTCACAGATTTCTGGTGGGTGGTTTATGTAACTTCTCGCTCGATTCAATGCCATACAGTGCCCCAGATTGCATCAGGCAATAAAATGTACACCTAAGCATTTTCTTAGATGAATATTAGCCCAGTATTCACCAGCAGAAAACCTATAGACTTCATTTGAATTAATTTTCCTGTAAATGACTTGATTAGAAAGAAAACATTTAAATCATTTATATGACTATTCTTTAGTTAATTTGTCAGTGATTATTTTTAGTTCTGCATATATTCAACCAAAATATAAATTATGTTCTTTAAACGTAAATTGTTAATTTCTGTAGCATTTCAAGTAAAATTGCTTCTCAATGGACTTTTCTGGTGTCAGACTCATCTGAATGGGGGTTTATGTTAATGTATACTTCATAAGTTGATTATCCATCTAATTAGAGGTCCCAGTGTGTAGGTCTATAAACATAAACTCCCTTTATGCTGAGTTACCTGATTTTCAAACTGTGAAACAAGGAAGAAGGTATATTACAGAGATAGTATTACATTTCTATGGGGTATTAATTGCTTAAACAAAATATATTTAGATCACCTTGTTATCGTTTATTGTTTTGAAATATGCTATACTCACAGAAAAAAAAACATCCCCCCTCCCTGCTCTCTATACTAAGTCTCTACGCCCTCAGAGTGCTATCACAACAAAATCAGTGTGCATCCCTCTACTGAAACAATCAAACATATCATCAAGTTTGTGAAGTCGTAGTGTATTGTGCTGCATCCTGCTTTTGTATATTTATGGAAAATTGCTGTGTAGGAGCTTGTAGCCTGAGCTTTACATAAGATTTAACCATAAGGAGGGTTCAAAAAGGCCCAGGAGAGATCACTAGATCACTCAAACATGCATGGATAACATCTAAAACCTCTTCAGGCATGTTTTTGATGAGCATGGTAGAAAGCTCAAGATTTTGCATAATACCCCATCTTTAAGTATTACCTGCAGCTCTAACTTGTTCCTGGCTTCATCAAACTCTTTGGTACATTGCCATTTATACGCATTCATTTTAGGCATGTACACAGCTGGGCAGTCTTCACACAGCAATAATTGTTTATGAGCAATTTAGCAATGCCAATTCACCTATACTGTACAACTTGAGAACTTTAATGCTAATCTCTCCACTCAAATAAGGTTTTAGAGATCTATAAATCCCATTATATTACATCCAGTTCCTTTCCTTTTTTATATTCCGGTCACTTCCCTCTTCAGAGAGCTTGGTCCTCACTTTGGGATGCAGCTCAGCCCTGCAGTGTAGCACTGTTAGAAGGCCCTAGAGAACTCTGGAGACCTGGTGTCTTTGTTTAATGTGACCTCATGAAGAATAAGCAGCATAGTGTGAGCTTTTCCCAAGGAACATCTCTAGGAACCCGAGGCCGTCCTCTGACCACCAACGCTGCCACACTGACAGGGAAGAAACTTCAAAACCACCACCACCTCCTCCACCTCTCCCTGTCTCCGCTTGTTCTTTTGGCCTGCCTTCCGCGATTCACTGGGGAGATTGCATTTCAAATTCAACAGCTCTACTCCTAATGAACCCACGCATCAATTTCCAAGGCAAACTAGCATCTTTATGGAATGCGGTGATATTATTAGGTCCTTAAGGATTTTGTGGTGGGGTAGGTATTAGCTTCAGCAGTGCAGCTCATCAATTCTCCATATCAGCCCCTGCATATGAAGAGAAATGTGACAACAGTGCTGAAAAGTGAGTTTCTGTGTTTAGCTCTTGCTTACTTTTATGTGAGTTAGTTAAAAAACAGAATATGTACAGTAGCGTTGCAAGATTAATCACAATCGAAATCATAATTTAAGTGACTGATGATCACAAGGTTGCAATGTTTTAAGTACCACAATTTCATACAAAAACAACAAAATATCCTCGTATTCTGCATGAAAACTGCTAACCCTGTAGTTTATACCTGTACAAATATGTCCTAAAATATGATTCTTGCATTAGTTCAGTGTGTCAATTCATATTTCAGTGTTTTTGTGAATTATTCTGTAGGTGTTAAAAAATGTAAACTTTGAAAAGAATTCCAAATCTAATCACAATTGCAAAGCCGGTCAGAAAAATCACAGTTAGGTATTTTCAGCCCTAGTCTTGCCTTTACATGACATGAGTGTGTTTTGCTTTAGGATTATATCATAGAGTGTGATGTCACTCAGTCAAATGAAGCTCACAAGGTCAGCAGTTATAGGAGCACATATGGAGTTCCAGATTGGGAATAAGAATTGATTTACAGACAAAATAGCTAATTAAAAACACCAGGATCATGTAGAGCAGGTTAATACGAACATTGTAAGAAATGAGGAGCCTGACTACAACAGTTATGGAGAGAGGAGCAACGTTTTTTCAATACCAAGTGAATTAGAGCTGGAGTTGATGGAGCCAGAGACAAGCCATGATCACTTCCTATTTGAAACTTGGCGGCTAGCAGGTTAGCTATGTACAGCAACTACACATTCAAAGTTTGGTTCAATGAAAATGTGAATGAGAGACTCAAATGGCAAAATTCATCCGGTCTTCCTTTTGATACTAAACAATGTTGGACAACCTGACTGTAACTCAGGATACAAACAGATTTCAGAGATCAGTCCAAGATTTTAACAATTGAAAGAATCAATGGAACACAATCTAAGAAGCCATTTCTAACAACGCACTTTCAATCTTGGTATATGGATATAGTTATATGATTAGAATTATGCACCTAAATAGAGCTAAAAAAAAACCCAAAACAACATTATATTTCCAGTAACAGTAAATGTAATAAAAAGGTGCAAAAGCAATAATGACTTTCTCTATTAAATATTAAATTTAAAAAGCAACCATTATGAAGTGAGGGGGAATACATTAATAAAAAATTTTTATGAGAAATTATTCACATTTAAATCCAGGCTAACAGGCAGTAATGCAGTCATAAAAGGCCCCACTTTTAATACTTACCTTATGAATGAACGAGAATAACAAGATCTTAAAATGCAAGGAGAGATATCCACTGTTAGCACTCTGCAGTGGAGCCTGTGCCCTGGAAACAGAGGCTGATGCAGACCCTTCATTAAAGCTGCTAATTCACATGATTAATGACACTTGGAATTTGCTGTAAAGAAGACCTACAGCCATGTTACAATAGAGGAAAATTGGACATGGGTGGCCCTCATTACTTACAATAGGGGACTACCAAGCAATCTTAATGTTTTGTTTTGTTTTTTTTCACCATTATATTTTGATAGTTTTATTCAATCGGCCCATCAAAACAACAAGAACGAAACAAAACACAACTCCAGGTGTGTTTGTGATGAGGAAACAACATTATAACATAGATCAGAAAATAGTCTAATATGGATCCTTACTACTATTCTTTTTCATGTGTTTAAGCTAAATTTGTCTTGCCTCTGTACAGCTATATTGTATAAGCAGCTCTTGACGTCAAAATAGGTCTGCTGTGTATTGTCTGTATCTAATAAAGCGTTCTATTCCAAGTATATTCTAGTCTCTAAAAGTTGTGAACAGCAAATATTAACTCATTGTGGTGAATAATTAGGATTCTCGAAATTCAGAAGGTATAAATGGAGTATTTGTTTATCAACACAGCGGATGTGCTCAGCCTGAGTGTAGAAAGTGCTGCTGTCTATGCAGTGAACGTGAAGTTGCAACGTTAGCTACTGATGTTGTCAGCGCACTAAAACAGTTCAGCTCAAGTTCAGCTCCTCCAAATACGAGGCCATGGTTCTTAACTGGAAAAAGATGGCTTGCCCCCCTCCAAGTGGAGGAGTTCAAGTATCTTGGGGTCTTGTTCATGAGTGAGTGGAGGATGGATCGTGAGATTAACAGGCAGACTGGTGCAGCGTCGGCAGTGATGTGCACGCTGTACCGAAAAGCAAAGCTCTCGATTTACCGTCAATCTACGTTCCTACCCTCACCTATGGTCATGAGCTTTGGATAATGACCGAAAAGACAAACGTGGATACAAGTGGTTGAAATGAGTTTCCTCCGCAGAGTGGCTGGGCACTCCCTTAGAGATAGGGTAAGGAGCTCAGTCAAATGGGAGGATCTTGGAGTAGAGCCGCTGCTCCTCCACGTCGAGAGGAGCCAGCTGAGGTGGCTCGGACATCTGGATGCCTCCTGGACGCCTCCCTCGGGAGGTGTGCCGGGCATGTCCCACTGGGAGGAGGGCCCGGGGAAGACCCAGGACACGCTGGAGAGACTATGTCTCTTGACTGGCCTGCGAGCGCCTTGGGGTCCCCCCCGGAGGAGCTGGAGGAAGTGTCTGGGGTGAAGGAAGTCTGGGAGTTCCAGCTTAGACTGTTGCCCCCACAACCCAGCCCCGGATAAGCGGAAGAAAATGGATGGGTGGATGGACAGACGATAAAATAAGTTATGATGCTAAACTAACATTAGTGAGTGGGATACGACTGAATGACTTGTATGCGTTAAATGCAGGCAGGTGTGTAAATGAAGAGAAAAAATGTCTCAAACTTCAGTAGCTGAATATCCATTCATACCTGATCGACACAACTAGCCCCACCCCCGGGAGAGCCTGAAATCTGCTGAAATCCTAAAAGACACTGACATGATCCCAGACAGGGCAGTCTTTCTGCAGGAGACGTGTGCAGTACAGAACGAAGTGACGTAGTCTGATAATCCCTCTACAGAGTATAAGGGTACAGAATTTAAGACATGATTTCCCATTTGGTGTTAGAGCATATCCAAATGTGTTTTTTGGATTTGGACATAGCTGGTAAGTCTCCTCAATGTCTTTGAACTTTTAAAAGGTAAAGAAGTGCTCCACTGTGTTTTTAAACTCCACACACCTTCACTAGAATCATTGGGATCATTTCACCTCTGGAATTACCAATCTCTACTGAACTAAAGGTAAAAGGTAGCTGTTAATTTGAAAACCACCACTACATGACATCACAAGGTGGAACAGAGCATTTTAAGCATTGCAGATGTAAACAGACTAATAATAAAGAGTTAGTCAAACATGTGTGAATGAAACAAAACACAATTCCAAGCATGTTTTTAGTGAGGTAACAACATTACAACATGGCTTAAAGCTCACAAGAATCAGTTATGCGTAATTGCATAATTAATGTTTGAATTTTTTAAAAAGTCTATGGGAAAAATAATGGAAAATTTACTTACAGTCACTGTTGAGCTCCATGGACCATTTAATTACTGATGAACAACATAACAAAACAAGATCTGTCATTAAAACTTCACATTTGACACAGTGACATAGCTACACTTGAATATGTAGACAGCTAAATGACTGATATTAGCCATCTGCTTTAAATCCAACCAGCAGCTGTGTTTGAACTTACATAGGAAAAGAGTGGGTGAGCCTCATAAGCATTGTCGGGTTGCTACATTTTCTCTTCATGACAAACCGCTATAAAACAATATCTTGATTATCCCCACCGAGAACTCTCCCTCTTTGCATTTTCCAGCCATAATGATTATTTCCTCATTTTGCATTTGTTTCATCAAACATAATTTATCTCTGCCTGCTTTAATGAAGTGATAATTCCACGATAATTAACGTAATCCTGCGCCCAAGCAAATTTGCCTAATGACTGTTGTTTTGATAGTCGCCGCTGGAGTGTCCGTACTAGAGCCATGGAGGAACTGTGCCAGAGGAGAGGACTGATCCAGTGTGTCAAGTGCCCAAGGACTAGGCATGTAAATCACACGGTACGATGCAATTACGATATTCATTTCACGATGTCATATTTGGAGATGCTAACAGAATTGAAGAAATGCTCCTTTTTCCTTTTGAAAAGCCTTGACAAGCCTTTGGGACTACTGGTATATTAGTGTCATAGTCCAAAGAATTAAGATAGAAAAGTTCTTTATAACAGATCTTTCTTCATGTTTTCTGCATTGAAATGGAACAAAAGATCACGGTCTTTGTTGTTTCCTCCATTATTTTTATCTGTTGCTGCAATAATAAACAACACATTTAAAGGTGCATTGTGTAACTTTTCTGGTTGAGGGTCCGTCAAATGCTTTTCTCCATGGAGAGGTTATCACTTTGTCTGGAATGTTTAACAGTATGGCATTAAACCTTTCTGTCCTCATGGAAAGCAACCAGATCAAATTACAGGTCAGATCTTTGGAGAGGCAACCCTGCTCACAATCAGAATGCTTGATTTTCTAGGTACAGTAGAGCTGTTTAATGTCATACTATGGAACATTCCAGGCAGAGCAATGACATATCCATGGAAACAAGCAGGTGACGGACCCCCCACCAGAAAAGTTACACAGTGTTCCTTTAAGCAAAGTAGCTTATAATTTGATATATTGTGACAGCCCATGATATTATTGCGAGAACTTTGACGATATGATGTTGTAACATTTTGGTCACTGTTACATTCCCTCCAAGGATGCCAAAAAGCACTGGAGAATTTTCTTCTTTGAGATTCAACTTTTATCCGTGGCGAGTAGAGGGGACCTGGGCACCTTTCATTCAGCAGTTCAAATAATAGGGTTCTAATAGGTCACGAAGCCTATTTGGAGAGGGCTTTTCTGTGGGCCGGGGGATGTAACGGCGGCTAGAGGAGGGCCACAGCCAGAGTGTCGACCGTGACATTTTATCTGCTATAGGACAGCAACTTTGGCATTTCATTTGTTTGATTTGTTTGACTTGCACCATTGCAGAGTTTAACCTTTTGAAAGCCACGGATCACATTGCCCATTATGGCTTGTGCATCTGTCGGAGGAGGACACGGTAATGGAGGGGGTCACACATATGCATGGGTTAAAGGTGGGTTAAAAGCACGCACAGGCAAAGGTAAAGTGCTTATAGAAAACTGAATAAAACAGTGTCTGTTTAAGTCTATTGTTGATGGTGATGTTGGCAGCAGTAATTATAATCTCTGTGGTTGCAGCATCTCTACATCTAATTTATCTTTATATTTTTGTAACAGTTTATTTTCCCATTAAATATTTTAAAAGGTGTTCAGATTAATATCATTACTGTAACTTCACTAGTCATGTTAGTTTATTATATGCCCTCAGACTAATTTATCTCTTATTCAAAACATGATGGAGCGACAGTTGCTCAGTTGAGAGAGTATCTGTCCACTGATCTGAAGTTTTATTTGTTCTTAGTACCATGATAGGATAACAAGCATATTTAGGATGAAAGGAATGCTTTAAAGTGAATAGGGCCATGTGTGGTGCTTGCCTGACTGTTACAGCCCAAATAATGTCAGTCCTTCTCCAAGTGTGATCCATCACAGACTGCACATGAACTCTGTATAAGAACAATATACATGTACCCTGTATAAGAACAATATACAGCTCAACATACAGATAAAAGAATGCTAAAACCATATTGTAGACGTGGAGCAGTCTCATAGAGCTTGTTAACACTGCGACCCATACACTGACATTCCCCATTCTGTGAATTAACACAGTTGAACTGCACTGACAGCCTCTAGCTCTAAATGTGCTTTGAATATATGTGATACTTGAACCATGACTCTCACTACTTAACATAAACAGGTAACAGTGCCGTTGGAGTGCACAGCTCATACATATTCACTGTTGGCCTAAGAATGAAGAGATGTGTACGCCATTCAACACTTTCCAGTGAGTTATGTGGCTTCCATTAAATGGAAAGGTGTTTACAATAAATTGATATATTCTGCTCTATATTTCTGAGGTTATGCGAAAAAATAAATAATAATGTTGTATGGAAATGTACAAAGTAAAATTAAAAAAATATTTTAAATGTTTATAGTTTTGTGACTTTCTTCAGTCAAGGACTAAAGTTGTTAGCGCTCTGGTCTCTGAAATATGTGAAAAGTACTTATAAACTCATTATGGTGAATATTTAGGATGCTAGGTATGCATTTGGACCACTGCAAATGTTACAATTAACTAGTTTTGTTCTTCACATTTTACAGTAAAAATGAGGTCCAATGTTATTATTATACCATTTTTAGCAGGTTTGTCAATACACCATCTAAACATCGTCCCTGAAAGTTTACCACCACTATCCATTCATTCCCTCAGTTAGCTGGTTAATTACTAAGTTAATTAGCGAGTCCAAATCCCTTATTATTGCGATTCCTATTAGAAAAAATCTTCAAGTAATTGCTGGCAACAATTTGCGTAATAAATCAAAACCAACACATGAAGATTTGTACATTTTCGTTCAAACAACAATATTGGCTAGGACGTCCAGAGACAGGCCTCGGATTATGGTCTTAAATTGGGGAGTGGAGTAGCGGTACATCCAGCTGGCTCCTTCTCATTCACTGGCTGTTCCTAAAAGTGCTGGGCAAAGAAGAGACTGGCAGCCAACAAATCACCCTCATGCTGCTGTGTTTACAAGATTAAGCATATGGGCCGGGCCTTAAATCTCCGCTACCTCCCCCCACTACGCAACACTTCACTTTTATGGGCGTGTATTGACAGGAAGTTGTTTCCATAGACAGGCTAGAGATGAGCGACGGTTCTGTTGATGTATCCACCTCATCTTTGGGTATTAATGTTAAACTGATTAGATAGTTAACACGGGCAAATGGGATATTAGCATAATCAGCTTTTAGCATGCGGCGTGCATGTCTATTAAATGGATTTCATTGTTTTGTAATATAGTCAGGCGGTGATTTGGATCTCTGCGGTCAAATATTTCAACCTTATGACTGTCGTTGGAAAGATCAGGAGCCGATTTGAAGGTTTTAAGACATTTTATGTGTTTTTATGTGTTTTTGATTTTATGGGATTTGGGAACATCCAAAAAAATGCAACAGATGACAGATGTAAAGTAATATTCTGATTCTGAAAAGCTGTTGTTACTTAAGAGTATTTGGGGAGCTGAAATGGTGAATAAAATTTCTGTATCCATTATGACCAGGTCAAATGCATATGCATTATGTATATTTGCAATGATCAAATATTCATATATTTTAGATTTTATTTTTCCCTCTGTTAGTGCAGCACTGTAACTGTGGAGCATACTTTGCACCATTCTCTGCAAAACGTTGCACAAAAGTGTGGTGACCGAGACGTGTGTGTTTTTTTGAGAGATGGAACTTGTTTTATAATGTAATATTTTGTGATTTGACTGTGTTGTATTGACTGTGTTGACAACTACCTTGGCCAGGTCTCTCTTGAAAAAGGGATTCTGAATCTCAATGTGACCTCCAGGTTAAATAAAGACAAACTAAAATAAAAATAAAATGCCATACTGTGGAACATTACATCCATTTCCATTTCCATGGAGACAAGCAGGAGGAGGCCCTCCTCTAGGCCAAATAAGAATCAGGTTTGTGGAGATGCAAGCCCACTACTTAAATAACTCAGTGTAACAGTGTAACCTTTCGGCGAAATTCGCTGCAGCATTCCAGTCATGTTGCAGCTTCATGCTCCGATGTTCTTCTCGTGCCGTTAGTGAAGTAATAATAATAATATAATACAATTATAATCAATAGAATAGAGCCACGTCACCCCTCGCGCACCCTTCTCACCTTTTTCACCTCTGTCACCCGTTTTCATGCCTGGTATAAGGTAATAGTACACAGTATAGTTCATACTAAATTGTTTTGTTAAATGAGACAAACAGACTTTCCCAGCTCCTATATCGGCTGTGTGTAGCAGAGACATCAAACTCCTGTTCCATGAAGGTGCACTTAGAGAAAACTGCTTTTTCTTTTATGACAGCAATAACAACAGCCCACAACAATGCCCACTCTATGCTTAAGCCTGAGTGTGATATTTGAGAGCCATCATGTCAATAAAGACTAAAAGATTACTTCAGTCAGTGTGTTGCAATTATGTCATTACGTTATTATGTGCACACCACGGAGCCCACAGATGACGTTGTCCACACTGTAGCTTTGGCCCTTGGAACGCCCTTGGACATGTGAAGGACAATAAGATGGACTGGAATTACAGAGTGAAGGCTGCACAAAACTAAATTGAGATGTTATTGATGAGATAGTGATTTGGGGCTCCAGCTAATAAAAAGTACTACCACACACATCATGGTTAAAGTGCATATGACAAATATTTATGATTCACTTTGACTTAATGCCATGGGATTATAATTATTGTAAATATAAATGATAGTTTTACACAAATCAAGAAGCAATTTGCAAAGAAAGTTGAAAAATATTTTGAAAATTACAGGAGGTTCTAAAACAAATTAATGACATCACACTAGGGAGAATTCTGTCCAAAAGTTAGGCACATTTTACACAAAAAACACATTTTCTCTCATACTTTAAACATGATTTTTAAAGGTGATTTTTTTATATTTGTATTTGTGAGATAATAATTTCTGGAATTTCTGGAATTTCCTAGTGTAATGTCACGTTTTCCAATCAGGAAGTAAAAATTTTAGACCTAAAAAATTGCCATTTGTGAATTCTTTTTGCAAAACTCTTAAATATAATATTCTTAACTGTGTTTTAGTAAAAAGAGTAGCCTAACCTGTCATCTGCACTAAGTATTAAACAAGTGACTCAGCAGAGGAGATCTCTTCCAGTAGCTGTGTTGTGTCTTTGAGCAAGGCACTTTTCGCACTTTGTCTATATTGTAACAGTGTGTGTTGGGCAAAGGCCGATAGGGCATCTGATCTACAAAGTACACTAGAATCATTTGCATAATTTCAGATCTTGACTTTCGAATCTCTACTAAACAAAAGATAAAAAGCTAATTATTAACTTGAAAACTACTACATGACATCACAAGGAGGAACACAGCATTTTAAGCCTTGGAGATGTAGACAAAGTAGTAATGTTGGATTACTCAAACACGTGTGTATGAAACAAAACACAACTCCAGATATGTTTTTGATGTGGTAACAACATTCTAACATGGCTTGACATGGATTGGCATGAGTCAATTTTGTGTAACATAGAAACTTTAATATCGGCCTATAGTTTATGAGCTAGCATGAGTCTCATTCAACCATAAATAATTCATACAACTTGAAAGACAATAAATAATTAGTTAAATTGGTTGCAGGGACATTTAAACCACAATTTAAGCATTACCGGAGACAGTTATTGTTGTGTAGTGATTTGTGAAATTGCTCAAAAGCTACCTATTAGTGCGCCGAACTAATCTTGTCCGGCACAGTTCATCTCATTTGCCGCGGCCACATAATGCCAGGTTTTCTTTGCTAGCGTCCAGCTGTGGAGGGCTGGACTGCAGACAATGCTGTGTAGACTGGGTGGCCCCTCATTAAAAGCCACCAATTTGCTTTAGCGAAGAGTGACTCAGGGCCCAAGCTGAGTGTGCGAAGCTGGGGATGTGTTTTTCAAATGTGGGTGTATCAATTAGACTGGCTTGTTGGGTGTCTCTTCAAAGCACCTTGCTAATTTTACCATCAGGGGTCAGAGCCTGTTAACCAGTGGGACAGCAGTGGTGCAGGATGCCATTGTTTATAGAGTAACAAATTAGAGGGAAAGAAACAGGGGCTGTGACAATGTGAGCAGGCATATGTGAGCCACTGTGGTCCGCAGGTAGCCCAGCACCCTGCACCAGGATTTTCCTTGTTATAACAAAAACTGCTATTCCATGCTAACTGTGTAAATTGGCTCTGCTGCTTCTCTAACAGCAGCCATCAAACAGTATTAGGGAGGTGAGCTGGGAGGTAATTGTGGGTGATATTGACAAAAAGCATCTCTTGATATTTTTTTTGGCTGTTCTGATAAAAAAAACAACAACAACAACAACAACAACAACTATAAAACACTATTCAAATGTTCCAGTCTAACAGATATGTGCTCAAATGTTTGTATCTGTGTTTGACGTTTCAGTGTTCCACAATACAAGAACTGTATGATTAAGGTAACAAGTGCAGATACACATGTCGATACTTTAAGTATTTTCAGCTTTAAGTATCTGCCGCTACCAGATATCAACACAAACAGCGTGTATCTATATGTTTGTATATATCTGTGTGTGTGTGTGTGTGTGTGTGTGTGTGTATTTAAAGTAACTATAAAAAAGCTTTGAAAAAAATAATACAACACTATTTACTGGCCAAAGTTGACATAAAACATCTTGTAATATTAAACTTATTACACATGTTTATAGACAAAAATGGGATACTGACTGAACCGATATCTTGGAACAAATATATTCAATATCAATATCAAAGTCAATATCAGTATTGATATCCGATACCAGTATTGAATCCTTGCATGCCTATTTGACTGAGATTACACTGCGAGTTTTGCATTTTCTTTATTGATTATATGCTCAATATTCTATATTCTATTTCTAAATATCTCATCATATACTGTATCTCCTATATACCACAAGGAATTACAAAATGCCAATTTGTATGAACAAGAGCTTCAGCGCTTTTCCAAAACTTCACTACTTTTTTATCATCAAGATCAACAGAATTATTTGTTTTTTGATGATTGATTTTGATTTAACCACTATTCTATTTGCTCTTCTTAAAGTCTGATTTAATAATAGAAATCCTGTAACTCACATGAATGGTAAATGTACCTTTAAACAGAACCATATCAGAAAACAGACTGGTACAAACTCATTTGATCTCAGTCTTTTAATACATCCAGGCCCAACTGTCAGAAGAAACACA
Organism: Taenioides sp. WSHXM2023; assembly: GCA_029959045.1. Lineage (NCBI taxonomy): Eukaryota > Metazoa > Chordata > Actinopteri > Gobiiformes > Gobiidae > Taenioides > Taenioides sp. WSHXM2023. Next base: position 12,743,313 of record CM057100.1, on the reverse strand, counting down.
TGGACCACCGCACGGACCACCGCACGGACCACCGCACGGACCACCGCACGGACCACCGCACGGACCACCGCACGGACCACCGCACGGACCACCGCACGGACCACCGCACGGACCACCGCACGGACCACCGCATGGACTCTCCTGAACAGATTCAGATCAATATGGCTGACAGGTTTAAACCAATAAAACTGATTTAATAAACACATCTGTTGATAATCTGTCTATAACAAATATAATAATAATAGATAAAAGGTAGATGCTACTTCAGAACTACCACTTCATAACATCACAAAGTGGAACAGAGCATTTTGAGCTTTGGAGATGTAAACAGCCTAATGATGGACGATTACTCAAATTTTGCATAATCTAGGACCTTTAAAATGCAATACTTACCTTAATCTACTTAAAAATATTTGATGAAATATAATATTTTGAAGTACTTTCAAGTAGAGATTTGAAGTACTTATTTTACCAAAGCACCAAAGACATAAATATTGTATGACAAGAATTGGATATATTTGCATATTTATTCAGCTCTTGCTCGGATTTGGATCAAGATTTAAACCAATAAAATCAACTGTACTTAATAAACACATTTGTTGCTAATCTGTCTAAATGTGATGTTTTCATATTAAGATTACTTTTATTTCTTAATTCAAACTGACTGTGCTGTTTTGCTAACCACCTCCATCAAACTAGATTAGAAAGGTGAGCCTGGAGATGGACCCCTGATTGAAGTTCGGTTGAAATTCAAAAACACCATGACTGCCGGGGCTAGACAGGGAGCCATTTTATTTTCTTTTGAAGCTTTTGAACCAATTACAGGTATTTTCCACAGTCTTTCCCTGAGCAAAGAAGCATAACTGTCTTGACCTTGAGTGTCCCTGTGCGGTGGTCTGTCTGAAGAGATAGAGTGGCTCCCCAGTGAGATTGTATGTATTCTATAATTAATAATTCATCAGCGGGTGGGAGCAGATAGCAGACTGTGAAGGCACTGACACCACAGTAGTTTGGGGCAAGTCTGTTCACTCGACCCTAATGAGTTGTTGGTACTGGAGGGAAATGCTACAAAGACACTCGCTCTACTCACTGCATTGTTTAATTTGAGGAGATTTTCTTTTAATTAAGCGACATGGTTAGCTAATAGTAGTAGAGGCTATTGCAATGGGGTATTGATGTTAGTTAAATTTGCTCACATACTGTAGTTAAGGCTCTATAGGCTGAACTTACTGTGGTTGTAGTAGTCGGCAGTGATGCAGTTATTTGAAGAGTACTGTGTTGCATGTTGCAGTAGAATGCATTGCAGTAGTATAGTGGAATCTTGTTGGACATTATAGTAACAATTGGGTAGTACAGTATAGTAACTGTAATTGTGTAGTACAACTATTAAAATTAAATACTTACCTTAAAGGTGCACTATGTAAACTTTTCAGGTAGAGGGTCCGCCACCTGATTGCGTCCGTGGAGATGTTACTGCTTTGCCTAGAATGTTCCACAGTCTGCCATAAAACGTACCTTAAAAACATTCTCATTGTCAGTGTAATCCCCTCTCCACAGATCTGACCCGTAACATGGCCTTGTAGCCTCACTTCCTTTCCTTCTTTAGAAAGGATGCATTTAATGCTGTGATGTAAAAAATTCCAGGCAAAACAAGTACATCTCCAAGGAAACAAGCAGTTGGCGGACCCTCCACTAGGAAAGTTACACATTGCACCTTTAAACTACTTAAAAATATTTGGTGAAAGATAATATTTTTGAAGTACTTTCAACTACTACTACCACTATTTTACTGTAGTACCAAATACATAAATATTCATGTATTCCGATGTACTTGATGTGTTTGCATATTTATGTAAAAGAAAAGAATTGCCTGGTTTGTTTGCTGGTTGTGTCCATTTCTTCCTCCAGACTGAGAATTAGTCCAAAAACAACAGTAAACAGTCACACTTCACTCTACTCGCCTATTCTGAACCTCAAATGCATTTTCTACACATGTTTACCATTCATTATTTCATAGCCATATCTGCTATACTCTACATGCACTCTGAGCACCCCATGGACTGACAAATAAAGCGTCACCACCAGCACCTTGCCTGTGCGCCCAAGCACCTTTACTTCCCCAACTGCCATTACCTCCGTAACACTAACAACCCCTTCTCTCCCACTGTATATTTTGACATTAATATTCATTTTTGTAGGTTCTTTTAACGAAGCGGACAACAGGCGTGCTCGCAGTGCCCTGGGAGCTCTGCGTTTAGCATCAATGGAGAGCCAGTCAAACAAGCAAACAGAGAGGCAGGAAGTTGGTGGTCTCGTTCCCCAGGGCTCCATATTAATGAGACGATGGCACAGTGCAGGCAATTACAGACACTCTCAGTCAGAGTCCAGTGAAGAAGACCCCTCCCCAGTATATATAAAAAAATAAAAAAAATAAAACACACATTTTTGGATGGTACTTGAAAATGGAATGGTATATTGTCAAGAAATGTAGCTGAGAAAGGACAAGAAAACTGCGGTCTTGCAAGTGTATTTTTAGTACTGACATCTTATAGACGTGTTTGGCCAGCTGTGAATGACTGCATGGAGGAGCTGGATGATGATGTGAGTCAGGATGTCACAGTATGAAATTTTACATGATATTTAAAGGTCCTATGGAGGAACACAGTGGTGCACTTTCTGTATTACCACATGACATCACAAGGTGGGGGGGGGGGGTGAGAAAATTGTGTAATATGCGTCCTTCAACGATTATTCATATTCATTGGCATTATGATCCAAATCAAACTTTCTGAATAAAAAAAAGTTTGTGTGACATAAAGAGCCAGACCAAAAAGCGATTTACATTTCTGTTTACTTTTTGGAGTATAGATTAAAATGAAATGACTACATTTTGCTCCTAAAATGTCATGATCATATTGTGACCTGAATAATTGAATGACTGAGCAGCCATCTGTGTCACCAAACTGTTCAAGCCACTATTTCTCACAGATTAACCGCTTTAGTCCCTGTCATTTCCACTGGTGGTGTTATGAGAATGGCACTGGACTCACACACAGAAGACCAGGGTTCAAATCCTGCTCAGATTCTGCTCTTGACTATTTAAATAGCCAGTATGCCGTGTTCTTCATGTAGCTGTATGGCTTAAACTTGATTGTGTGAGCAGAGAAACCAACCTGAAACCAACAGCTCCAACAGTCTGTGTAGAATAAGGAATACACCGGATGTCTCTGAATCCTAATAATCTTGACATCGCTAGATGAAGGCTTGAAATGTAAAAAACATATGGTGACAGACTGGCAGAAGTTACTCTCCAGAGGTTTTGAAGGATGGGTCAAATGAAGATACATTTCTCACTGGGTTAAAATAAAGATTAGCTTTAAATATTGTGAACAGTGAATGTGTGTGTTACAGAAAATAAGACACATGTACAGCAATTTCTTTTGAAAAACTCAAACTAAATGTCTCCACAGCACAAGGCCAGACACAAAAAGATGTTAGCTGACCTGCTGTGATGTAGCATCTCAATTGTCTCAATTATGTTTCATCAAAGGCCCCTCAACAAACAATAGGGGAGAGCAGCTGCTGTTCTCCAGCTGAACTCCACTTTCAGAGACAAGCTTCACACAAAAGCAATTCCCTGCACTGTATGTACATTTAAGTACAGAGACTGTCCTCTACAGTACGTCTTAGACAAATGTGCATATTTTATTCTGTCTGAAGTGTATTAAACAACAGGCTGTTCTTCAGACATCCTCCATAATGAAACAGTGCTGCTGCTACTTTTTCTGTTTCTTTTTAGGTTCTGTTCTCCATTTTTTACCATAAGTGAAGGACATGGTTCAGTCAGTCTCAGTCTCAATCTCATTCTGATAATGCATCATGAGAGACAAAAAAAGACAATTCATTCCATGTGGTTCTCATCAGACATTATGCCCACATGGATCAAATGTCTGACAAATGTTTTTTTATAGCACCTGTTTAGAATAGAATGATATTGATTTTATTGAAGTTCAAAAGGAGAAAAAACACTGAATGTTTACTCTGACACTCCAAATATATTAGCGGGCATGTCAGCATCAACCTAACCGAGCTCTATATGACAATTCACTATAGCAGGGGTCAGAACATCTCTGCATCACTGAATGCTTCAAATTGCTCGACTAAAACATACTCAGCAGGTCACTGGCTGCATACATTCCAGCAGTGCTTGTAAATAAAACGGAACATAAAAACCCTATCACCAAACAAAGTGCGTCCTCAAACTTTGACACCACCTTCGGGTTCGTAGATAAAATACTAACAAAAACTTCCCTGACCCGCCAGCTACAAAAATGAGCTCTGACAATAGAAGTTCCATTTGGGCACGGTGGAGGCAGACAGACACCAACAGGCGCCTTGGGGACCTTGAAATCTGGCTGATAATTCAGGGTGAACCGGGGCCAGCTGTGAGACGCATAAGCCCGGTGGGTGCTGGTGCGTGAGGGGGAGGGGCTCGGGGAGGGATGGGAGTGGCATGACTGGAATTAATGCGTGGTGATTGAACCGTTTGCCAAGGTTATGGGCGCTCACAATCAAAACAGACAAAGTCACAGGAAGCATCGTATCCTTGGTCAACGCTCATACCAAGGAGATGCTAATGATGATCTTCTTCTTCCCGTCTGCCTTTGAAAAGATTCTCCCTTGAGGAAAATCTCAGCATCAGAACAATCAGAGAGTTCTGTTTTCAAAGGATAAAAGTGTCACTGAAGTTTTTTTTTTTTTTTTTAATATACTATATGAGGTTTAAAAGGCATTGTGCAACAGGATGCTAAAACGTTTTCTTATTGATATTGTCCCCACAACAAACACATTCCACTCCAGTTATTGTTACCATCAACAGCAACAAGCCATCATAAATATTAATACAATTTTAATGGATAAATAATAAGTATATTAAATATAACTCAATTTTTATTATAATAAGTACATTATTAAAGTATATATATAATAGTATGGAAACATATGATGATGACATGACGAGCAATGGCAGCAATATGATGGTGATATATATCATGTATATAATGTTCCATAATTGATATTACTTTTATATGTATGTATATTATATTGTATATGTATTAAAAAAATAGATAGTGCTATCTAATTATAATTATAAATAAAATTGTATATAATAATGAATTATCAAATGGTGTAACTGTAGCAACCATATAACTTGTAAGAATGAATAGGGGGTGGGAGTAAATAAGTACGTCTTCTTCCCACTCCTTTTTGAGCTAATGTCTTGTATGTACTGTATTTATTATTTACTGTTTATAGATTTATATATATATATATATATATATATATATGCATATTTTTATTTTCTTTACCCAATGTGGGTTCAATGTATACAGTATGTATAATGTTTATTTTTCAATATGGCTCGAAATAAAGTAATCAATCAATCAATCAATCAATCAATCAATCAATCAATTGTAATTGTCTTGCTCTTTAGAAACAGAACTCAGTGAGGGCAAGATTTTGGTGTGGATGTGAGTCTGGAGAGTTTGTATAACTCAGAACATACAATTGAGATTATTATTAGAATAACACTAGAATCCAAACATAACTTAAAAAAAAAAAATGCTACTTTTCATAGTTTGTTTGGAAAATACAAATTGTATTGAGTCACAACACAGCAAAATTGCAAATTTGGTTAATCTGTTCTACATTTTACACTAATGCTTCAAAGAAAAAAAGATAATAAATTGGGAGCTAAGACTTCAAAATTGTACTGATGCCTTGCTTTCAAAAAAAAAAAAAAAAAAAAGGAAATAAAAAGTTCAAACCAACTTCTCCATACAATTGTTATGTTGCTTATAAACATTTCATCCAAAGCAATACAATTTCCATGGCAACAAGTAGATAGAGGCTCTTCTCCAGGCCTTGTTTTTGAGTCAGGTTTGTGGAGAATACTCACAGTAATTTTGCATTTTACATATAGCCAATTCTGTTTTTTTATTCTAGTCTGTGTTTTGTCTGCAAGGTTAAGTGGTGCGGCTTTAAACATATGTTAATTTTAAATTGATTAGCAAATAAAACTTGGTCAGTTATGTTCCCAAGGACACCATTGCATTCTGCTCATGACTGTACTTCATATGACTGAATAATGATACGCTCAATGTCACCTTTACAATGCACTGGTCACTATAGTCTGTGCTGTACAAAGAGGGAAAAAAAAGAAAAGTAGATTTGGACTTTTGAGTGCAGAGACAGACATCTCACTAAAGCATCTAATTGGCATTATAACTTGACCTTCATAAGGTTGTTGCTGGATTACATCAGGGGCCGGGGGAAGCTCTCCTGTGATTGGCTGTTGTGTTGTTAGACAAAAAAACAACAAAAAAGCCTAAATCAAATGACACACACTCAGAGGTATTGGAGAGGCTTTGTCACTGGGTTCAGTAACAATGAACCTGGGCTGTGTTTGAGTGGGGACTTTGACAAAGTATTCGACAAAGTAACAGCAGCTTAAGTGGCACACCTGTGTATTCACATAGTGGAGGCCGTGGCGTGGCAGTGACCCTTGCCAATGAATAAAGGTTCAGAGACTGCCTGATAATAAAGCAGCCAATAACAACATAAGAGAAATTCACATCGGCAGATTCAAGTGAGCCCTGGTGAGCTGCGCAGTGGTGGAAGAAATATTCAGTTTTGTTACTTAAAGGTGCTTCTATGGCTCGGGCATCTGTTCCAGATGCCTCCTGGACGCCTCCCTCGGGAGGTGTTCCGGGCATGTCCCACCGGGAGGAGGCCCCAGGGAAGACCCAGGACACGCTGGAGAGACTATGTCTCTCGGCTGGCCTGGAACACCTCGAGGTCCCCCGGAGGAACCGGGGTGAAGGAAGTCTGGGACTCCCTGCTTAGACTGTTGCCCCCGAGACCCGGCCCTGGATAAGCTGAAGAAAATGGATGGCTGTAACTTTTTGGTTGGGGGTCTGTCACCTGCTTGTTGCTATGGATATGTCATTGCTCTGCTGGTAATTTTCCACAGTATGACATTATACCTAACATTTATTCAGTTACAGGTGGTGTGAGTGGGGTTGTCTCTCCACAGATACCTATTGTTTTACTTAAGTACAGTACTTTGCTACTTTTACTTTGTTACATTCCACCACTGGAGCGGTTATACCAATGATTTCTACATTCACAAGTAAAGCTAACGACTTAGAAACATATTTGTGGGCTTTAAGGCCTCAGAACAAGGAGGTCCAGTGTGGTGTTAAGATGTTCTCCTCATGTCTGTGTGTGTTTTCTTTGATTTCCCCATGAACCAAAATCCACTATATAGGCTACTCGTCCACCTGATCAGGATAAGGGTGTTTTGGCACTACACTATGGCCCCATAAGGATAATAATATAATGGTTTTGTATATGCGTCATTATTCCTTCATCATTACTTTTTTCAATTTTGTATTTCGATTGAATCATGTATATTGAGTAATCCTGTATTGTCCTGCATTCAAGGCTTGAGTGCTTAGAAAATAACACTTTTTAACCAACCCCTTAATCCCAGCCCACATTCCTGTAATAAAAAACAAGAATCAGAGTTCAGAAATGTTGCGTGGACCTTTTTCAAAAATAATGACATGAAAATGAAATCTGCTTGCTTGCTATGATCAGTTTTCCCTCCAAAGAGCCTTTGGCCAATAAGCTCTACAGTTTTGAATGGGAACTGGAACTAAAATCTTCCATTTCTTCTTCACTGAGTCATTTTAGATTAATATTGCGGTTTACCCTGAACAAAACATGAAAAGATGATCTACTTACACACAGTGATTCAACAGTAGTAACTTAAAACGCCTTAATTAGGCAATCAGTGAACAAAACATTAAAGGGCCCATATCATGCTATTTTCTGATCTATGTTATAATGTTGTTTCCTCATCACAAACATACCTGCAGTTGTGTTTTGTTTCATTCACACATGTTTAACACACAAATCCTGTATATTTAGGCTTTTCTCTCAAACAAACCACCTTGTGATGTCATGTGGTAATACAGGACATGCTCCACACACCTTCAGTAGAATCATTTAGATAATTTCAGCCCTGAAATTTCCAATCTCTACTGAACTGAAGGCAAAAGTTTGCTGTTAACTTGAAATCTAACACTTCATGACATCACAAAGTGGACCAGAGCATTTTGAGCTTTGGAGTTGTTGACAGCCTAATAATAAAGGGTTACCCAAACGTGTGCGAATGAAACAAAACACAACTCCAGGTCTGTTTTTGATGAGGAAACAACATTATAACACGGCTTAAAGCTCACAGGAGCCGATTTTGCATTATGTAGGACCTTTAATGATCCAATACAAATCACAAGTCAAACATAAAGGGGTAGCACATCCCAGATCATATTGTGTATTAGCTTGAACACTCCCCCACACATACCACCACATGTATACTGTTGTTTTTCCTCAATTCAAATGGGCTGTGTCACAGAGTCGTCTGCTGTCAATGTCAACACTATGAAAGCTTTTAGTGATTAGCATTAGCACAGGTATAGTGGTCTGACACACTCCTGTTGATTGCACACTCCACTCTGCACAGGGTGTGATGAAGCACAAACGCTGGCTTTATGTATTGATCTGTTAATATGGAGATCAATCCCATAAAAGGAAGTCGGAAGTATCTATATTCCCTTATTGATTCAAATGCACCATACATCACATATAAAGCACACTAAAGTTTCTAATAATATACAAGGTCCTGACGCATACAATACACATGTTGTTGGTCGGATGTGCTGCGTGATGTGTTTTTCTGTAAACATAACCACAGAGTAGCTTTTTGTTTAGCTTTCATTTACCTTTTGGACCCTAACAGTTGAGTATGTACATGTCTACACATTTTTGCAGTAAAAAGGAGTACTGAAATTATATATTTATAGGTGTATTACCCAATGCCATAACCAGAGTTAAAATGTTTTTTGTTTTGTTCCAGTTTAGGCATCTACACAGTGTATTATCGACCTCCTTCCAACCGTACTCTCTGCATGTTTTCTTCTCATGCAGGAGTGTTTCCCAATCAGGTATGCAGGGGCGGATATTAAAAGGTTAAAACAAATTAGTATTTTAATAAAACATGTTTTTATGGTATTATTATGTATTAGCATATTATTATTGTGTTGTAATGTAAAATGATACTGGTAAATGCTACAGCTTTAGGAATGTTTTGGAACACTTTAAAGGTGTACCGTGTAACTTTCCAGGAGGGTCCACCACCTGCTTGTCTCTTTGATGATGTTATTGCTTTGTCTAGAGTATTCCACAGTATGCCATTAAACGTATCCATCGTTGCATTAAAGTTGTTTTAATTGCTAAAAAATACATTGAAATACATGCATTCTTTCTGTGAGTGAGTTCACCTCTCCATAGATCTGGCTTGTAACTCACATGCTTGTTTTTATTGAAATTACCAAGTCTGGTACCATACTGTGGCACATTCTAGGCAAAGCATTAACATCTCCATGGAGACAAGAAGTAAGCAGACCCCCCACCAGAAAACTTACACAGTGTATCTTTAATATCGTTCAGAAGCTACTCAAGGGTTGGAGCCACTAAGGAGGGGTTGATACAGACTAACCAAATTATGAATTCTTTTTTCCATTTAGCTCATTTTCTGTAAACTTCAATATCTATACACAATTCCCACTCCCATAAGCAGCGAGCACAGAAATAGTCCCATCATTCTATATAGCCCTGGATGTTAGCTTTGTGCCGGTGAAATATGGGACAGTGGCATTTCCACACTGACAACAGGTGCTGTCATCACTCCATATCTGTGCCAAGAACATCTCCAGACCTCAGCCTCAGCAGCAGAGATAGTGTGATGTGGAGCCAGACACATTAGTCCTTTCTACAGCATCTTCTCTGTCATCAGCTCTGGAGAGTGTAATGGAAGCTGAAGCCTTAAGCAAAACGGTTAGAAAGATGATCAGAGAAGTTGCTATGAATTAACCTGTCAGAATAACACATTTTGAAGCGATATAATATGTGTCATAGTAACAGTGATGGGAAAGAATACTTTGAAAATGTATTTAGTTACAGAATGCTGATTATCTGCATTAAAATGTACTTTGTAACATATTCTTATACGTGGTACTATATTTTGAATACGTTTACACAGAGTTGCATTGTATTATAGTAAAAAAAAAATCATGACATATAATTTCAAACAACTTTACTTTTGTTGCTGTATGTATACATTTATGTCAATTTAGTGATGAATAATTGCATTACAGCTCCCTGATATCATGTAGTTTGAGGCCAAAATTGCTATTTGAAGTACCACAGTGTATTTCTTTTAATTTAGGTAAGTAGGTAAGTAGGTAAGTAAGTAGTAATACCACCAAATGAAAGAGTAACTGTACTGGAATACTGTTACCCAAACACTGCATATTAATTATTCAGCCAAATACAGCTCAAATGTTGTATTAAGCCTATATTAACCATATAGGTTTAATACAACAAAAAAGTAATAAAAAGGTACACACAATAATTACTAAACCCAAAAAATATATTGAATGTTGATATGGTAGTTAGCGTGACAGGCATAGACATGAGTGGGGCAATAGTGGCACAGTAAGTAAGTGTTAACCTTCAACCAGAGGGTAGTTGGTTCAAATATTACCCCATATGGTTTTATTTATTATACACTGTGTCTCTGGGTATAATAATCCACCACCACTTGTAGGCCATGAGAAAAAAGCAAAAGCCAAATGAAAAAAGCTCCTCTTTTAAGAGTAGTTTAAAAATAATCATATTAATAATAAATTAATCTTATACTGTGCCTATGGAGACACTCATTCTCTCTTCACTCAATCTCAAACAACAGAATAGAACTGGGTTTTGACCTCAACTTTCCGATGTGTGAGTCAGTGCTAAATTACTCCATAAAACAGTCTCTTCTGTTAAAGCATTTTCCTTTTTTAAATATCGTTTGCAGTTTATTTAAAGGGCCTATATTATGTTTTTTTTTCCTAATCTATTTTATAATGTCGTTTCCTCATCACTAACCCTGCATATTTAGGCTGAGTTCTTCTCTCAAGCAGGAAACACTCTGTTCCACCTTGTGATGTCACGTGGTAAACTCCATACACCTTCAGAATCATTCGGACACTGAACAAAAGGTAAAAGCTGTTAACTTCAAAACTACCACTTCATGAGATCACAAGGTGGAACAGAACATTTTGAGCTTTGGAAATGTGCACAGACTAATAACGAGTTATTCAAACATGTCTGAATGAAACAAAGCAACTCCAGGTATGTTTTTGAGGACGTAACAACATTAAAACATGGCTTAAAGATCATAAAAGTCGATTTTGTATAATATAGGACATGATAAAAGAGAAGACAGCTTTATAAAGAATAGTTACTTTGACCTGTGCAATTTGAAATGTAAAAGTGTAAAAATGTGAAAAGTACCATTAATTCAGGCAACTTTTGTAACTACATTTGCCTCAAGTTTAAAGTGGTTTTTCAAAGTTCTTCACAAGTTACAGCAATATCAGAGAATAATTGTACACCTTGAGCATTAAAGTAGTAGAAATAATCCACTCACTAAAGGCTGAAGGCTTGCTTGATCCTTGCCTGTGCCGTTGCATAAGTTGTGTCCTTGAGCAAGGCACTTCACTTTGGTACCTGAAAGAAGTGAATGAATAATGCAATGTAAAGCACTTTGAGTATGTGCTTTATAAATCCAACGTCTTACTTTTATTATAAGTTGGCAGTTGGACGCCATGGCAACGGCTTCCGCTCTGTACTCATTGTCGTACGAATAATTTCCAAGTACCCCTGGCTCTTCCCTCCATCAAGGGCACACACGCACGGGTCATTGAATCAAATTACCTGTATTGTAAATGCCAAGAATGAATGGGTGTCTGCCCCTGCCGTTAACCAACTGTCCACATTGTTCATTAAAGCTGATGTAATTAAGAGTTCTGTATTACGTAAAATAGACTCTGGTGAGCTTTAAGCCATGTTATAATGCTGTTGTCTCATTGTGTTTTGTTTCATTTACATGTTTGAGTAATCATTTATTATTAAACTTTCTTCATCCGCAAAGCGCAAATTGCTCTGTTCCACCTTGTGATGTCATGAAGCGATAGTTTTCAAGTTACCTTTGACCTTTTGTTCAGTAGAGATTCAAGGGCTTAAATTATCCAAATGATTGTAGTGAAGGTGTATGGAGTTTAAAATCACAGCACTTCCTGTATTATCACATGACATCACAAGGTGGAACAGAGTGTTTTCTTTTTGAGAGAAGAACTTTGCCTAAATTTGCAGGGTTTGTGTGAGTTAAACATATGCGAATGAAACAAAAACAAAACTCTGGGTATGTTTGTGATGAGGAAACAACATTATAACAGAGAGCAGAAAATAGCTTAATATGATCACATTAATATACAGAAATTGCTAACAGAATTTAAAAAACATTACAACAGCATTTTTGTAATTTTAGATAAATAAAGTATTTCCATTTGAAACCATCCAAAAAAAGTATTGGATGTGTACTTTTTGGATGTGACTAGTGTATGTTTTCAGCACTCCGCAACCAGCTACATACTTACCCTTTATTAGGTAATGTGAAGTGTCTTGCCCAGGGACACAACAGCAATGTGAGCGCAGGCCGGGTTTCAACTGGCCACCCTCCAGTTGGTGGGAAAACCTTAATATGAAATGGCACTGGTGTAGCCCAATGTCATTCTACCACACTAAGTTGACGCAAAAAGCATAAATTAGCAAAAGCATTCCAAAAAGACCATTAAAATGCAGCAGGTGCTTTACTAGCTTGCTAAGTAGCGTGTCGGGCAGCTAGCAAACAAGCTAAATGAGTGCTGTTTTGGGCCAAATCGTAGAAGTGGTCTGCGCACTGTGGACGTCCAATGCACATGTGGCCATTGAGAGAGTTCTAACAAGAGCAATATTCATCATTCGTCAAAATATGCTTACCTAGCTTTTCCCCCAAACATTGTGGGAGCAGATTAGCCTCCCTGAGAAGTTAATTTGTTGGGAGTTGAAAGCGATGAGATTTTGGCACAGTTAGCCTCGAGACGCCCCAGGAGGCCTCAGATCTGCATATCCTCTGTCACGCATTGGATCCCGGAGAATACTGTACACTCGTTAGCCACCGCTCAAGCTAACTTCCACCATGTTAATTACACTCTGCGTGCCTTTAATCGCAAAGACGTAGCTAAAACTGTATTTTCAGCACAAACCTACCCCCCGTAGAAAACACATCCCTCGTTAATATCCACACGAGGGCTAATCTAATCATTGTCGCTCTGAACCTGACAAAAAAAAAAACAAGAAAGAAAAATAAGCAGAAAGAGTTGGCCGCGAGACAATGCATTCATCACCTCGCTGATGAGCAGTGGCAGCCAACTAACAAACAGCTTGAAATATAATATAAAAGGCTGCAAAAATAAACAGTGCTAAATTGCTCCTGAATGAAAAAGTGAAAATGGCCCCACAGAGCTAATGTACCTGTTCAGGAATTCCACTGTTATCCATATAGTTATTACAGGGATCGAAATACATCTGAACTGAGGAAACAGTGTTTAGTGAGATGATGTTGATGAATTTACTGGCTAATGTCCGTACAGTATTTGTGTATTTTTTTGCTGAAATTGAACTATTGATTTTATTTGTACACTAAAATAATTATAATTTAAATCACATTCTGCTCTTAGGTCTTTAGTCGGCGTTGCCCCAGTAGTTGCACGGCAATTGGGGTGCCATATATTATGAATATAGATAATAGATGTGATCTATCCAGCCCAGGAACACAAGGACAGGAGATTTAAACCAGTAATCATGGAGTTGGTGGGTGAAAGGACTAACCTGGTGATGAGCCAGTCCTTCCTACTTTTATTGTGAAAACACTAAGAGTAGCGCACTCTTTAGCTAAATCTTTACACTCCAGCAAGTTTGTGGAGAACTAGTCACTATCATTTATATGTAATTAACAAAATTGCATCGTTTCACATGTTGATTTAGTAGAAACTCTTTCTCAGTGGTCCCTCACGATTCGATACACAATACATGGCTCACAATATGGCAATACATGTGATACTTGATAATTGCACATGATCTGTGGTATATTGATGTTTTTTTAAGAACTAAATGCCTTTTATCAACACTATTTCTTTGTTAAACCACTAAAAAAACAAAAAAACAAATCATGCTAAAAGATATAAAAAAATACTGGCAATATATCTATACAATGGCCCACAATAACGACAATGTATCACCAAATTTCTCAGTACCTGACGAACAAAAATCACATTTTTTTTTTTTCATGCTACAGACAGACTGCATTTCTCTGATTGGCTAATACTTCTGTCAGTTCCCATCACCAAAATGTGTGACTAAAATCCAGACTGTATAGACTATGAAAGAGTCCTTGGTTGGCCATACTGCAGATTCTCAGACCAAATGTCCAGTTTGTTATCCTGCTTTAACAATGGAACCCTTTGCCTTTCCACCTACATGAATCTCCCCATGCATGCAGCACTTTCCTTTGTCCCCGCATCTTTCTGAAGTGTGTTGTGTGGTGACAATCTGCCATTAGGTCTGAGCGAGCTTGCTGGGCTGCTCCTTGGCCTAGCCGCTGCCCCCCACTGAGCGCGGAGAGGCTAGTGTCAACCTTTCCTTTCAGGCAGACAGCTCTCTGCACTGCTGGGACTGCACTCACCTCTACCAAACCTGCACAGGCCTCATGGAGAGCTTTGGCCCCAGTCACCCCACACCATTACTATAGAACAACACACACAGCTGATGGACAAGTAAAGCGCTACTTACACTTTGAGCCAATTATTAATGTCTGCATGCTGCAAATGGCTGGCTGGAGAAGAACGAAAATGGGTCCAAAGTGAAAAATCTGATGGCAAGATTGTTTATGATTTAGATGTATAGGTTGTGCTCTGGCAGATGGCAAATGTTTTTAGAGGTATTTAAGGCTATGCACAGTTTGAGGAAAAATATTTGAAGGTTATATTAAGCAAAATTGACTCTTGTGAGATTTAAGCCATGTTAGAATGTTGTTACCTCATCAAAAACATACCCGGAGTTGTGTTTTGTTTCATTCACACGTTTGAGTAACTCTATCCAAATGATTCTAGTGAAGGTGTATGGAGTTTCACAGTGATGTACTTCCTTTATTGCTACATGACATCACAAGGTGGAACAGAGTGTTTTCAGTTTGAGAGAACAACTCAGCCTAAATATGCATGATTTCTGTTAAACATGTATAATGTACAGAAAACAGTCTGTTCCACTTTGTGATGTCATGTGGCAATAAAGGAAGTTCTCCCCTGTGATTTTAATCATCATCATTTATCATCAATCATTTGGATTATTTCAGTCCCAGAATTGCCAATCTCTACTGAACAAAAGGTAAAAGGAGCTGTTAACTTGAGCATTTTGAGCTTTGGAGATGTAGACACAGACTAATAATAAGCAAAAAACAAATGAACCAAAACACAAGTCTGGGTATGTTTTTGATGAAGTAAGAACATTCTATTCACTTTGCATAATATAGGACCTTTTTAGTGATAATAATTTGCTTATACTCAAAAAAAATATTAGCTGCTGTTAATTGTATTTACTATAATCTGACCAATGACTGTGCCTCTGTGCAGAACAACAAAGTTTGTCCGTTGAAGTTGGAAAAGCCATTACAGTTGTCCTTCACGCACTGGCCCATACATCCAGTTCTGTGAATTAGGTCTGAAGGCCCACTGTTCCAACAAATATTTCATTTCCAAAGATGACCATCATTCAAGCTATCATCTGACCAACTCCAAATCTGTCTGTGACGAGGGGCTCACAGTCAGAGAGATGACTGAGATTAGGACCTCTCCAAGTGGCTTTATCTGCTTACTGAAACACTGAGAAGCACAGCAGATAATATAAACCAAACTTTTTCTTTTTTTTTTATTTTATTTTATTTTATATGAGTCAAAACGTAATCACAGGTAAGTACGGGGCTGTGGGTGAGGACAGGGACAATACAGGATTACTCAAACATGCAAAACAAGCATAATAGAAATTTGCCTGATAATTTGACTCACATTTTCATGCTACGTTTTAATTTATACAGCTAATAGGAATATATTTTGTTTATGTCTATCATTTTATTAAAGGGCTCATATTTTCTTTGTATATTTTGCATTGTATAGGATCTTTAAAATATGTTATATGTTACAATATGTAGATAAAGAAATGAAAAGTGTATAATGCATCAATGATTTGAGCTATAAAATACATGAACATCACATGGCAGAAATACAGTGTGTATTGTCAACTTACAAAATGAAGTCAAGTACCTAGCCAAATTATTCAAAGTACATGACATTCTTTGTATTCATAATCCCATTGACCATCCTTGATCTGAATGCTCGTGATCTTGAGTCCCTGACTGATCTGAGTTAAGTGTCACACGCAGCTGGCAGGGTCACTCAGGAAAACTAGCGCTACACCAATTCGTACCAGCTCCAAAGTGGTTACAAAGCTACTGTAAAACAGACCCAAACCATCAGACCCTCTCCACATAAAGACCCTTACGAGGAACTTGTAAAAACCTTTATTGCCTTTTTACACTTTTGCATACAGGATTTTTATGGTGCCATTATCACTTGTTGTATGGTTGAACATTTTTAACAACAGTTTGCTAATAATAACCTTGTAATGTAAGGACCAGTTATCATATGTGCTTAAAGGTGCTGTCTTAAAAACGTGAAAAACAGAACTAGTTCCTTTTTAACCGTTTGCAGAAGGGATGGTACAAGATCTCATGCCACAAGATCTCGCAAGACAAAATTGACACAAGATTGTGCAAGTGTTAACATTTGGATTGGACAAAAAAGGGTCGTGTGGTCATGAGTTACATCTCTTATAGTTCCAAAAAGCAGTGCTTGAATGGAAACAAAATATTAAATAAAAAAAATACAAAAATGGAAACTGAATCATGAGATTTATCTATTAAGAATTATGTTAAAATCTTGTCTTGTCTAGTTCTTGTGGACCCAATCTCGTATCTCCCCTCATCTTATGGAAATTGTGTCTCATCCCACCCTTAATTTGCAGTGGTCCAAAGTTATTCCTCACTTACCCATAAAGCCAACAACAACTAGCATGCTAACACACACTTCCTGATATCTGTACTAGGGCAAGACAAGTTTTGCTCAAATACATGGACAAAATTGGGTATAGGGACTTTTTATTATTAGTTATTGACGCTGTTTTCTAATGGCATATCCATCTAGCCTATTATAAGATAGAAAGAAAAAAGACAGCCGCTATTGACACCTCACACATGCTCTCTATTTTTAGTTGTTTTTTTCCAAGATTTGTTGGTTAATCGGTGTCTGATTGAAATAGCAGTGATGTAAATTGGACTTAAAAGTGTCTATTTTTGCACCACACAGCTTGTTCTTCTAATTCAGGTTGTCTCGTTCAGTACAAAGGCTATATCAAGTATTAAAGAAGCAAAAGGCTGCAGGTAAAATCAATGCGTTTCATTTGCTTTACATAGAATTTCACAAAGATAGCAGTATAAAGGGTCGTTTTGTGCACTTTTGAATAGACTTGACCTGTTTTTAAAGTGTGGTTATATTGTCATTTCATCTGAAGAATTAGTAAAGTTGCATAAAGAATAGGAGGTACAAAGTGCTCTCTCTTTGTCAGTTATTCAAGATATCAAATTACAAAACTTTACTTTCTGCGATTCTTTTCTCATCCATACCAGCATACTATGAAAATAATACAAAAAATACTAGAGATCAAATATTGTCAAATTGTAGGATTGTGATTTTTTTGCGGGATGAAAAATTGCAAATACAAATGCTACTGACACCTAAACTGTAACAATGGTTTAATGGCATTCAACCTTTTCAAAAAACAACAAAAAAAAAGGCCCAGTTATTGAACAAAGCTAAAAAAAAAACACCATAGAGACAAATGGTGCCATATGCTCCACTTGAAAAGTTAACAAATACTGAACCACTTTATCTTGACACGTCTAGTCCAATTCTGTTTGAAGCCTACACATGACTCAATGCTTAAAGGGGACGTATGCAAAATCAACATTTATGAGTTTTTAGCCATGTTATTATAGTTTCCCTCATAACTAGTTTACTCAGAGTTGTATTTAAATTGATATCTGGCTTGAGTGCTCACAAAATATCTGTTTTCACCTACCCCCATCCCCACTTTCTTCCCTTATACTAACTTCAAACGGATTAGACTCCCGAGTCATATGTTGTAAATATGTAAATGAAAATGAGAGGTGTTCTAATGCACAAAGAAAAAGCCAGGAAAAATATTACACATATATTTGGATGTCTACAAAATGTTTCCGTGGTTTGGTTTTGTGTTAGCTTTTATAAGGTGAAATGCCACTATGAATAGGTGGGGCTTACCACTTCTGCCATTTTAACAGGAAGTCAATGGTCTCTGTTCTATTACCAAGCAGTTTTAGACCAATATTACCGTTAACAATGAACCAAACGTAAAATCATGATGTATGTATGTATGTTATATTATATGAATAAAATAAAAACACAATAATGACTGCACTGTTAAGTTAAAGGTTGTATGGAGGATGCTTCTTTGTTTCAAATTGTCAATGATAGCATGCAGTATGTCTCCTTCAAAGACACTATAGGTTAGATTTGGTGATGGTTGGGTGGTTGTGGGGTGATTCCCAGAGGTCAGCCCCTCACTGCGGCTGCTCAAACAAGTGTGAGGCGGTCACCTCTCCCCCAGCGGGAACACAATGTGACCCCACACTGCACTAGTCTGGCTTTTGTTCTGTGGGTGTAGCATGAGCTTTACCCCTGTGGAACTGCTGTGGCATTGTCCCACAAGGGGTCTCCACGGGTCAGGGACTATGGGAGGGGGTGAGGAGCCGGAGGTTGTCACTCGCTAAATGCGCCTTTGCACCCTTGGGCGTCAATGGGAGACAACTGTTGCTATACAAGGATATTAAGGCTATTTATCCGGACGGCGTGCCATTTTTCAGACAGCTATGAGGAGATGTGAGGCATAAGTAATTCAGTAATGAGTAGGCTGACGCTCCCAGGATTCTAATCGCTTTGTCTGCTTGGCTTGTTCTTACCCTTTTCTTGGAGATCTGAAGTCCAAGATGATCCTCATGTGTGTCTCTGGGAAGCTAAATACTTGGGGAGATGGAGAGCAGGTGTCTTTTTATGTCAGCGTAGAATCAACTTGGTAAATATATTTATAATGTTATCATCAAAACAAATGCTAATCACGCTAACCAGCAATGAGCTAACTAATATCCATGGTTGCTTTAAGTCCAAAAGCACATTCAAAATACAAGATTCTGTAAAATATTAGGCAAATCTTAGCAGTATAAGTGGCATATCTTAGTATAAAGTTTTAGAAATAGATTTAAAATAAAATGATAGGTCTTGTGGTCATTAGTTAGGCCTACCACATAGCCGATTAGCCCTGAGCAAGTTTTCAAACTTTTAATACCATTTTCTTTTTTCAGAAAGTCAATGGGAAAAATGAATACAAAATTTACATCTGGAACCAGAGGTGCGATCACTGTTGAGCTCAGTTTAAAAAGAACTGCCCATATCAACACTATTTCAAAGCAGCACTGTGCAATCAATTATGTAGGGTTCAAGTGAAAACAAATGTAAAAGTTAGGTTATCAAAGTTACTCTTTCGTAACTTTGATAACCCAAATATCCCACACTTGAATTTACTGTTAGTGTTACCAGTGTTGGTCCACAAAGACTGTTTATTTTCAAGAGCACAGCACACAGCTCTGTACGTGGGCACTGCTGTGTGACGCTATGGTCCTATATTAGGCTTTCTTCTGCATGTCCATCTGCCGTCGAAATATCAGATTATGTCAGATTCCAGTGTGCATGTGGACTGCAGCAGAGTGCATCTTCCAGCAGACAGGATTGTACTGGTGAGGTCCTGAATCATTCATTATATCTACGGTATCTTCCATCCTCACTGACCACTGAGCATCTGTTAATGTAGTGTTAAATGTAGTGTATTTCTAAGTATTTCTGTGTATTTCTATAGTAGAATCAGTTACCATGGTGACACAGTGCACACAATGACTACCAAAAAGTTTTTAGTTTGTCTGAAAACTACAGAAGAAATACAAAATGGATTTCAACAACATATTTTCAGGAGCTTGTGATCAGTACGAATGTTCATGGTCCTGTTTAGGTGTTTGATTTTCCGCAAAAATTGTTCCGGAAAAATCTTAGCTAATGCTAGCTTGTGCATGTAATTTTATGTGTGAGAGACTTGTTTAACGGCACGGTTCATCTCGCCTGTTGTAGTTCCATCTAAATCAGCTCTTTCTGGTCAGATTGGGTTAAAATAAAGATCAAATTGAAGTCTAACTTGAGTAACAGAGCTTCAGACAGAGCAGAGCCTCAAGTTAGCTTTACACCCCCAGGGAATGTTGATGACATTAGCTGCAAAGTATCAATATAGGCACCATTTTGAGGACTTCCATCATTCACGATACAATGTAATAGTAACGTACATTATGGAGATAGGAACTATATTAATTGATTTTTTATGAAGTGGTAACATAGCACCATTATCCCACATGCATACTGCTGTTGTGTCCTTGAGCAAGTCACTTCCCACCTGGCCTGAATGCATGTCAAACAATGGATAGCAATAATATGTAAAGAGACTATTGGACTTGGAAAAAAAGATTACCAAATCTTGATATGCACCATAAAACTCAGGTTGTCACAACTGGCCTGTAAAATAATTTGCTAAAAGCAGCTTTGCCTGTGCCAGTCTCTACTCAACTTCACTAGTTCACCACATTTTTTTGGCAATGCAAGATTTTCTGTAGATTGGTTTGAAAATGTTCTGTCAATAAAATAAAATAAAACAAAATTCATCATCCTTTAATTTAGAGAGTAAAATAAAACGCATTTATTGAAGCAACAGCATAGAAGAAAGCAACCTCCATCTGGAAGCTATGGAAATCAATACATAGTGCACAGTGATAGGCTACTCATGGTCAATGATAAATGCCATGTAGATGGATCAATGGGTATAGCATTTTATACATGACCATTTCCCTCCAGTGTATTTTCAATCAATACACTTTAATGACTGCTGTGTATGTGTGTGACCGCTCCTTATGTCTTAATTGTGAGGAAACTTTATATTGGCTCAATATTATTGGTTTAAACCATGAGATTTTCAAAGGCCATTATGATGGGTGAACCATGTGCAAATTTTGAAGCCACTGAAATGAAATACTTCTGCAAGGGCTGTGTAAGGTCACTCCATTGGATGTGTTCAGCTGGTGTGGGTTTCTTAGCAAGAGAAAAGGTAATGGTATTTTTAAAGTGAGGCTAGCTCATTGTCTGGAATTGTGATTTTTATTATATCTGAAAGCAAGAACAGGATTCATCCAATTGTCATTGTTGGTTCAGGTTGAGAGTCCACCACCAGCTTGTCTTCATGGAGATGGACAGAATGTTACACAGTATGGCATTACTTAATTTTCTCGATATAGACCAATGGGAACTTTCAGGACAAAGCAAAAACATCTCCATGGAGACATGTAGCAGACTGACCTTCAAACAAATGACATAGTGCACCTATAAGCAATGTCCAAACATTCCTTTGTTAATACAATGTCTTCACCCATTTTTTCCATGTTGTTAAGTGACATTAGTTTGATATTTTGTAACAGGCACATTTTAAAAGCAGTTCTTAAGTTAGAAATGATAAAGCGTTTTATTGTCAAGAAGTGTTTGTTAGTATTACTGTCACGGCAAACTTCGCCCTGGTCACTAAAAGTTGTGAAAAGCACTTAAAACTCATCACATTGAATTATTAGGATGCCAGGAATGCATTAGGAAAGTGAGAAAGAAGTTCAGACTGCCACAAAGAGCTTTAAATAACTAGGTATGTTTTTAAAGGTCCTATATTATGCAAAACTGACGCTTTATGCCATGTTATAATGCTGTTACCTCCTCAAAAACATTCCCAGAGCTGTGTTTTGTTTAATGTTTGAGTAATCCTGCATTATTCCTCTGACTGCATCTCCAAACCTCAAATTCTCTGCGGCACCTTGTGATGTCATGTAGTGGTAGTTTTCAGGTTAACAGCTGCCTTTTACCTTTAGTTTAGTACAAATGGACAGTTCCAGGGCTAAATCATCCTAATGATTCTAGTGAAGGTGTATGGAGTTTAAAACACAGTGAGCACTTCCTGTATTACCACATGACATCACAGGGTGGAACAGAGTGTTTTCTGTTTGAAAAGAACTCAACTTAAATATGCAGGATTTGTGTGTTAAACATGTGTGAGTTAAACAAAACAAAAGTCCACGTTTTTCATGAGGAAACAACATTATAACATAGATCAGAAAATAGCGTAATGAGGGCCCTTTAAGACAGCAAAAATGAAGTGCACCTTTAACAGACAAAATAATAATATCTTGTACTTTTATTCGTTGTGTGATGTCCTAAAATGCCCCCTCACGCTGCCTCTTAGGTGGGACTCTCCTCTGTCACTCGGAGTTGTCACTTTCCTCGCCGGTGATCCATCAAAGCTGTTGTCGTGGAGCACCACTGCAGTTTGAATGTGTACCCAAGCACCATAGATGTCCTGAACACAGTGTTGTCCTCTCAATCACTGACAAAACCCCATGTTTACTTTTGCTTCAACAATGCCGACATATCTGGGACAGCTTCATCATAACTCCAAATTTTTAAAGGTCTTGTATTACGCAAAATTGATTTACGTGAGGTTTACGCCATGTTAGAATGTTATTACCACCTCAAGAACATACCTGGAGTTGGGTTATATTTACCAGTGCAAAGAAATATGGCGGTTATGCTACATGAAGAAGATTTTTCAAGTCTTACACTTTGAATCAGTGATTGCAATGTGGTACAGAAGTTTTCAGCCCATTATTTCTGAACTGTCGCAGCCCCATGTGGTTCCCATATTTCACTCTTGAACTCGCTCTTTGTACTGCATGTGCTCTTTCACAAAGTCATGACTCATTGCATTTGTATGGCAGTATGCTGATTTGAACTTTTGAGTACAGAAAGGGACCAACTTTTTCTGGCCATTTTAAGTACTTGTGGACATGACTGAGATTAAATGTGTTTACAATGAAAATACCATTCACTTGTTTTATTTACATATATTATAACTCAGACATTATAAAGTTAGTAGTGGTGATTCGATGACTAGCAACTTGAATTCAGTTACATAGAGCAAGGATTGAGTGAGGCAAATCTTTTTATTTTTATATAATTTTCATTGACAGACAATTTCCCTGGACAGCAGGAATCCATACTGTTATCCACTTAGGTTCTTTTGGCTCCGAGCTGTGAGCCATCTTCAGAACTGTCACTAATGTACTGTCTTAAAAAGTTGATCAATAAAAAGGAGAAAAAAGGAAAGTTTTTGGATTAACACACACTGTTGTTGTGTCCTAGAACAAGTCACTTTGTCTGAATGCATGTGTTGTTTAAAGGGCCCATATTACAGTATTTTCTGATCTATATTATAATGTTGTTACCTCATCAAAAACATACCTGGAGTTGTGTTCTTCAGTTCCTGAAGAAGCAGCTTGGATGAGCTGCGAAACGTATTCGATCGAATAAACTTTTGTCCAGTTGACAAATTGAATTTCTCCTTTTGCCACAGTTACCAAGTCTTGATATTCACCTCTCCTTATAATTTCAAGGATGGACTAGCACCTAGACTTCCTTGGCAAGTGCTCTTTGTAATACTTTTTTTTAAGACATACAACAGCCAATTTTGAAATAAAAACATTGAGCATAGTTATGAATTCTTTCATTAAATTATAGTTACTAATGAATAACAGCCTGCCTATTGTCGAGAGCCATCGGGCCATCTCAAGGATCACTTTTGTTTAACACTCTCCTGCACACATTAAGTGGACTATTTTAATCTCTCAAGACCTTGTAAAAACAACACTGAATCTCATTGCTGTTCCAAGCTAACAGAACATTAAAGAACATTTGTGAATAATTAAGTGATTGAGGCCACAACATATTACAATAGGAGGTAAATGAATGCGCGGATGATAGAGCTCTCCTCTTTAGCAAAGGTTCAAGGTTACTCATTGAGGATGCTGGGCTGACATAGCTTTTAATCAGGACCATTACATATCTCCATGTGCACCTCAGATACTGCCTGCCCTCTGGCTGCTCTAGCTAATTAAAATATGACCCGGTCAAATGGATGTGAAAACACAGCACTGCTCCCTCATGCTATGTCACGATTTTTTACTACATTGTTCGAAAAAGGATCTCACTAAGCCAAGGACTTTTGCGAGTTGGTTCTTTGATATCACAGCCAAATTTGAGATAAACAGTGAGAAAGATGAGTAAAATAACATGAATAGATGCAGTGGTGGAAGAAGTACTCAGTTTTGTTACTTAAGGCCACCACAAACTACAGGATTTTACAGTCTTAAACATTTTTTAAACGTGCAACAAAACACGCACACCACAGACACAAAGAGAATCTTGTGAGATTTTAAATCTTCGATTGCAAAGACTTCAGAAATACTTCAGCTACATGATTTTTAATGCACAGAAGACTGTCAATAAAGTACACAGGAAGTAGAGTCACTATTGCTAATCTGCAGCTTCACTCCGATCCGTGCGGTGTGTGGGTGTAAACAGACACATGTGAGGAACTACTCTTGCCTTTTTACTTTTAAAGAATGCTTCAGACTGGATTAACAGTGCTGTTTTGTGGACTGTGTCATTATTTATGGAGGACAAATTCTGTGGATAATGTGGATGAGATGCTGCAGTTTATATTTACAACTTTACGAGAGGTGAGTAATAATTATTTTCACTGTTTACTGAGTTTGTATGTTGCTCTGTGTCCGGCTACTACGTCTGCCCCTGGCGCTGTTTTATTGGCTGTTACCGTAATGTAGTGTCAGAGTCACACTCACACCACACACACACAGACACACACACACAGACACACACACACACACACACACACACACACAGACGAGGAGTGCAGCGGCTTCAAAATCGCACACAAAGACACGAAGTCGGGTCACGCCTCTCTGAACTCGGGGAGAAGCAAATCGTAGCCAAAATTGGGCAAATTCTCCTGTAGTGTGTGGCGGCCTTTAAGTAAAAGTGCTGATACTGAAGCAAAAGTATCAATATAAAATATAATAATATATACAATAAATAATAATAAATAACAATAATAAAACTTTACTTTTCAGCCCAGTTAAAAAGTGCAGTAGAAATACAAATTCTCTCCAATATAGTGAAGTAGAAGTAAAAAGTATCCACTTAACATGTACTCAATTAAAACAAAGATACCTAAATGTTTTACTTAAGAACAGTACTTTACTACTTTTGCTTTGTTATGTTCCACCACTGGAAAAACTGATTTTAATTGTTCGAGAGCAGTTAGAGTGTGGAGCGACCCAGAGCAAATTATGTAGTAATTCTCCTTTAATTTTACATGTTAGTTTGACACAGGTTGTTCACTGAGGCCACTGAATTAGCTCTATAGACTGGTAAAAACTGTTCTTAGCCTTGTTTAAATTCAAATCAGAATTCCCCATGTTTTATAGATAAGCCATACTTTTTTCACTAAGAAAATGCTTGCTTAAGCTAATTAGCTTTTTAGCGTACTTGGCTTGTCAGCACTTCAGTCATGGTGAGTAATAATGCAGTGAAAGATGGAGACTATATTATTTGCGTTATTAGAATAGTAAAAACTGTGGATTTTGACAGTGCAATTATGTTACTGTTATTGTCATCGGCAGAAATTCAATGGGGCAATGGTGGTTTAGTCGGTGGAGCGCTCGTCCTCCAGTTACCAGTTTTATCTCTGCTGGTGTGTTCTTACTGTCTTCTGCACCGTGGTGGAAGAAGTACTCCATTTTGTTAAAACAAACAAAAAAAACTTCTACTCAAGTAAAAGTATTAAAGTTGCCTACCTGCTTAAAAATGTACTTAAAAAGTAAAAAGTAAGTATTTTGCGCAGAGGTCTTATGAAGCTTCAAATTGAGTGATTTTAATAGATTTGAGCTTGATTTTGTTCAACAGAAACAACTGAATTGACAGTATTTTTCCTAGCTGTTTTTTTTTTGTTTTGTTTGTTTTGCTCAAACTGCAAATGTCTTAAAAATTACTCCCAGAGGCTTTGCTGCAGATTTACACAATAATAAACAATACATTTACTTTTCAGTCCTATTCAAGAATGTAGTGGAGTAAAAGCAAATACCTGCTAAAATGTTGTAAAGTAAAAGTTAAAATGAGACAATGAGGGTGTGAACAGTGAGAGGCTCCTACTCCAAAAAACTTTTACTGCCTTATTTAAAAGCCTATAGCACCGACTTTACTTGCATCTAATCCGAGAGTCAACTTGCCGAATATATTTCGTGATGAGCCAGTCAAAACAAAAACAACTGTTACTGACCCAAGCCCCAATGGCATGAGCTGCGACCTCATCGGGTAAGCTAGCATCTACCGCCGCAGACGGCACAGCCTCTGCTCCAGACCCGGAGAATGAGTGTGGTGGAGGCAGCAGCAGCAGCGACCAGGCCATGGCTGTCACCAAAAGCGAGATTGAAGCTTTATTAAATGCGCAACGCTAGAATCTTAAAAAAGACATGGCCAAACTGATTGACACTTCTACTGAATCTTTGAATCAATCAGTGCAGGCGCTGGGAGGGAAACTCGACTTGTTTGACAGTCGTCTATCTGAAACTGAAGTGAGAGTAGGTGACAACTTTAAAAGATTAAACGACTTGGAAACAACTGTCAAAACTCTCTGACTACAAACTACAGCACTCCAGGATTGCGCTGATGACTTGGAGAATAGGTCCAGACGGTCCAATCTACGGATAATAAACATCCCTGAGGGCAGCAAACCGGACCAGGACCCAACAAAGTTTGCCACGGATCTCATCACGACTGGGATGGGTTCGGGAGTTTTCGACAGCCCACCGGAGATAGAGCGCACCTACCGTACTCGTGGCCCCAGACCTGGAGACTGGGCGCACGCAAACCAAGGCCCTTCATCATCAAATTCCTTCGCTACCAGGATAAAGAGCAGATGCTGAGGTGGTCCAGGCTGCACACTGTGGAATACTGCGGTGTGGAGCTTCGCGTCTACCCGGAGATCAGCTTAGACTTGGCCAAGAAACGTGCATTGTTCAACTCCCCCACTCCCACTCCATATTGAATAGACTCACATGACTAACAGAAACTATTAACAACTCCATATTGTATCACCTGACCAACTGAAACTGTATTTAAATATGTGTGTCTCAGAGTAATTTTCATTGTAATTAAGCTCCTCCCTTCAGGCAGATATAAAGCAGTGTCCGCCAGCATCTGACCAGAACTGAGGAAGCAGCTTGGATGAGCTGCGAAACGTATTCAACCAAATAAACTATGTCCAGTTGACAAATTAAATTTTCTCCTTTTTTTGCCATGGATTCTACCTGGACGACTGAGGGATTTTACATACATTGTTCAATATCGTTAAGAGCACTCTGTATCAAAAAGGAATTAAGTTTCGCCTTCTACATCCTGCCCACCTCTGTGTTTTCAAGGGAGATGGGACCCACTTCTTTGATTCTGCCTCTTCTGGCCAGGAATTCTATGATCATCACGTCGCCTCTTCACCATGAGGGAAGTAAACTTTATGAAATCTAATAAATAAGTGAACATATGCCCCTACTTTTGTACGTGGTTTAATACAATGAGACATTTTGGCTCTAGGCATGCTTGTTTTGAGTTAAGAGTATAGACAGCCTTTTATTTAAGGTTTATTATTAATAGTGATAATGATAGTGATAATAATTATAATTATTTTGTTATTGTTGTTATAATTATTATTATTTTTATTTTATTAACATTATTAGTCTTTTACTAGTATTATTAGTATTAATAACACTGATATTATTATTAATATTGATATTATTAATACATGCATTTTTTTCCTTGCACTTTCTATTTTAGAGCGGACGTTATAACAAAATAATGATTATGATAACAATCAAACTAGAATTGCAATAACCCCAGTTAGAACAGACAATTTATTTTATTGATGTACTTATATTACAATTTATTTTTGATTATATTTTAAGGTGTGCACTATTATTTATTGAATTGTATTTATTATTATTATTATTATTATTATTATTATTATTATTATTATTATTATTATTGTAGTAGTAGTAGTAGTAGTAGTAGTAGTAGTAGTGGTAGTGATGGTAATGGTGGTAGAGATGATAGTGATAATAATAATTGTTCTCTTTTGTTATTATTGTTATCATTATCATTCATATCTTATACCTCCTTTTATATATATATATATATATATATATATATATATATATATATATATATATATATATATATATATATATATATATATAAAATCATGTCTCAGTATGCTTAACGCTATCACCTTCATTTACTTGTTGTACTTGTATTTAGTTTTCAGTAGTGGAGGCAAAGGAGCCCTCCACACCTCAAATTTCAATTCTAGAGCGAGGCTCCTGTCTTATTTGGAATTGAAGTAGTTACTGGGGATCTGCTGCTTGTTGAGAACAATCTTAGGATTAGGGTAGTAATTTTTGTTTATTTATTTTGTATTTTCTTTTCCAGAGGTGTCTGGGTCCTACAGATGAATGAACTTTTTATTTTCTTCTCTTTTCATGTAAACTTTGCTTATCTGCTTTTTTACAAAGCAAGAAACAATCTGTGTCAAACTAAAGCTGTGAATTTGTACAGCGGGAGCACTCGTATTCGATTCTTATCTTGGAATGTTAAAGGAATCAATGAAACAGTAAAGAGGCAAAATCCTCTCACATGTCAAACATCTTAAAACTGATATCACTTTCTTACAAGAAAACCATTTGACAATAAAGGCTCATCATAGACTAAAGGCTTCTTGGGTTGGTCAAATATTCCATTCCAAATTTAACAGCAAATTGAAGGGTACAGCCATTTTAATTAATAAAAAAATACATTTTATACCCAAAGAAATTACTTCTGACCCTCAAGGGGGATATGTACTGATTACAGGCTCTATCAATAACGCTGCATTAGTCTTGGTTAACTTCTATGGCCCTAACTGGGATGATGAATCTTACTTTCAAAAATAATCCCACTTTTACCGAATCTCAACACTCACCACCTTATTTTTGGAGGTGATTTGAATTGTACTATGAATCCACCTTTAGATAAATCATCATCTAAACCCTCCATTCCCCCCAAAAAAAGGCCAAATCTATTATTTCCTTTATGGATCAAATGGGAGGAGTAGATCCATGGCGCTTTCATCACCCAACTGAGAAACAGTTTTCCTTCTACTCTCAGGTCCATGCAATAGTCTCATTGATAAGGCCCTTCTTCCTGGTGTTAAAAATATTGAATACTCAAGCATAGTCATTTCCGACCATGCCCCAGTACTATTAGATCTCTCCCTGCCATTAAGTCAAAGAGCACCTCCACCTTGGAAATTGAACTGTTTATTACTAAATGACGATCAGTTTTGTGAATCAATTTCCATGGTTATTAATAATTTTCTTAGAAATAACGACTCAGAGCTAATTTCTCCATGTCTTCTGCAGGAAAGTCTGAAAGTTGTAATTCGGGGTGAAATTATTTCTTATACAGCTAGACACAATAAACTAAGTAAAAGAAAATGAACAAACTTTTAAAAAAATATTAAGGAAATTGAAAAAAAAAAAAAAAACTTCAATAAACCCTCAACTGGAGAAGGAAAGACTAGAACTGCCGTTGGAATACAACTTACTACTCACTCATCAAACTGAGAAACTGATTTTACAGTCACATGGTTTTCAATAAGAGCATGATGAGAAGGCAGGGCGCTATCTGGCAAATGACACCACGTGAAATCAAAGGCATTAAAACTTCCTCAGGTAAATATGCCTGCACTCCATCCAATATTAACAAAACCACCAAATTTTACACCCATCTGTACACTTCCCACTCATGAGGTGGATATGTTTTCTTAGTGATGCCCTAAATGTACCAATTACTGATGGTGACTTATCTGACCTTGAGCAGCCCATAAACATTTCCCAGGTAATTGATACAATATCTGTAATGCAAAATGGAAAACCTTCTGGTCCTGACAGATACCCTATACAATTCTACAAGAAATGTTCCAAAACGTTAGCTCCCCTTTTATTAAGTATGTACAATGAATGTCTGAGTCAAGGGACTCTATCACAAAGGCTGTCAGAAGCACCTTTAACTCTGATATTAAACCAGGAAAAGATGAAACAAACTGTAGCTCCTACTGCCCCATTTCTCTTTTAAATTCAGATTACGAAATCCTTGCTAAATTGTTAGCTTTCGCCTTGAACCTAACCGAACATTATACCAACCGATCAAACCGGCTTTATGAAGAACCGTGATTCATTTTCAAACATTCGTTGATTCCTTGACATTTTAATGGCTTCCGCATCTACTGAGACTCCTGAAATAGTCGTCTCACTGGACGTGGAAAAGGCAACTGATCGCGTGGAGTTGAGGTATATATTGGAAGTTTTAAAAAGATTCAGTTTTGGCCCCAAATACATAAACTGGATAAGCGTTCTTTACTCATCACCAAAGACATCTGTCACCACAAATGGAGTTCACTCACCTTACAGTACAGGCACTCTAACCTTGCCCTGCCTAATTTAAAATATTACTACTGGGCTGCCGAAAAATTTGCTTCCTTATCCACAAACACCCCCTTAGTTGGTGTGATATGGAGACAAGGTCCTGTTCCACTTCTTTGCTGTCCATTCTGACATCTGTTTTGCCCACTCAACCATCTGGTTTTTCATGCAACCCTGTCATCATCTCAACTTTCAAAATCTGGTTTCAATTTAGATCCTTTTTTAAAATATAATGAATTGTTAATCCACAGTCCTATTCATAACAACCACCTCTTTCCTCCTAGCACTGACCCTACATTTTTGCTTTGGGAAAGCTTAGAACTGGTTAAAATAGGAGACATTTATATTAACAATGTCTTTGCCAGTTTTGATGAACTTTGTAAAAAGTTCTCCCTTCCAAAGTCTCACCTTTTTCGACTCTTTCAAATTCGCAACTTTGTGAAATCCCATAGTCAGTCCATCCCTACCTTCTCTCCAAACACAGCTATAGACAAACTGTTCGATCCAACTATAACACAAAAAGGCGGTCTCTCCAAGACATACCGTCTGATAACAGATCTTAAAAATGGATGCCTGGAGAAAATAAAAAAACAGTGGGAAGATTAAATCTGTAAAGATTAGATGAAGATGATGTACTTTCACAAATAAACAATAGTTCTTCGTGTTGCAAAGTTAATCTGATAGTTAATTGTATTTATTATACTAACCAGAGGAATGTAACAGATGCAAAATGTCCCCCGCAAACATGACACATATGTTTCATGTCCTCAACTAAAACATTTCTGGGCAAACACCTTGTAGATGGTCTGGAAGTTGCCTGGACCCCTTCTGTCGATCTAGCTATATTTGGAATACTACCCAACCCATACAAAAGACGCGACATGGATATTGTCTCCTTTTCAACCCCAGAAGACGAATCTTATTAGAATGGAAGTCAGCGAGTGCTCCAAAAGCCTCACAATGGCTAAGTGACCTCATGTCGTTTCTTGACCTTGAAAACATTAAATATGACTTGAGAGGCCAACCATCTAAATTTTACACTGTGTGGGGCGCTATAATCAAATATACAAAAACTTTCAAGTCAACGTAACTTTATAACCTTCTCAAGAAGGTGTCACGGCAAATTTCCATTTAGGCAAATGCCTTCTACCTTAAAATTATACAGTAGAGATTGTTACTTATATATACCCTGTAAAAGCAGTATTTTAAACCGGTTTGCCATAGGTTTCTTCCATGAGTACTGTAGTTGAACAGTCTTTGTAACGATATTGTAGTAATGAAAGTCTATATACGTGTAGAACCTAGGTGGGTTCTAAAAATCTGTTCCTTTTTTTCTGTATACTACTTGGTCTAAATAGTTTACCTGGTCTAATGTTTACCTGAATGTCTGCACAATTTTTGTTCTGTCGACTGAGGTTTTGTCTAGTCCAGTATGTCTTTACATTCCGTTTTACTTGAATGTCACTTGAATGTTTACTTTGTTTGCACTTTTTTTTTTTGTTTTTTGTTGTTTGCACATTTTGGTTTGGCACATTTAAATGTTTGCAATGTTTACACTGAGGTGGGAGAGGACAGCAATTTCATCTGTGCTATATATTTTGTATATATATGCACATGTGACAATAAAGAGAAATTGAATTGAATTGAATAACTTGACTTGATAACAAATAAAAAAGTCCTTGGAAAAAATGAAGTACAGATACCTAAAATTTGTACTCAGGTATTGTCGTTTACTACTTTTACTTTATTATCAACCAGTGCAGTGAGGTACCTATTAAAAACCTTTTTAACAGATTTTCTAGTCACAAGTAGAAAAGGATTAACCCACTGCAAGTTAATAGAGTATGCAATGAGAGTAATAATCAATAAAGCACTTAAGAACTAGAAATTGTTTAGTGCTTGATTGCTACTCATTGGCAATTGGAGTAAAAATGTAACAGAAATGAGATAGGATTTTAATCTGTTTATTAAAGGGCCCATATTACACTATATTCTGATCTAAGATATAATGTTGTACTCATCACAAACATACCTGGAGTTGTGTTTTGTTTCATTCACACATGTTTAACACAAAACCATGCATTGTTTTTAATTTAGAAGTTATTAAAGGAAGTTCTCTTTTTTGTTTTTAGACTCCATACAGCTTCAGTAGAATAATTTGGATGATTTCAGCCCTGGAATTACCCATCTCTACTGAACTAAGCATCTTGAACTTTGGAAATGTATCTTGAACTTTGGAAATGTAGACAGACTAATAATAAAGGATTACTGTGCGAATGAAACAAAAACACAGCTCCAGGTATGTTTTTGACAGGGTAACATTCTAACATGGTTGAAAGCTCACAAGAGTCCATTTTGTGTAATATAGCACATTTAGAAATTAGACTTTGAAATGCATGTGCTTGTTTTTTTGTTTGACATTGCGCACTGCTTTTGTCCTGTGGTACAAACATCTGAAGACAATCTGCCAAAAGGAAGAGAACAACAGCCCTCTCTCTTTCATCTAGAGCTGAGGGACTAAGACAGGATATTGGAGGGACAATTCCCACCAATATCTCACAGCGCCACATAAGACACCATTGTTCTCCTTTCAATGATTCTTGTTTTGGTACCAGATGTATTTTTTCCCACTCTTATTACAAAGAGCATTAAAGGGCCCATACTACGCTATTTTCTGATCTATGTTATAGTTTTTCTCACAGACAAAAATACATTGTTCCACCTTATGATTCATGTAGCAAAACAGGAAGTGCTCCAGTGTTTTTTAAACTCCTTCACTAGAATCATTTGGATGATTTCAGCCCTGGAATTTCCAATACCTACTGAACAAAAGGTAAAAGGTAGCTGTTAACTTTAAAACTAAGGTGGAACAAAGCATTTTGAGCTAGTCCGAGGATTACTCAAACATGTGTGAGTGAAACAAAACACAACTCCAGGTATGTTTTTGATGTTTTTAACAAGCCTTAAAGCTCACGACAGTCAATTTGGCGTAATATAAGACTTTAAAGAACTCATCTGGAAGTGTTATTTTCATGTGTGTTTTGTATCTTCCACCCAAATGACTCATGGTTGTCCTTTTCTTCTTCTTCTTATTCTTCAAAAAAAACAACAATGCATCTTCCAGTAGCGCTGCCATGCTAAGTAAACCAATTATTCCGCTTTTAACTAAGTGAGTGGATGTGGAAGCATTATCTGGGCTCTGCAGTCGGCCCTACTGTAATCGGTGACAAGGACCAGAAACTGCGCTGTGGCATTAATGGGTAATTGTCCCTTATCAATATTGCATTAGCTTAAGCTTGATAGCATCAGTTAAATGCTCGGGGCAATGCCTGCTCCAAGCCACAGACAGAAACATGGGCTCCTCATTTACTGTGATACATTGGACTTTAATTATAAGTATTTGGGCTATGTTTAATTCACACTCAGCAGATTCCTGTGTTCAAAGGGCTAAGTCTAACCTCCAAAATAACACACTCCACAAGGCATGGTACAATTTGAACTTGTTTATTAGCAACATAATGTACCTTGTAATTTGACATGTTTTGGTGAAGAAGAATAAAACAAACTATTTTAAAAGGGCTGTGAGAGAATCATCTGAAAGTTCATATAAAGCCATCATTTGATCTGTTATAGCGAGATCTTTGCGGTATGGACATGCTATAAGAGTTTACACTATAGTTCTGGGAGTTATGTTTAGGTCATAAATACACAGTTCAAAGCCATAGTTAAAATGCATTCATTACCTTCTTATCATGACACTTTTTTCTGTTATTATGATGATTTACAAATAAACCCAGTAAATTTAAGTCTTTACAGTACACACTGGAGAACTGCCATTTACAGAGTTTATAGTCTTGAGGATTATGTTTGTGTCTGAAATACACAAATCAAAGCCATAGTGAAAATGCATTCATTAACTTTTTATCATGTCACTTTTCCTGTTATTATGATTATTTACAAACAAACGCAGTCACTTTAGACTTTTATAGTACACACTGGAAATTGCGACTTAAAACTGATCCATGTTCTTTCACTTTATCCAGGCTGGGGTTGTTAGGCACCAGTCTGAGCAGGGACTCACAGATCTTAAACACCTGGGCCACCAAAGCAGGTTCCTCTCGATATGGGGAGCGACTACATGCTCCTCCTCGTCTGTAACGGCACGCTGAGCCACCCTGCATTTTGACCACTTGTCCTCAATCTTTACTCTATTTTCTAATCGATGTTATAATGTTGTTTCCTCATCAGAAACATACCCAAAGTTGTGTTTTGGCTGAGTTCTTCTCTCAATTTCAGCCCTGGAATTGCTAATCTACTGCTTCATGACAGAGTAAAGGGTTCTTCAAATATGCATGAATGGAACAAAATACAACTCCATATGTTTTTGATGAGGTAACAGCATTTTAATATGGCTAAAAGCTCACAAGAGTCAATTTTACATAACATAAGACTTTAAGCACATGTCTTTAAGATGTTAGAATGTAGAGCCCTCAGACCACAAGCCCATTATACCCATATACAATCTTACAAGCAATATGTTTTGCAATATGTTTTAGTGGGCGTGGAGTTTGAGATATCTATGATTAAAGACAATTCTCTCCAACCTTCTTTTAGTCACTATGGAACTAAACCAAACTAACTAAAATGTAATTATTCTAAATCTCAAAAAAAACGTCATTAATAGACCCCGTGAACTATCCTCTCAGCTGTTGACTAAAAGTGCCGTGTTCAAAGCCAAAGTGTGTTTTTTTTCCCTTTTTTTAACAGTCCCCTTTATGCACCACAAGAGAAGAGTAACAACAGCACACCATAAGAAACCCGAGCAACACAAAAGCAAGTCTGCCTCGAGAAATGTTCCCTCCGGCTCTTTATGTTCTTCAAATAGCCTTTTTCAAAACACCACTGGGCAAAACATTACTCAAATTATTTTACTTGTGTGTTGTCACAGCTATCGAATGTGCCAGTCTGGAGAATAAAATCTTTTACTATCACTGTGACAAATGCATGTGTCTATTTGAAATCATGCATTATTTTCTCAATTGCTGCGTCTCATCACTTGGCGAACTTGGTGCGATCAAACGCCACTGATTGTATTATATTTATTGATGGGGACTGAATCAAAGAGCAAGAACGCAATTACGAAGGAGCTGGTAATGAGTGGGAGGTTTACATGGGTTGATTGCTGAAGGGATAAGACAACATGCAACACACACTGCTATATCGATCATCTTAATTAATCCTCTAAATGTGTAGAGTAAACAAATAATCAACTGAATCCATGTTGATCTTTACAGAGAATACAAGATGTTTAGGAGCAAAATGCGTTCAGTAATGAGGACGAGTACCAGGGTTTATTAGAGCCCTTGTGATGTAAATTTGGGGCGCATAATATTCTATTTTTTTTTTCTTTTTTTTTTTTCTTTCTTGTCTTTATTATACTGAATAGACTTAGACAAACTTTATTGATTCACAAGGGAAATTATTTAGGCACAGTAGCTCACAGTTCACAATATAATATAATGTAATAACAAAGAGAAAGCTTTAAATGGTAATAATACATTCAAAATAAGAGGCAAAAATAGCGAGAAAGTGGTGCCAAATAAGTCATAATTACACAATTGTATATGTAAATAAAATATAGAAATATAGTAATATAAAATATATCTGGGCTATACAAGAGTTGGGCAAGGAGGAATATCAGAACACATACGTTATTCTTAGTTATGAATAAATGTGATAACCAAATAAGGAACAGAATAAAGTGTCAAAAATTAAAAGCATGATTTAGTTTTGTTTTGTTTTTTTCTTATGCATCAAAAATCTGGAACAGTCTTCCTGAAGAAGAGCCAGAGTGCTAATTCTGACAGTGTTTGACTCTAAGCTCAAAACATTTCTGTTTGGTGGAGCATATGACAACTGAAATGATGTTATCAGGACTATCGTTTTTTTTACACTATGTAACCTTTGAGATTAAACTTGTATGTCGTCATGGAGACAAGCAAGTGATGCATACAGAAGTAGTAGGTCAGGTAAGAGTTTTTTGAGATTTTTTTTGGCACAGAACAAAAATAAGTACTGTGGAACATTCCAGGCAAAGGATTAATAACTACACATAGACTGTAAATATAAACCTGCTAGCTGCTGTGTTCCAAATAGGAAGTGAGCATGGAGGCACTTCTGGCTCCATTGACTCTGGCTCCAATTGACTTTACATTGAATAATCATCACCCCTCTCTCCGTAAGTGCTGCTGCGATCTACATGATCCTGTTTTCTTTTTTTTGTTTTTTTTATGCCACTGTTTTGTCTGTAAATAAATTTCTATTTCTTATATGGAATTCGTCTCCAAATTTGCTCCTATAACTGCTAGCCTTGTGAGCTTCATTTGACTGGAGCCGAACACTATGGGTGACTTCACACTCCCTTAGTTTACTTCTTTATATAGTCTGTACATCTACATACAAAGTTT
Organism: Taenioides sp. WSHXM2023; assembly: GCA_029959045.1. NCBI lineage: Eukaryota > Metazoa > Chordata > Actinopteri > Gobiiformes > Gobiidae > Taenioides > Taenioides sp. WSHXM2023. The sequence goes on along the minus strand of CM057100.1, from coordinate 12,706,095 downwards.
ATAGACATTTATTTACATTTTTAACTGTAATTTTAATTGTACTATCACACACCTCTTGTTCTAGAAATAACTTTGACTTGCGTTCAACAAATACATTTGGCTTGCCTTGCCTACTAGTCAATTTCATAAAAAATAAGGAAAAATATCTATTAATTTCATTCTCATTATATTTTGAAAAATATCTTGACCTTTTAACCAGCAGAGGCAATTTAAAAAAAAAAAGAACTACACTCAATAACCTTTACGTATGTATTACTCAACACCTGTATTCCTCTTCCAGATTCATTCTCTAAATGCCTTTGAAAAAAACACACAATCAGCAAATCCTTGATCATTTTCAGAGTGAATCCATACAGCGCCGTGCATTAGCCACAATATGCAAACAATAATGAATGGGGAGACAATGGAAACCTGCGGTGTTTAATTTCGCTTTCAGTGGATACACAATAAGAGTTATGCTAGCCACTGTTATCCAGGCCTCTGCGATCCCATTACCTATCTGAATAACAAATGCAATGTAAACACTACTGTAAATGATTGTGATTTTATGCAGTGCTTTGTTATTGGCCCACTCTACAGCCCACCTACCTCCGCTTCAGTACTGACATCGCGCTATCAATCAGTGAACTCCAATTATCCACCCAAAGCTGCAGAGGAAGTGGTGGCTCCAAAAACTCAACTATTCACAAAACGGAATACACAGCTGAAACTACACGGCTGTCATTATTAGGATTATTTCAAGTGTAAAATGACGCTGGCGATGGTCCAAAATACGCCAGGCAGATGAGCATTAATTTCCAAAAGAGAGTGGATTTGGATCTCCTGTGAGCTAGCAGAAACTGAACCGTGGCTCTTTTATGAGTAGTGAAAAAAACATTAGCTTGTAGTCAGCTGTGTGAGTAGTTTCTCATGTCGGGTTCTGTGCTGGGTCAGGACTGCTTTTATGATAAGATTTCTTTTATTTCTTTTTTGTTATAATTTTCTGAAACAAACAAATCAAAAAATACTCTGGTATACAAGCAGTTTTATCTGAGAAACGACTGATATGTAGACCTATTCAATTCTGTCAACTGGACAAAAGGTTTTTGAGCTGCTTCTTCAGTTCTGGTCAAATTGCTGGTGGACACAGCCTTACATCTGCGTAGTGTATTTCAATAGACCTGACTAACAAACAGAAACTGTAAACAAGCAGGTGTGTTTCAGTGTAGTCTCAGTGTAGTCAGTTCCTCCTTTAGACAGATACAAGGCAGTGTCCACCAGCAATCTGACCAGAACTGAAGAAGCTGCTTGGACGAGCTTCGAAACATCTTTACTCAAAAAACTTTTGTCCAGTTGACAGAAGTGAATAGGCAATTGCATGTATACTATTTATTGATTTGTTTGTTTCAGAAAATTATAACAAAAAAGAAATAAAAGAAATCTTATCATAAAAGCAGTCCACCACAGAACTCAAGATGAGAAATTGGCCACACAACAGACTCCAAGCTAATTTTTTTTCCCTCTGCTCATAAATGTCAAATACACTCGATATTAACTGATACGTGTAGGGACGGAAAATTGAACTTATTCCTTCAGAACACAATCAACTTATTACACAAGAGATCCAGTTGTGTTGTGCAGCTGTTATTTATCCTTCACATCACTACTGAACAGCTTTGTATGAATAAAAGTTCAGACATTATGAGATGTTCTAGGCCAAAATCAGTCTAAATAGCCTTATTACCTCTAAATTAATCCTCAACCAGGACATCAGCTGAACCGATATCATGAAACCAATACCTGATTCAACAAATTTTTCAATATTTGTGCCAATATTCTATAACAGTATCAGTGCATCCCCAGTCAAACTCCAGGTATGGCATGCTCGAAAGCTCAGAAAATTGTTCATCAAATTATAGATATTAACTATAAAGACTGGAATGGCTCCCTAGGCAAACTCATGCATGTAGGGCAATCAAACACATGACTACCATTCTGAATTCTTCCACTTAACTCTTCCGCTCAACTCTTGCCTACTTCCTCCTTCTAAGTCCTTATTTTCCCCTTGATCGGCTGTACTTTCACAGATGCTCCACTATACAGGCCAGTCCCTCGAGAGAGGAGCCAAGAGGGACCACAGGGTGAGAACAGCTATAGCTAACCCTATACAGAGAGAAATGGAGTATGGAGGAGGAAGTCCCAGCAGAACAGAGTGTATAATGTGGATGTATGTGAGGAGGACCCCGGTGACTGCACAGGAGAGCGACACGGAGGCACATGATTGGCTGATAAGGTTCCCCCATCTGTGTACAGTGTGTAAGGCTCTTCAGTCACACATGAGTGGACATCCAGTGAGCATGCAATGGCAGACAGAGATTTACAGACGAATAAGATTGCACTGGAAATAATCAATGGCTTTGCAAAGGTATATTTTCATTTATACAAAGTTTTCATATATTTAGAGGACCACTATATGGACCAATTTGTCTCACGAGTTTGTCTCATAAAAACGTGATATTTTCCCTGGAATGGTTCACACTATGGTACACACAAATCTATCGTGTATTTATTCAATCATAGGCATTTTAATGTAAAAAAAAAAATTGAAAAACTAAACTAAATATTATCATTACAAGTGCATACATGTCGATGATTCCAGAATGTGCCTTAAGGAGCTCATATTCTGGGCTTTTCTTCTGATCTCTGTGTTTCCTCATCAAAACGTTTAACAAATAAACCCTGCATATTCAGGCTGTGTTCTTCCCTCAAACAGAAAACACTCTGTTCTACCTAGAATCATTTGGATAATTTCCGCCCTGCATGTTGCCAGTTTCTACTGAACCAAAGGTACTACTGCTCCTGCTCCTGCTTCATGATGATCATCACCAACATCACAAGGTGGAACAGAACATTTTGAGCTTTGGAGATGTAGACAAACTAATATAAAAGGACTACTCATGTGTGAATGAAACAAAACACAACATCAGGTATGTTTTTGAGGGATAACACCATTCTAACTTAAAATCATGTGTTATCAGCATGTTTTATCTACTGGTAATTACTAAGTGATGTATTTTAAATAGTACATTTCCTCACACTATTCATAATGCAGGAACATTTACAAAAGATGGAGCTTCTTGTTTTTAAGTTTACCGCCATATTGTATTTTCACATTAAGTTCAATAACATTTTCTGCATGTCCATTAATTACACAAAAGATGTAAAAGACAAATAAACAAACCAATCCTTGTGAATGCTCCCTCTCTCTCACAGACAGACCTCCTCCGCTAATCAACAGCCTGGTCACATCTTGGCCCAGTCAGTGGAACATCATCCATACTAAACGCCCTAATGTTTCCATCGTTGCCAAATCTGTTACAAATTGCCTCTTGATTGTTGTATGATCACATTCCAAGTCAGGAAGCTCACTGTTTGTAATCGTAATAAGGACTCTCCCATTATACTACGAACCACTAGTCTGCGCTATTCGTACCACCAAGAACCCTAAACCTTATGGAAAAAACAGTAAGCTGCTGTTAAAGGGACATATTACACTATTTTCTGATCTATGTGTTTTTGTTTCATTCACACATGTTTGAGTTCTTCTCCCAAATTGAAAACACTCTGTTCCACCTTGTGATGTCATGAGGAAATAAAAAGAAGTGCTCCACTGTGTTTTTAAACTCCATACACCTTCACTAGAAACATTTGGATAATTTCAGCCTTGGAATTGCAAATCTGTACTGAACTAAAGGTAAGAGGTAGATGTTAACTTGAAAACTACCACTACATGACATCACAAGGTGGAACAGAGCATTTTGAGCTCTGGAGATGTAGACAGACTAATAACGCAGGATTACTCAAGTATGTTTTTGATGCTCTAACATGTCTTAAAGCTCACAAGAGTCAATTTTGCGCAATATAAAACCTTTAATTATATATCTCCGCTCTGACCTCATTCTATTGTAACTGTAACGAGATGTCCCATATTTGAGCTAACCGCAGTGCCCTTTGTAGCCAGTAGGGGGATGGAGGTGGGGAGGTATCTGAGGTTGGAGGAGGGGGGTGAATAATGCGTGAGACAGTAACTCGGCACATGCGGAATAGACAATGAGACCGAGCAGCACTTAACTAGCCCACTGCTATTTAAAGGTTAATTTGTTTTGTTGGGGTAAATGGAATGACTTTGACTTATCTATGCCGATCGGGGCCATGCTGTGGTGTGTGCGTCAGTTAAAGGTCTCTGCATGTAACAAGAGGAAGATGGAGTAGTTACCGAGCTGACAGTGTGGAATTGTGGGTAAAAAGTCTGGTGTGACGTTAAGTAAAGCAAGTCAGTTCAATGCAGTATATATTTGATAAAATGATCTATGTTATAATGTAGTTTTCTCATCACAAACATATCTGGGGTTGTGTTTTGTTTCGTCGCACATGTTTAACACATCAATCCTGCATATTTAGGCTTGAGTTCTTCTCTCAAATGGAAAACACTCTGTTCCACCTTGTGATGTCATGAGGTAATACAGGAAGTGCTCCACTGTGTTTTTAAACTGCATACACTTTCACTAGAACCATTTGGATCATTTCTGTTTTGGAATTGCAAATCTCTACTGAACTAAAGGTAAAAGGAGCTGTTAACTTGAAAACTACCACTTCATGACATCACATGGTGGAACAGAGCATTTTGAGCTTTAGAGATGTAGACAGACTAATAATAAAATGTTACTCAAACGTGTAAATAATGCAAAACACAACTTCAGGTATGTTTTTGAGGTGGTAACAACATTATAACATGGCTAAAAGCTCAGCACAATAACCAAAAATCACAACAACATTCAAATACCCAGCAAATCAGACCACAAAGGTGCACTATGAAACTTTTCTGATGGAGAGCGTGCTACCTGTTTGTCTCCATGGAGATGTTATTGCGTTTGGTGGAGCATTTCACTGTATGCCATTATTTTTATTTAATTACAGGTGTTTATTTGTCAAAATTTACCTTGGAAAACACAAATTCGTACAGTAACGGGGGCCACCTCACTGGCTGGTGACACTGCAATTGCTTGTATACTTGTAGGTTTAATGCTATACTGTGGAACATTCTAGGGAAAGCAATTTCTCCTTAAAATATTTGTTATCCTACAATCACTGTTATCTCAATGACTTAGGTGAATTTATTACTCCCAGCTACTGAAACAAAAGTATTATTTTGGAAAATAAAATTGAGTAAAAATGTTCAAATAACAGATTTGATTATACAGCATGTGTTTTTGTGTATATTTCATGTGAATAAAAAAATAATAAGAATAAAAATAGTGGGAACATTTTCAATAAACACACTTAACAAAAATCTCTAAACTAAAGCTAAACAAAGTAAAAACATTATAAGCTCAGTAGTTTTATACTGACTGAAACAAAGCATATGGTGCAGCTGACTGTACACATCTTTGATTTCACTGTTTACTTAATGCAAACTTGGAGGGAGCGTTGCAAATGAATTTCATACTTGTTATGCAAATACACTCTATTTTGCATGAAAATAAATTCTGCTTTCCTCTCCTCCCCAGTGCCAACACATGCAAAAATAACACAAGATATGGTTTGGTTCTCACATTACTGTTGGTTGCAGGTATCGGGGTTTTTGAGGAAAATGTAATAAACCCGTCAGGTCAGTCCGCCACCTGCTTGTTTCTATGGATATGTCACTGATCTGCTTGGAATGTTCCACAGCAGCTCTTTAATTTATTTAACTACAGATGGTTTTATAGCTATTAAAACACGCATGATATAACTATGAGCTGGGTCGCTTCTCCACAGATCTAACCTGTATCTTGGTCTGGTTTGGTCTCCATGAAGATAGAAAGGTTTAATACCATACTGTGAAACATTCCAGACAAAGCGATAACATCTCCATGGAGAAATGTATTTAACAGAACCTCCACCGACAAAGTTACACTTTTAATGTATTAACATAGGGGCCATCTTGCCAGTATGAGTGTTAGAATTCTGTCTGGATCAAGTATGCATTTATTTATATTTGATCAATTTATTATATAAAAGATTTCTCCCAAGTGTTGAGATTGAAATAACTTAGATATTTGATTACATGTTCTCAATCTTCGGTAACACTTTATTTTAGGGTACACTTAGTAACATCTAACTACCTGCTAATTAGCATAGTTATAAATGGCTAATTTGTCATTAATTAGTATTTATTCAGCCCTTATTAATGTCGAATTCCCCATAAGCTTATTCTGCTATTAGTTAGACATTTACAAAGACTTTCCTATTAATACACTGCTTATTACTGCTTATTAGTATGATACTATGCCATTTTTGTCTAAGAATTATGATTCTAATAAGTTTTTGGTAATAAGGGTGTCGTTAAGGCCTAATAGCACAAGAAATTTTTACTTATTTGCACCAAAAGCTTATTAGAATCATAATTCATGGACAGAAATAAGCAGTAATAAGGAGTGTTGTAAATGTCTAACTAATAGCAGAATAAGCCTATAGGGAATTAGACATTAATAAAGGCTGAATAAATACTAATTAATGACAAATTTACCATTTGTAACTATATAATTAGCAGGTAGTTAGATGTTAATAAGTGTACCCTAAAATAAAGTGTTACCCAATCTTCTTTTTTGTCTTACACACGCAGGAGTATCTGTGTTTTAAAGGTGTACTATGTAACTTTTCTGATTTGGGATCTGCCAACTGCTTGTCTCCATGGAGATGTTAAATGTTACTGCTTTAGCTGGAAAGTTTCACATATGTCAATAAACTATTCTATATTGCATTTTTTCCAATTACACATTTTTTCCCCCCCTCTTTTATATAAGAAATACTGAGAAAAAAATAGGAGAGTGAGATGTTTATTTAAAGATCTGGTAAGGTAAGCTGTTAATAGATTTTCATTTTTGCAATATAAATAGGTCAGTATATTATTCATCTGAACAGAATTACATTATTTCCTCTTAGTATATCTGGTAATACTGTCACATCCGCTGTAGGAACCATCACTTTTACGTTACATTAATAAAGCCCCAACAATGTCAACTCGACTGTCTGTGGAGACTTTAATGGGAGGGAGGTGTTGACAGCTGTCCGTTCAGCTCGTCCCAAACAGGAGACGAGAATGGGTCACACGTGAAATTTGAAGGTGCAGTGGACAAACACACGAGCTGCTCACACATCCAGCCTCGTGTTCCCTCTGCGTGTGTGACTCTGTCCTGTGCTGAATCCAAAAGTCAAAGCCTGTTCCTGCCTGAGAGCAACGAGGAGCCTGGAGCAACTGGCACCACCGGAGTGAGATTCTGACAGAGGAGGAGACAGAGAGAGGGAGCGAAAGAGAGAGAAGAGGGGATGTGCAGAGGGAGGGTCAAGAGAAGAGAAAGAGGAGAGGGTGTGTGTCCTGGGAGAAGGAAGACAGAGAGGAAGGAAGAGAGAGAGGGGGGCAGTGAGAGAGGAGGAGAAGAAGAGAGCGCAGAGGGAGGGGGGGAAAGAATGATAGATACAGAGAGAAAGATAGAGAGAGAAAGAGGGGAGGATGTGATCTTATGTGTCAAGAGGGAGCGAGGAGGGGGGCACAGAGAGAGAAGAAAAGGAAAGAAAGAGAATGATAGAAACAGAAAAGTTGAGAAAGAGAGAGGAGGGCAGATACAGAGGGTGAGGAGGAGAGAAAGAGAGAGAGAGAGAATAATAGCTAGAAAGAGAGAGAATGAGAGAAGAAGGGAGATAGAATGAGGGGAGGGTTATGTGTCATGAGAAAGAAGGAAGACAGAGAGGGAGAAGGAGAGGGGGGTAGAGGAGGAGAAAGAGAATGATAGAAAGAGAGAGGTAGGGCAAAGAAAAAAGGCAACCCATAATTTCTTAAAATCAAGAAAATTGTTTCATTCACAGGTTTGAGTAACGCTTTATTATTAGTCTGTCTACTTCTCCAAAGATGAAAATGCTCTGTTCCACCTTGTGATGTCATTTCAAGTTAACAGCTACCCTTCACCTTTTGTTCAGTCGAGATTGGCAATTCCAGGGCTGAAATTATCCAGATGATTCTAGTGAAGGTGAATGGCATTTAAAACACACAGTGGAGCACTTCCTGTATTACCACATGACATCACAAGGTGGAACAGAGTGTTTTCTGTTTGAGAGAAGAACTAATCTGCAGGTTTGTGTGTTAAACATGTGTGAATGAAACAAAACACAACTCCAGGTATGTTTGTGATAAGGAAACAACATTATAGATCAGAAAAAACCGTAAATGCACTCTATCTGTCCCAGCTTTAGCATATCAGCTACATAACACAACGCCTCTGCCCAGTCTCCATGGCAACAGCAGGACCATCAGCCACCTCAGCCTCTCCACCTTCTCCTCTTCACCAGCATCAGTGAACATGCCCCAAGGAGAAACAGACTAGATTACCACACGGCCCTGCATGGGTGATTTTGTTGCAAGTAAAAATATGTTTATTTACACTTGATTTTCACTCTCTGTGTGGCGCCTTACATACAGTATGGCTTAATATTACATTACACTCATACATGCTGTTTTAGCCTCAAGGTGTGGCGAGGAAGGGAACTTTGTCTCACTTTTGGATACTTTAAAAACCCAATATTAGTTTGCTTATGCTAATTGAGTTGTGTTTTGTTTCATTCACACATGTTTAACACACAAACCCTGCAGATTTAGGCTGAGTTCTTCTCTCAAACTGAAATGACTCTGTTCCATCTTGTGACTGGTAATACAGGAAGTGCTCCACTGTGCTTCACTAGAATCGTTTGGATGATTTTATCTCTGGAACGGCTCATCTCCTCTGAACTAACGGTAAAAGATAGTTGTTAACTTGAGAACTACCACTGTATGACATCACAAGGTGGAACAGAACACTTGAAACTTTTGAGATATAGGCAGACTAATAATAAGGATTACTCAAACATGTGTGAATGAAACAAAACACAAGTCTGGGTATGTTTTTGTTGAAGAAACAAGCTCAATTTTGCGTAATATAGGACCTCCAGTTACGGGTCAGGTCTGTGGATAGTGGAATGCATGTTTTTTAATATATTTTTCACCAATAAAAACACATAATTGAAAAAATACAAGAAGGATAAAGTTAATGCCATACAGTAGAACGCTCCAGTACCAGAAAAAGTCTTCTTGTAGCTTCTCTGTAGTTAAAATTCTGGTCTGTTAATAACTTTAATATTAACTTTAACTGCCACTGTCTGTGCGTAGGTTTAGGGCAAGCTGCTGTCAAATAAACTTAAGCCCATATGGGATAAATAGAGTGAAAATACAGTAGGCCACAACTATCTAGATGAGAAGTGTCTAGTTGAGTTAACCTAGATTTATTCAGTGCTGTTAAACCCTCAGAGTTTAATGGAAATGGACAGATCTTTAATATTACATAGATTCTCGGGGTTAGCACAACTTTCTGTGTGATGTATGCCAATGTGTCAACACTCTCATCATTTCTGCTTACACCGCAACCCCTGCCAAGTGGTGCATACATCAAACTCCTACAGGAGGCCATAGCTCATCCTTCCTTTAGCAAAATACAACACTGTGCACTGTTACCTAGATTTTCCTGTAAGATAAATCTCCGGATAACTTAAAAGGATATGATGAATCTATCCCTCCCACAATGCTTTGCGCCGTCCTGTAGCCTTTAGCCAGTGGTGGAAGCGCACTTAAAGGTGCACTTGTAACTTTTTGGCTGGGGGTCCGTCACCTGCTTGTTTCTATGGATATGTTATTGCTCTGCCGGGAATGTTCCACAGTATGACATTACATTACATCTGTGGTTGCCTCTCCACAGATCAGGTCTGTAACTTGGTCTGGTTCGGTGTCCATGAAGATAGAAAAGTTTAATGCCATACTGTGAAACATTCCAGACAAAGTAATAACATCTCCATGGAGAAAAGTATTTGATGGACCCTCCACCAAAAACGTTACACAATGCACCTTTAACTAAATTACTTTTTTTTTTTTAAGGTATCTGTACTTTACTTAAGTACATTTTACGGTGGATACTTTTTATTTTTACTTCACCACATTTGAAGGCAGGCATCTGTACGTTCTATTCCACTACATTTTAGATATGGACTAAAAAGTAAAAAGTACACTTTTTTATGAAATGAATCTGCTGAAAAAAAAGCAGCTGAGACGCATTTTTAGCACATTTAATTTGAGTTAACGTCCCAACCTTGAACAAATCAAATACATAAATACTCAAAAACAGCAAGGAAAAAAAAAAGAAATCAGGTGAATCACTTAAAATCAGCCAAATCCTTTATCAAAATCACTACATTTGATGCTTTAATTGTTCTAAAAATCTCTGCAAAATACTGTGATACTTTTACCCCTGTATCTGTACTTCATCCACCACTGTCTATAGCCTACTGTTGCATAAAGACCTGTACCTCTGATCCTCATTGGAAAAGTATATACAGCAGTACCGTACATTTTTTTTTAACTCTTAGCGAAATCACACCATTGATTTTGCACAATCTACATTAACTTTAACAGGAGAGATGCATTGTGCAGGTTGTAGCACTAGAGCTAATTTACAACTGTCGTCCCTGGTGCATGTTTTTAAGGTCTGATGGGGGAACCAGAATGCCCGAGGAAACGCACCCAGACACGGGGAGAACATGCAAACTCGACACAGAAAGGCCCGGGCGACCCAGGGATCGAATCTGGAACCTTCAAGGCCCGGGCGACTGAGTTTTTGAGACTGAGATTACTTGTGATTTATACATATAATAGCCATAGCCAGAACAAGTTTCCTCAATAACACATAGACACTGTTACCTAGCAACTGAGTGCCATAACTACGAGTACTTGCTCCTGAGGCAGACTCCATCTTGTAGGATTTTCTGTCATCTAATTGGCCAGGTGGGTAAACACTGATCCCGTGCTCTGCCATCGTCCCACTCTCGCCGGCCTCTTCAGTGACACACAGAGCGCCATTAGTCCAACCAGTGAATCTGCGAGGAACTCAACTGAAATATGAAAGTCTCCAAGGCTGTGAACGCATACAGCCTAAAAGCACGAAGCATCAACAAGAACGACTCTAAACCCCAATCAATTATAAATTATCCTCTAGCAAATTACAGCAAACATACTCACGGCCTTTCAGCTGCATGGCACTGTGGGTAATTACAAACATGTAAACAAAGACTAGGTGCACAAGTCCATTTGCAAATATTCTGACGGATATGCAGGGGGCACAATTCCTTTAAGGTTCTATATGTGCATATAAGGAGTAAGTGTTTTGTTTTATTCACATATTTTTGAGTAATTCTTTATTATTAGTCTGTTTACATCTCCAAAGCTCAAAATGCTCTGTTCCATCTTGTGATGTCACGAAGATGTAGATTTCAAAATAACAGGTAGATTTTACTTTTAGTTTAGTACAGATTGACAATGCAATGTTTGAGAGAGCCTAAGTATGCAAGCTTTGTGTTTGTGTGAATAAAACTAAATACAATGGGAACAATAAAGTACACCTCAGCCCTGAAAGTGTATTGTATTGAAATAAACTTCTATTTCCTGCCCTTTTGACACACTTTATAAATATTTGTAGAATTTTGTTAAAAATTCCTCCAAAGGACATGCATCCTAGACATTTTTCTAACCTGCCTGTATTCGTCGCCATTATGAGCAAGTTCTTACAACATTAAGTGCTTGATAAAACAAGTGACAATGAGCGGTTAGTACCTCAAGGTCCTGCTTTACAAATTACAATTTATGATTAATACAAACTAAAAAAAAAAAGAAAAATGACGAAAAAATTCCTTCCGTTGCCGGTGGTATGTGGTGAAAATAAAGAGGGGCTCCAGTGCAGCAGTGAACCAAATGGGAAGTGTCATGTGTCAGCAGCCCTGATCCTGACCAGAATTGACAAGTTGTCATAATTCCGGTATTTGTTGAAGCAAATGCGTCATTCAGAGCCCAGAGAGACAGAGGCTAGATAATACGCTTCAGTTCCAAGAACTTCAGCTACTGTACCGCCAAGGCCATCGAAATATTGACCAATACGATGTCCGGTGAAGGATAGAGAAGGATAGAGGGGGGTGTTAATAATGCATCTGTACTACTGTATGAAAAATAACCATTGTACTGTTCTTGAACAGTACAATATGGATATGCTGAATCACAATCTTGAGGTTTAAGGGTCCTGTATTACTCCAAAGTGACTCTTGTGAGCTTTAAGTCATGTTACATGTTACCTCCTCAAAACATGCCTGGAGTTGTGATTTGTCTCATTCACACATGTTTGAGGGACCCTTTATTTTTAGTCTGTCTACCTCTCTAAAGGTCAAAATGCTCTGTTCCACCTTGTGATGTCATGACGAAGTAATTTTTAGGAGTTTTTAACAGAGATTGGTCATTTCAGAGCTGAAATTATCCAAATTATTCTAGTGAAGGAACACAGTGGAGCACTGTCTGACATCGTTAGGTGGAAGAAAGTGTTTTCCTTTTTTAACTCAGCCTAAATATGCAGGGTTTGTTTGTTAAACATGTGTGAATGAAACAAAACACACCTCCAGGTATGTTTGTGATGAGGAAACATAATATAGAGCAGAAAAAAGCATAAGATATCTATCTATATTGTCCATTATTTAAGTTTTTTTTGTTTTTTTTTTAATACCACACCTTTTGCCTGATCTTATCTCAGAAGCTAAGCAAGGTCAGGCCTCATTAGTACTTGGATGTGAGATCTAAACACATTGAAGCACTGGTCATTTTAATTTTCACTTTTAATTTAACATAACGGACCTTTGCTTTAAAACAACACAATCTCGTCATCTGTGTTTGGACTGTGGTCTGTACCATCACTGCTGATCTAAAACAAGTGAGTACAAATACATAGTTAATATTTGTCTGCCTGGTTTCTTACCCTGTGCAGCTGAATGCCTCTCCTAGTCTGCTACTATTGTATGATTGGACTGCACTGTTACATGCAGCAAGGACCTGAGAACACACAGAGGTCTCCAGATTGATACTGTAATTGATACTTTGCAGTGACATTACATTAAAAGGAAGGAGATACATGTATGTGTATGTCAGAATGTTCAGCATTTACAACATGCAGACATTAGCAAACACTGCCAAAAAGGCTGGCAAAAATAGAAAATGGATTTAAGCAACACTTTTCCTACAGCCTGTGATCGATATGAGAGTTCTTGGTACTCTTTAGGAGTTTGGTTTTCAACAAAGGGAAAAATGAAAGAGAAATTTACTTCCTGAAGCTCAGCAGACTTTTGAAGAGGGCGGGATTGTTGAGTTCCATACCAAAACACTTTTTTGCCGGTATTATAGAGAACCAGTGGGATGTGGTAAGTTCAAGCTGCTTTCAGTGGTTAATAATTCCCCTTTTCCATCTGGATGTGATTCATTCTATAAACAGTCTGTTCAACCACACAAACCACAGTCCTGTTACTTCTTATGACACATCAGCAGGCATTACCTAATCCATATGTCAACCATGTCCACGTCAGACCCCCCTCGGTCTGACGTGGACATGTAGTGCTGTAGAAGATAATCATAACTGTAGACTATATGTCATTTTAATGTTACTGGTTTTAGTGTTAATGAGAAATCTAAATTGACAAGGATACTATTTAATTATGAAAAAACAAAAACATTTATTATTTAAATGTATTTTATTTCCAAAAAGGATATTTGTAAATGTTGATATTATGATTTATATTAATTTTATTATTTTTCATAAATGTTTTATGTTTTTATTGCTATGTTGTGTGCTGCTATTGCTATGCTGCATGTAATTTCACTGAATGACATTTTTTTCAAATGTAGAGCAATATATAAAAAAAAAATATATAAATATATATAAATATATAAATGATTATCATTATATATATTTTTAATAAATAAATGAAGCTTTTAACTAGCACTTTATTTCCAAAGCCCTGTATCTCCCAGGCCTTTAGTCCTGTGGGATCTGACTCAGTCCTCCGGCACTTTTTTGGCCATTAGGTCCTTGGTGTTCTCGGCTCAATAGCTCTTTTATCAGCTGCTCCTATGGCTTCTTTTTGCCTCCACACAGCTTAGATCCCCCCTACCTTCCCCTCTACCCCCTCCCGCCACTGCAGTTTTCCCATGCTCCTCTGCTCCTCGCCTGCTGCCTGTCTCTCCTGGAGGGACTGCCATGGCGTCTGTATGTACTGATGACCTGCGCTTTCCACAGCAACGCATCAGATGGTGTTAGATTGTTTTTCTTTTTCTTTTCCTTTTTTTTTTTTTTTTTTTTTGCCAAGTCTCTGGAGATGGATTCAAAGTCTTTTCAGTGACATGTGGTTATCTAGGTGCTTACATTGACTGTTTTAAGCTTGTAAAAAACGGGACTGAAAAAAGACTAAATCGAGTTTGTTGTTATTGTATGATAAGAATGAGCAGTAAAATAGTAGTTGTATGTTGTGTGGAAAACTAATCATAAAAGGAAATCAATCAACATTTTAATTCAAATATGGAATTTCTTTATTTTTATTTACATTTGCATAGCAAGATGGTTATGTGTCATTTTAAACATCCTATATTACGCAAAATTGACTCTTGTGAGCTTTTAGTCATGTTGTTATCTCATCAAAAACATACCCAGACTTTTATATTGTTTTATTGTTTTAAAGCTAAAGGGTATCTGTTAACTTGAAAACTACCACTTCATGACATCACAAGGTAGAACAGAACAGTTTAAGCTTTGGGGATGCAGAGAGACTAATGCAGGGTTACTTAAACATGTGAAAACAAAACAAAACACAACTCCAGGTATGTTTTTGACAAGATTATAGCATTTATAACATGGCTTAAATCTCAAGAAACGATTTTGTGTAATATAGGACTGTTTTCCACATTCAAACCGGACTTGCATCAAATTAGTTGCTATAGGATGCTTAGCCCAGACTTTGTAAATGACACTTTGAACTTTGGGAAAACAGAAATTCTGACCTGTGTAAATAACTCTAATAAATTGCTGCTACATTCCTTTGCTGCTAGGGGCTAATATTACCTATATCTATATTACATCTTCTTTGAAACTATATGTGGAACCCTAGCATGAAAACAGCATACTAAAATAGCCTCCATTAAAATGCGTTCACCACAATGATACTAAAGTGAGGGATTTACTTAAGGGATACCAAAAAGATTATTTCTATACCAATAAATACCATAAAATCTCACTCTGAGTTGTAAATGTTTGAATTATTGATCAAATAGAGGATGTGTTTGAGAATGCAGAACAGTCAAGGGAAACTCTCCGAGTAGTTTAACATACTCGGGATGCTATTTGAGGGCTTTTCTTTATGAAATCAAGGTGGATCCTTGGAAATCTGTGTTTTTCAAGGGTTTAGAGAATAAAAAATAAATACTTAATTTGTGTAGCATTGTTATTTTTTAAGGGTGCACTGTGTAACCTTTCTAACCTTTCTGGTGGAGGGTTCGTCATCCACTTGTCTCCATGGTGATGTTATTGCTTTGCCTAGGATGTTCCACACTATGGCATTAAACAAATATATCTTGTATTTATTCAATTACAGGTGTTTTTATTTCCCAAAACTCCTGCAAAACATGCATTATTTCTGTGAGCAGGTCCACTTCTCCACAGATCTGACCTGTCTCCATGGAGATAGTTAAATTAAATGCCACACTGTAGAACATTTTAAGAAAAGACAACATGGAGTTAAGCAGGTGGCAAACGTTCTACCAGAAAAGTTACACATTGCACCTTTAACATTAAGGGTCCATTATCCGTTTCTCTCTATGAAGATTGAGCATTGCCTTTAGTTTTTTAGGCATTAATCTTATCCTGAAAATACACTGGAAAAAACATACATTCGTACTGTGACCAAGGTCTGACCTGTAATATGGCCTAGTGGTGTCACCTGTTTGTCTCCATGGAGATTTTCAGAAAAAGCAGTAACATCTCCATGGAGACAACCAGGTGATGAGTCCTCCGCCAGGAAAGTTGCACATTGCACCTTGAAGTGGTAATTTCAAAAGATAAACTCATAACACTTTTAAGCAACTTTCACTTTCATAAAATATTTTACAAGAGTAGCATATTTTCATAACCAAACAAAATCTACATTTCCAAAAGCAGTTTTACAAAATGTGATACTTCAGACAGCATATGAGGTCAGGACGGGTCGAGCTGGTTTCGGGGTTAGATCATTGAACAAAAAAGAACACACACTCATCAAGAGAAGCAGAAATAAACTTCGAATCATAATTTCTCAATAAAAGCTTACTAGTTCTTGTGATAAAAAGCCCACATTACCAAAGATGACAAGTTGATTTGACATGCTTACAAAAAGTACTGGGCATTACAGCACTTTGCCTATACTGTTTACTCATACTGTCACCAGCACATTCCTCTGTTTTTATTTTCCTTTTTTTCATCCACCTCTCACTTTCTGTGTAAACAATGAAGCTGACCCATTTCGCCAGCCGTTTACAGTACGTCATAGTTCATTGTCAAGGGTAAACTGAGTCAAGTGAACCTCTAGTGAATTATACAGGGAGCAAGCAGGCCGTCATTACAAGCATCTGTGTGGCACCAGAGAATATAGCAGAATTATAGACTGGACTGAAGCATGGTTGGCACTGTGTTGTCATGGTACTGAAATTTCAAACTTAATTTAAGGAATAGGCCCGGTACTCAATACCAATTCTGATACCACAGCATTAAGCAATAGTACTTTCTTTTGTATTACCATGTGGCCTTATATCTGTGTTATCCCTCACGCATTTCTTTTGGTGAAATGTTCAGCAGTTACCATAGTGACACAATGCACACATTAGCCAAGATTGATTGAAAACTCACAAATCAGCTAATTTGTTGTAGTTCCAACCAAGTCAGCTTTCTGGTCAGATTGTGTTAAAATATTGGTCAGATTAAAGGCTAACTTGCGTAACAACGCTTCTGAGTAGTGCTTTCAGTTAGCTTCACAACCCCAGGGGATATTTACGACATCAGCTGCAAAGTACTAGTCGATAAATCCGAGTCAATTCTCCTGACATCCGTTGTAAATGCGTTCCATTTCAACAGTTGGGGAAAATATTGATGCCCGAGAAAGTTTAATGTTTATTTTGTTAGCTTATGCATACTATAAGCGAGCCATATCAGCATACATAAACTACTCCAGGACTATGACTGAACAGACACGGCGCATGATGTAAGTATAATTTTGTTCATTCAAGTATCATGTGACCTAGGCTCTGACATAACTTAAAATTTGTGTTAGTGTAACGGTAATGTTAGCAGAAGTGGCTATTGATACAACTGTAATGTTATGTTGGCTATGTAATTGTAACATTATATAGGCTATATATATGTAACAATAAAGGCATATCTTATCTTATCTTATCTTATCTTATCTTATCTTATGTATTTATAACGTTATATAGGCTATGTAATTGTAACATTATGTTGGCTATGTAATTGTAACGTTATATAGGCTATGTAATTGTAACGTTATATAGGCTATAATGTATCAGTTGTCTAACGTCGGTAGTTAGGCGGCATTCCCCGTTTAACATGAGGCTATGTGAAATGTTTACGGCTGGTTTGGACCCTGTACACTACTAATATTAGTTACGTAGACTTGTCGCTTTGTTTTGTTGTTGTATATTGACAGACAGCTACTGAGAGGTATTGATCGTAACCAAGCCTGCCTAACTGTCCTTGTGTTGTGTATCGATGTAACTTTATTTTCTTTATAAAACCAAGCGCAAAATGATGATGATGATGATTATTATTATTATAACATATCATTAGTCTATTCACTTGCCAAACAAGTAAAAGAACAAACGGGAGCTGCCTAGGTCTACGTCTTTGTCTGACAACTGTTGTTCTGGCAGTGTAGCTTAGGTTAACAATACCATCTTCCAGCGCAGGTCACATGACATACAGTAAACTGTGACATTTACCAACAAAATCAATCTACACAGATAGGCTACAACACAAAACAAGGCTATGAAAAAAAATATACATCAGATTGTAATTAGACAAAAAGTTAATTTAATTAATTAATTTAACCCAGAGATTATCTGCAATGTAATTTACCAGTGTCAATTGTAGGATGCCTTAAAACTTATTTCTCCTTGTTCTTTTTACAGGTTTGCTTTGCTGCTGTCACCCTCCAGAAACCCTGTTCTCAAGACGGGAACAGAACGGGAAATCCTTCTGGAAATAGATGAGCATACATTCCGTCGCCATCTCCGCGTCACCTGGGCTCAATTTGACTTTGTGCTCATGAAGTTTGAGGAACAAGGTGTTAACCAAGGCCATCATATCGGAGGTCGGCCAGATGTTCCTCTCAGCAAAAAACTTTTGTTTTGTTTCTTTGGTATATGGCAAACCAGAACTCATTCAGAGAGATTGCAGATAAATTTGATGTACAGTATCAGCAGCTCATCGGTCGATAGTGGAACTGCTCCGCGCACTATGCTCGCTATCTTCGTCCTTCATCACCTGGTCTAGTCACTGTGAGAAAAGAACATTTGCAGCAACATTTGCCAGGGGGCTGTGGCATTAATGGCATCATAAGCGCAATTGACAGCTGTCACATCAAAATACAAAGGCCCACCTTCAGAGGCAGGGATTACCTCAACAGGAAATACTTCTACTCTGTGCTTTTACAGAGCATCGACAATGAGAGGGGAAGATTTCAAGATATCTTTGTAGGGCCACCAGGAAGGGCACATGATGCCCGGATGCTTCTGATGTCTGACTTTTACCGGAAGAAAATGGAAAACAACAAACTTCTAGGGGACAGCACCTACTGTGGGAATGCCTACCCCGGCTGTAGCTAGCTGTCCGGGTGCCCTACACACAGATGCTTTAATGTGCTCTACCTGGGCAGTGAAAATTGAAAATCAACAAACCGGCAAAATTGAGGACAGGGGAGTTCCGGAGATGCCTCAACCCCTCAAAGTGCCGTGGGCCTCACCGTGCCGACCGCTACGTGAGGTGTCTTGCACTGTGCGTAATGTGCTTGATGGGGAGCTACAGTACTGTGCCTACCCCTTTGTTATAATACCGAAGAGCGACAAAGTAGTCCTCAAAGCAGATGACCAGGCCAGAAACATGCAGATCAGCCATGGCAGAACATTTATTCTACACCTTTGTGTAGATCCCACAAAATGAATAGTGGACTTTCATTGCTTTATGTTGAATGTAATGTGAAACATGTTGTGAATCATAAATATACATCATTATTTATATTGTACATTTTACATTAAAAATAACAGCTTATATCATAGAATAAAAATATTTTATTTACCTTTGTCAAAATAAACATTGTGTAACTGACGTGAATGCATTTTTTGTCAGTTTTAATAAATAAATAAGCAAACATTAAATAGATAAATAAATACATATAAAAATAAAAATTGATATATTAAAACTTAATATATAGCCAAAATATTATTCAACAAGCAGTAGTAAAATACAAATAATCACCGTTGAACATTGTAAATAAATTATTAATATATTATTATATCACTGTAATTAAATAAATTGTAATTATGAGATTTGCCTGCTTATACTAATCAAGAAAATATTTAACAGGAACAAGTACAGCAAGCCTACAAAACATATAAAGACCGTTAATTCTTCTGTGAGAAAAATGACTTGAATCCAGCTTGACAAGCACAGGTCCTCCAGGACCACTGCTGTTGCTTGGATAAGTTCATGCTAACATTAACGTTCCTGACTGTTTTCCACATCTGTGATCCAAGTCAAGTGGGTTTTATTGTCATTTCAGCCATATACAGTAACACTATAAAGCGCGACAAAACTATGTTTCACCATGGGTTCATGTGGTGCTACATTTAAGATACAGTATGTAGAACGACATTTGGGACAGGCTACATCTAACTCACTAGGGCTATATCCGAATCTCAAAGAACTCAACCGTCTCTGACTGAACCCTGAGGTAGTTAACGTCAGGTATTGCTAGCTCCTGCTAATAAATAGTCTGTTAGGTAACGTTAGCTGTCGGCGACTCAATTATGGTATTTGACTACTACTTCTGTCTACTGTCAAATGATGTGAAAGAAAGTCTAAATGTCACTACAAAGTTTTTAGAAGACACTTTCTCTACACATACACAACATATCAAAATGACGAAAAGACAATTCTCCTTATCGTTTACTGTGTGCGCTGTTTGCTGTGACGTAAATCCAACCAACTCGGTCTGCACCAAACTAGCCCGAGTTTGTGTTTCAGAACCCCAATGTGATTGGCCGTTCCACTGCACTTTCTCGAGGTGGAGATCGGTTTTCCCCGACTCCCGAGCACAACAGAATGTGCCTTTATACTTGTTCTGATACAGCTCAAGATCATTCTGAAGCTATTCATTAAAGATCTGTTTCTGTCCTACGAATGTGACTTTTTTAGCATCAATACCTGCTCAAATGAGTATCTAATTTCAATGTAAGTTTTAGTATCGATTAATATCTGATTTTCTGTACTGTTGACAACCCAGTCTGGGGTTAAACAGCAGCATGGGAAGGGGAGGGACTGGTTGTGAATCTGGAACAATACAAATCTAAACTCTCCACATCGGCACTATTGATTTCTCCTACTCTGGCTCCTTGTTTTATGCCTGTGATCACTAGCTTTATTCTTGTGGCGCACAGAGAGAATGTATCTGCTACAGTTTTCAAGCAAGGTGCATTCCCTGTTCAACAATTCTCCCTTTAATGAGAAGATTTTTCCAAGGCACTGCAGCTAAAGAGGTTCAAATGAAGGTTGCCTCAGGTAGAACTTAAACTTAACTAACTTTTCAAATGTAGAAATTATAGCGCTTACACTATCACCCCCATAGGCAGGATTGAACGTATTTGAACCATTCATTGAGCCAGAGCACTTATTTATGCTACATGGAAAAATCAATAAAGAATCATTGACTTTGATTATGACTGCTGCAATTTATTGAAAACATTTATCTGCCTTAAATCTCAAGCAGAGGCCGATATTTAGTTTTAGCCAATCTGCTGCCTAAAGAATACAAAGCAAGCTACATTTGAACAGACAAAGAGTACAAAACATGACTACACAGCTGTCCGAAAAGTTTGTGGTAAAAAAGGGCTGTGGGTGAATTTAAAATAGTGAATCTAAAATAATACATTTGGGGAAAATAATCAAAATTGGACATACATATCGGCCCCAAAATATCGGCAGTTTAGTTTAGTTTCGGCCATTGATTGCTCTGGAATCAAAACAATCTGTATCGTCATCGGCCATGAAAAACCCATATCAGTTGATCTCTAATCCAGTAATAAAGCGTTTTAATGTCAGATAATCAGGAAGTACGCAGTAGTATACATGTTAGTTTTACTTTGTTAGCTTTACTGTGAAGGCAAAACTGCGCTCTCGTCTCTCAAAGTTGTAAAAAGGTAAACTAAAGCAAGAGACAGACTCCTACTTGGATGTGTAGAGAATGTATATAATTGCACAGCTCACTTTGAAGATATGAGTTTAAACCTGCACTGAGACAGCTCTCGAGTTTGGTCACACTGGTCACATATTTATAGCGCTTTTCCACCTTCAAGGCACTCAAAGCGCTCGACATCAGCAAACTCACCCATTCATGCACACATTCATACATCAATGTATAATTTTGAACTTTTTAAATCTCTCTGTTTTTTTCAACTTTGTCAAAGCTACAGATATTCAACCTTACACCATTCAACCTTTTGCTTTTCTTTTCATCTTATTTTTACCGCTCTACAGTCCAGACAGTTCAAGTGATGCCTGAGCAGCAGAGGCCTTGAACTGTTGTCTTACCAAAGTCTTTTTTCATTTGCATTCTGCTGCCGGGGAGCTTCACAATCACAACTGTCTGTGGTAATTTGCGGAAAAAGTAGGACCACCTACTGAGGCCCTCTCTCCTTCCCGCTCTCCTCAATTATGCAGTCCCTTATGTGACTCTCCTCCACACCCACCTGTCTGACAATCTCCTTCCTACTGACTTCCACCTCCCTAGACGCTTCGCCTCCTCTGCCCCCAGCTATACTCTCCGCACGCTCACTTCTGACTGTTAGCTTGTTGAAGATGTATGTTTACATTTAAAGGCATATTTGTCTGGGTGTTTCATCATTGAATTAGCAGAGTGGAATATGATGGAAGCTTTCCTGTGAGCTGTGAGCAGATGCAGCGTTCTCCCCTATTAGACGAGGTTATATATGCATCATTACTAACCTTTGAATAACTGGCAAAGCGGCTTCCAGCTGCGCTCAGATGGGAATGGATTTCTGCTTTTAAAATACGAGTCTGATGCGTCCCAATGAAAATATCCTTAAAAACATCACTGCTTTGAAATGAAAAATTCCCTTTTATCTTGCATTGCACTTAATGGTTGTACTATTTCTTAAAAGGTCATCCATTGCATACCAGTTTGCTTTATAAAAAATAAATCAATGCAAATATTTTCATTCACTAATTTCCTCAAGTTAAGGTCAAGGTTTATTTATATAGCAAGTTTAAAAACAGACTACTGCCCCTAAGTGGTGAACATTTGAAATAAAAACAGGCTATGGGTAAAAAATAAATAGGGTTGCCACTACTGTTAGGTCGACGTAAAAGAGCATGTGCTCAGAGACCGGTGTGCCTGGGCCAGTGTGAACATGACAGACACATTTTGATTCACTTTAACAGCCTGCTCCATTCACACTTTGGAATGTGGTGATCTGCTTCCTTACAATTAAATACTAACCTATTTTTACAATTAACATAGCCAAGTCGCCGTGTTACAAATAGGAAGTGCTCATGGGGGCACTTTCAGCTCCATCGACTCCGGCCCTGTCATTTTAGTCTTAAAATGTTTAGATTAACTTGCTCTACATGATCCTGGTGTTTTCTTTTCACTATTTTGTCTGCAAATAAATTCCTATTCCTAAAATGGAACTTGGCTCCAAATTCACACCTTTAAGTGCTAATCTCGTGAGCTTCATTTGACTGGAGCTGGAGAGTCCTCTCCTTTATACAGTGTATGAGTTCTACCCATTATCAATCTTGTTAGCGAAGAGGAGGGACTCTCAGCGGAGTTTAAACCCATCAGTGCAGCCAATTGGCATGCTTCCAGAAGAAAACATTATAGTTTTTGGCTAAATAAACGTTACGCTTGGTACCTTGTTAGCAGGTATTCATTCTCAGCACTAAAAGTTGTATGGACTCGAACGGATCAACAGAAGCCGCACAAAATGGATTCAACAACAACATCCTAGCTTGCAGCACAAGGCTAATAAAATATTACTTATGGTATAATCCTACTGCTGACTACAGCCAATATCCTGAGTGCATGAAGAAATCTGTGAATATTTATTTCCTGTCTTTTGTGCTACATGACCTGCTAATGTGCAGTTTACTGGTATGGTATTGTATCAATTTTGTGTTTATTGATGTATTGTGTAGATGACTTTTATTCAGCTTGCTAACATTTAAGAACATATTTTTATTTTATGATTAAACTCTATTGAGTTTTAAGCCATTTTAGACTGAACTTTCCCATATGTTGTTTCATATTTGAGCTTTTATTATTAGTCTGTCTACATCTCCAAAACTCAAAAGTTCAGTTCTTCTTCATAGGTTCAGTTGTACACAATCTCTACAAAAGGTAGTCGTTAACTTGAAAATTACCTCTACATAAAATCATAAGGTGGAATGGAGCATTTTGAGCTTTAGAGATGTAGACAGACCTATAATAAAGAATTGCTCAAACATGTGTGGATGAACCAAAACACAAGTACAGGTATGTTTTGGAGGAGGTAACAGCTTTTTAACATGGCTTACAGCTCACAAGAGTCAATTTTGTATAATATAGGACCTTTGCAAACAAACAACTCTTGTGTATATGCTTGTTGAATGTGGTTGAGTTAAAGTATCTGGTTCCCTTTCACCTCTGCCTGACTTTTACTTAAGGATCTGTGCCCTGGCTGAGCAGAGGCAGGGCAGACAGGAGCAGACAGGTGCACACTGGGAGCTGTGGTATCACTTTTACTTGGCAACAGCCACCGAGCGTCTGGGGGAGTCAGCAGGCGACGCGCGGCTGCTATTGTTAGTGTGCGCAGCTAACACAACACCGTGACCTTCAGCTAAAGCTGCCTCCATTCACCTGCTTCAGAGAATCTCACAGAATATTTCATTTTCTCTAACCAAAGTCAAATATGCAAAAACATTACTTCAAATTCTTGCCTTGTTCCATTCAATCAGCACTCTTTTTCACCTTGTTGGTAGTACATTCTTTCAATTAAAATTCTTTGACTGATTTTTTGTGATATTTTAAACTCTTAACACTGAATATTGGGGAATTTCACTTCCGATTATCATAAAGTGTTATCTACCAATTTTTTTTAAAGAATAATTATAGTACCACTGAATAACTATAAATGCTTTCCAAAAAAAAAATTTGCTAAATATTTCCCAAATTATTTAACGGAAACATGTGAAAATGCACAAGCTAATACATATTATTTAATAGGTTGTATATTTGGAACAGTCAACTAAGGATAGATAATTGGGTAACACTTTAGAACAGGCCTATAGAACTTGAAGGTGCACTATGTAACTTTGCTGGTATTGTTTTGCTGGTCTCCATGGAAATGAAAAGTATGGCATTAAACTTATCAGCCTCCATAAGAAAGAGACGCCATGGAAAGAGACCGGGCCAAGTTACAGGTGAATTCTGTGAAACGCTGACGCCACTCACAGAAAGGTATTTTTGAGCAATAAAAACACCCATATTTGATTAACTGTATCTTTTATACCATATTGTGGAACATTACATAAAAAGCAATAGCATGTCCAAGGTGACAGACCCCCAACCTGAAAAGTTACACAATACACCTTTAAGACCTGAATGCCAGATGTGGTCCTCTGAATGTTGTTGACCTGCAGCCCACCTTCCAGATATATAAAAGAGATACTTTCTCTTGTATATTTGAATGGTAGGTCCTGTTTTAGTCCTTGTAATTCTGGTTTAGTACCAGTTTAATTCTGAGCTTGGCAATTTTGCAGAGCAATGTTAGTAAAAAAAAAATCTAGTGTCAATAGCAATTGTTATTTTGAAACAAATCTAGTTTCAAAAGTGGTGACGTATTGTGAACCTCCGGCGCAGAGACCACGTCCCACTGAAAAGGAAATGTTAGTTGAGTAGCCCAGGTTTGGAATAACTACACTTCAAAAAGCCTTAATAAAGCATGAACAAAGACTTAATTCAAAAAGAACAAATAGTTTATTAAGAATGATTCAGACTTAGTACCAAACCCTAATAGCTTAGTCACAACTGCCCGTACGACTAGCTACAGGCGGTCTACATGCGAAAAATGGCTCAACCCGTACGGGGCACGCAAGTGGCCCGCACGAAATAGCAAGCCCGTAGACCGCTCGGTGAGCCCGTACGACGAAAATGTGCATGCACCTTTTTTTCTACGGGCGTACTACGAGCGCTAGATCGTAGCGAACACTTGTACAATACGCAAGGGTTCAGTACGGGTGAAGTAGGTGACCCGCAGGTGTGTCATACGGCTTTTTCAATTTTTGGGCACACCACATCCGGCGGACTGTACAAGGGACACGTACATGCTTTTCAAGTGATAAATGCGTGCCCCTTATGTGCCCCTTGAGTGCAGTCTGAGTGCACTCAAGGGGCCATTTTGTGCGGGCATCCTACGGGCACTTACATATCCCGTACACACCCCTTGTGTGCTACATTCCCGATCGAGTTCTTGAAACAGGGTCTCATACTGTCCCAGAATTGCACGTCTCTGCAGCCAGGGCTTCACCCACCAACGCCTCTGTGTTTTCTCCCTTCGTTGCTGGATAAGACTGCGGGCCAACACAGCCACTACAGCTGCTTCTACTTCCTCCTCCTCTTGCGTGACAAGTTGTAACAGTCTTCTTGGTGGAACCGCCATGACTTATGAAGGACGAATGTGATCCATACAGTGACCATCGTGTACCTATATGTATATATATATATATATATATATATATATATATATATATATATATATATATATATATATATATAGAGACCTGTGCTCGCATCCTACTAACGCATTATGTGTCGCATAAGGACACCAAACGAAAAAAAGTCTCACCCGTACGTCATAACACACTTATGACGCAACTTACGTTACCCTTAGGAATACCTCACAATACACTTAAGACACGCATGGCAATCGCTAGTTCGATTTTCAGCAACGCCATGTGAGGCAGCCCTGCAAGCCTCAAGGGAACTGCAAGACACACCTACAGCCCCCTTAAGATGCTCATTTAACAGCGCAATTCTCTAAGACGTTCTACGGGCCAAACGCCTGTATGGGTAATGTGACTATAGCATAACTCTTAACCCCATAACTGAGTACTTACTAAGCCCAATCATTTTTAATAAACAATTTTTTCATTATGAATTAAATCTTGCTTATGCGTTATTAAGACTAACTAGGGTGTTGTAATTATAAAGTGCGACCATTATCGCATCTCAAAACAGTAAAACAAGCTCAGAGGGAGAAAATGAAACCAATAAAACCCTCTTTAAAAGTTTCAGACTGTTGTTTACAAAAGCTTGGGGTGAGCGGAGACATGACACCTTCTGCAGACTTCTTTAAATTTGGGGAAACACTTCGTCAATTTTGCCTTTGAGGGGCGAGTTTTCTTGAAAAACATGTTCATTAAAAACGCTAGTACAATGTTAATGGTTGACTTGGGAGCGGTGGTGGCAGATGCTCAGTGTTTACGTGATGCTCTGGGGTACGGCACTGCGCAGCTCAAGGTCCTTTCTCTCAGTTAATGTGCAGGAGATCCACACAGCCACTTCACACAGGCTAAAGACAAAAGCCCCCCAAATAACCTATCGATCTTCTATTTAGCTCCCTGCTCCCTCTCCTCGTCTCCACGCTGATGTTTGAGATGACTTACTGCTTTTGTTCCAGCTAAAAGAGCCACTCGATGTGCAGCCAAGTCAGAGGGTGATTTCAACAGCATTTATGGTATACAAAAACACTTTAACCATTCATTCTATTTAGGTTCTGCACTCTACGCTCTGTATGTATGTACTATGTGTGTGTGTCTCTGTGTATGCGTGTGTGTGTGTGTATTTGTGTGTGGAAGGGTGTGGTAGTTTTAATGCATGTACATTTTTGTGTTTTAACTCACTGTAACTTGTCTGTGTTTTGTCAAATGTTTGTGGGTTGCTCTTTTTCCTGCGAGGGGACTGCAGATGCAAATTAATCCAAGGCTAACTTTGGTATACAGTGCATCAAATGGCAAGATTTACATTTTAATTGTGCTGTTCCCTTTTTAAATAAATAAATAAATAATAAGTATTTCCTTATTCCTTATTTCCTTGCCGACTTTGTCCATGCTGGGTACAATTTGTTAAAGGACACATATGCAAAATTGACTTCTTTAAGCTTTTAACCATGCTATATCGTCGTCCTCTCATCAAAAACATTCCTGGAGTTCTGTGCTTGTTTCATTACTCCATTATTGTCTTCTCTTCTCTTGCGTTAAAAAATGCTCCATTCGAGGATGCCAGGATTGTTGCGTCAGAGTTAAAAATTTGGGCTTGTAAGATCATAAGCCACCTCTGGTCTCATTCTGCAGTCCAATTTTATTCCACAACGAACACATGGCTCTGTAAGCATAGCGTTCATGTGGGATAAGGACTTCATCTGTTTACTTTCCGTTGCTCATTCCCACTGCTGACAGCTAGTCCCAAGTATTGTAAATGTAGGGCAGCCAATGTACAATAAATCCAAATGGCTCAATGAGGGTAAAACAGAAGGGCAAATAATAGTTAACAACTAAAACAGAAACTTTTCACAGTCAGTAAAGTAGTCTGAAAAATTTTTCAGTGTTCATGTCACGAAACAATGGTTTATTTTTTTCTTGTTTACATGCGCTGCTCCTTGTTAAACTTAGGCGAAGGAGTGCGCTCAGAGCATGCATTTTAACCAATATCGGTGTCACGGGGTGACTGGACTGGGCGTGTGTGGGTTGATTGGAAGGGAGGTGTGTGTGTGCGCGGGACTGACTCTGACCCTGCCCCCAAATCAGTACTAATAGGGCGCAGGTGTGTCAGTAAAAAAAGAGGGGAGAGCGGTGCGAGTGGCAGCACGACGGGGCTGAGCAGAGGAGACGGACGGTTTTGGGAGCTGGGTCGGGCGTCCGCGGTACCAGACATAGGGCCACGCTGAAGGAGCGCAGGAGGTGGGCAGAGGAAGCGGCGCACGACCTTGGCGCCCGAGCGACAGGACGCAACGTGGGAACAGTGGAGGGGGCGAGTGTGACAACCCCCCTCCTCCCAGCTAAGTGGCTTTTCTTGTTTGTTGTGCGTGTGGCAGGGCTACTCAAAGTTGCATGTTTTAATTTGGATTTTAGTGAAGTATTCTGCAAATTAGCCCAGGCCCAAAGTCCACTGCTCAATTAAGAGTTCCTACCTGTTGCCGGCCAATTGACGGCCTGTTCCTGCACGCAGGCCTCCTGAGCGCATGGACGAGTGCAGCGCGCGCATGGCAGAGCGGCCGGGACAAGAGGGAGAGACTGAGGCATCGCGGGAGCTGTGGAGGAGCACCGGAGCCGCGATCCCAGGGGACCCAACCACCTACCTCCAATGAGGGACTCTTAATAGTTTAGCTTTTAGTAGTTTGGGACATTTTATCATTCATAGACTCAATAAATTTTGTACATTTCTTTTAATTACGTGTGGCATTTTTATTTAATAGAGCACCTCCCCTTGGGACCAGAGGTTTTTAAATTGGGGCGTGTCCGGCCCGTGACAGAAAGTGGCGTTGTCGGCAGGATTGGTCCTTGGGTTGAGCCTCTATTAAATAAATATGTCTACTGAAGAGACACAGTCAGGTGGACAGTCCATGATGATGATGCCTTTTTTTATGGGCGGACCTTGGGTGTCAAGATTTAGTGGGACACAGTCCGATGTTAAATTTGGAGAATGGCGGAGCCAAATAGAGACTATGCTTACTTTCCAACCTATCAGAGACTCTCAAAAAGCTGACTTTGTTCTAGGATTTTTAGATGGAGAAGCAAAACGGGAGATTCTAGCTTTAGACCGGACTGAAAGGAACACCTCAAAGAAGATTTTTGATGCACTGTCTGAACTGTATGGAGACAACACCCATGTTTCCATTTTAAGAGCTCAGTTTTTCAACTGCAGACAGGAGTCTACCCAGTCACTGAGGGCTTTCTCTTTACGATTGCGTGAACTGTTTTCCAGGTTGAAGCAGAGAGACACCATGGGCTTGGAGCGGGGAGATTTGGTTCTAAGAGACCAGTTTGTGATGGGCCTGAAGGAGGGCCCCATCCGCCAAGAGCTCAGGCGGCAGGTGCGAAAGAGCCCCCACCTTACCTTTGAAGAGGTAAAAATGGAAGCTCTGGCCCTAGAGGACGAGCAGGGTGAACATTGGCCAGCCTATGACTGCTTGGCGGTGAGTAGAACGCCCCCGACAAATACAAGTGTAGCTACGGACTGGAAACAAGAGTTGCGTGCTGAAGTTATGAAGGATGTAAAGGAGCAAATGTCAGCAATGACAAAGACAATTTTGGAAGAGCTAAAGGGAGCGGCCTCCCCTCCTTTTGACACCGCTCGACACCCAAGTAGAAGCCCGAGACCTAGAACCCCTCTTAATGCAAGATTTAAGTGGGATCCCCAAGGCCGTCCTATATGCAATGTGTGTGAACAAATTGGTCATATTAGTCGTAGGTGCCCCTCCAAACTGTCCAGTCAGGGTTTTTAAATGCCCCGGCCACTGCGGGTCAAGTGTCCGGACCCTCTCCTAGTGACCCAATCAATTGCAGTCCTAAAGCTAAGCTTGTTGGAGATTGTCCCCTAATAGATGTGGGTGTAGATGGGATAAATGTTAAGTGTTTGGTAGACACTGGATCTCAAGTAACGCTGTTTAGTGAGAGTGTCTGTAGGAAGCTCCTTGGGAGTAAGCAACTAAAAAGCGAAGGATTGCCATGGTTAACATTGAGGGCTGCTAATGGGCTTAATATCCCATGGGTGGGTTACATGGTAGCTGACTTTGTCATCCATGGGGTCCGGGTGCCAGCGCGTGGTATTGTTGTAGCCAAGGATGAATGTATTGGAGCCGATAAAGCCATCCTTGGGATGAATGTAATTGCTGATTGTTGGGAAGAACTCTTTAGCAAGTACAGGGAATCCGTAAACCATCCAAAGCCCCCGCTTGGTAAAGAATGGGATTCTGTTTTTGTAGACTGTCAACGTGTCCGTGCTATGTCAACGGCGGACCAGTGGAAAGTTACAGCTCGCCTAGCCAGTCGCTCCCCTGTAACTGTACCTGCACAGAGCGAAATGACTCTTTGGGCCAAAATTCCGCCGCCCGCCCAAAGTCGACCATGTGATGCACTGGTAGAACCCCTAGGGGAACAGGGAAGGGTCGAAGTGGCAAGAGCTCTGGTAACTGTGGGGAAGGGCCGTATTCCCGTGAGGGTCCGGAACCTCCATCCCTTTGATGTTACACTCAGCAGATTTCAGAGGTTGGCAGCTGTGTCTGAAATCAGCCCTGACAGTGTGCGGGATGGCCAGGAGCTGTCCATTGTGGAAGTGGACCCTGGAGTCGTGGAAGTTGGTTTGATCAATTCTGCGGTAGAAAAACCTAAGGTAGATGCAGAGAGTTCTGCTTTTTCTTTCCTTAAGGGAGATGGATTGAATGAGGAGGAACAAAGGCAACTGGAGCAACTATTACAGCGATGGACACATGTCTTTTCCTTACATGAGGAGGACTATGGACGGACGGGTGCTGTGAAACACGCCATACCAACAGGTGATGCTAATCCTATCCGTGAGAGGTTTAGGCCAGTACCCCCGACCCTTTATAAGGAGATACGTAGCCTCTTAAAAGACATGTTAAAGGGGGGAGTCATTAGAGAGAGCTGTAGCCCTTGGGCGGCCCCCATTGTCCTTGTTCAAAAGAAGAATGGAGATTGGCGATTTTGTGTGGATTATCGCAAGTTAAATAGTGTAACCCACAAAGACGCCTACCCGTTGCCTAGAATTGAAGACTCTCTAACCAGCCTGAATAGAGCCGCGTGGTATTCCACCCTAGATTTAGCCAGTGGTTATTGGCAAGTGGAGGTAGAGGAAAGGGACAGAGGGAAAACTGCATTCACTACTCCTTTTGGTTTATTTGAATTTGAAAGAATGCCCTTTGGGTTGTGTAATGCACCTGCAACCTTTCAAAGGTTAATGCAGAAGTGCCTGGGGAATCAGTTAGCCGAATCAGCAATGGTTTATCTTGATGATGTGATTGTGTTTTCCAGAAATTTTGCAGAACACCTTCAACACCTAGAGTCTGTCTTTCAGTCCCTGAGCACCTATGGTCTTAAACTCCGCCCGGAAAAATGCCAGCTGTTCCGGAAGCAGGTTAAGTTCCTTGGGCATTTAGTCAGCAGTGAGGGAGTTTCCCCTGATCCAGAGAAGGTGGCAGCTGTTGCAGATTGGCAACCCCCTACTACTGTCAGGCAAGTCCGCTCATTCCTGGGGTTTGTGGGGTACTATAGACGATTTATAAAAGACTTTTCAAAGATTGCTAAGCCCCTGAATGGACTCTTAGTAGGCACTAGTCGAAACAGAGGGCGGGGCTCCCCTTCTGTTGAGTGGAATGAGCAGTGTGAAATGGCCTTCCAGCAGTTAAAGAAAGAACTACTGCAGGCCCCCGTTTTAGCGTATGCCGATTACACCTTACCTTTTACCCTCTACACGGATGCCAGTAACACCGGGCTCGGTGCTGTGTTGGCGCAAGACCAAGGGGGGGTTGAGCGCGTAATTGCATATGCCAGCAGAAGCTTGCATCCAGCAGAACGTAATGATGCGAATTATAGCTCGTTCAAGCTTGAGCTTCTTGCCATGAAGTGGGCGGTAGCAGAAAAGTTCAAGGACTATCTTTGGGGTGCAAAATTTTCTGTTGTGACGGACAATAACCCACTGGTACATTTACAAACGGCTAAGTTGGGAGCGACGGAACAAAGGTGGGTCGCACAGTTGGCCAACTTTGATTACTCAATCAGATTCCGCCCAGGAAGAGAGAACACTAATGCTGACGTCCTTTCTAGATTCCCCATTGTACCACCAAATCAGGTCCCGGAGGAGCAGGAGCCACTGGTGGCAGCGGTGGAGACCGCGGTCTCTCCACAGACCCGAGCTGACAGCTGGGGATGGGACCTAGACCGATGGCGGAGTCTACAGGGAGAGGACCCTGATTTGTGCAAGATCAAGGAACACATTAAGAGAGGTATGTTACCAAATGCTACAGAACGGCAAGCCATGGCTCCGCCTGGAAAGATTCTGTTGCGGCACTGGCGGAAGTTGGAGCTAAGAGGCGGTGTTGTGTGTAGAACCATCCAAGATCCGCGAACATTAGAGACTGTACACCAAATTGTCGTTCCAGTTTCACAGGCACGACATCTCTGGACTATGTACCATGAGCGGATGGGACATCCGGGGCTGGAGAAGTCATTGGCTCTGCTGCGGAGAGGTTTTTATTGGCCACAGATGGAGGTCATGGTCAATACCTGGCTACAAGCATGCCCGCGCTGTGTTTTGCATAAACCCGGGCCCCAAGGTAAAGCCCCTCTAGTGCCACTGATTGCCAAGGCCCCTATGCACATTGTAGCTGTTGATTTTCTGACATTGAGCCGCCCTACCGATAGATACCAAAATATACTTGTCATGACTGATTTGTTCACAAAGTTTGCATGGGCTGTACCTACACTAGACCAAACGGCCCTCACAACAGCACGTGCCCTGTGGACCTATGTGATCCAGCCATTTGGGTGCCCAGAAGTACTTCATTCTGACCAAGGCACTAATTTCGAGTCCCGGTTGATATATGAACTTTGCCAAATGTATGGGTCCCGTAAAAGCCGAACCACCCCGTATCACCCTATGGGGAATGGAACCTGTGAACGTTTTAACCAGACAGTGCTGAACCTTCTGGGTACATTAGAAGTAGAAAAGCAACAGAGGTGGGTAGAGTTCTTACCTGGACTCATCCAAGCGTATAACAACACTGTCCATGCGTCTACAGGATATGCACCTGCATTCCTGATGTTTGGCCGTCATATGAGGACTCCTGTGGACCTGCTGACGGGAGGCTTTGGAACTGAGGCCCCCATGGACACTACAGACTGGGTGGCCAAGCACCAAGAACACTTGGCCTATGCTTACCAGAGGACATCCGATAGCCTCCAGAAGGCTGGTCAGAAAAATAAGATGCTCTATGACCGCACTGCCAAAGATGCTCCGCTCTTGCCTGGGGAGCGAGTACTGGTGCGGGACCACAGGCGGCGGCAGACTGGTAAACTCAGTGACCGGTGGGAAAAGAGACCCTTTGCTGTTGTTGCTAGACTTCATCCTGATCGGCCGGTCTATAAAGTGCGTCCAGAGGGGAAGGACGAGCCTGAACGTGTGGTTCATCGCAACAATCTACGGCCGTGCCTCCACTATACGGCGCCTGAGACCGGTGCCATTCATCACCAAGACAACGCGCCAATGCCGATGTGGGGACTCTTGTTGCCGTTGGGAGAGGGTGGGCAAGAGGGGCCTCCACTCTCACCTGAGCCAAGACGGTCTCAGAGGGCCAATATGGGGGTACGACCCCGCAGGTATATGGACTAGAACTTTGTATGTTGTTCCAGGGACTAGAACATATTGGTCAGGGGGGGTGTCACGGGGTGACTGGACTGGGCGTGTGTGGGTTGATTGGAAGGGAGGTGTGTGTGTGCGCGGGACTGACTCTGACCCTGCCCCCAAATCAGTACTAATAGGGCGCAGGTGTGTCAGTAAAAAAAGAGGGGAGAGCGGTGCGAGTGGCAGCACGACGGGGCTGAGCAGAGGAGACGGACGGTTTTGGGAGCTGGGTCGGGCGTCCGCGGTACCAGACATAGGGCCACGCTGAAGGAGCGCAGGAGGTGGGCAGAGGAAGCGGCGCACGACCTTGGCGCCCGAGCGACAGGACGCAACGTGGGAACAGTGGAGGGGGCGAGTGTGACAACCCCCCTCCTCCCAGCTAAGTGGCTTTTCTTGTTTGTTGTGCGTGTGGCAGGGCTACTCAAAGTTGCATGTTTTAATTTGGATTTTAGTGAAGTATTCTGCAAATTAGCCCAGGCCCAAAGTCCACTGCTCAATTAAGAGTTCCTACCTGTTGCCGGCCAATTGACGGCCTGTTCCTGCACGCAGGCCTCCTGAGCGCATGGACGAGTGCAGCGCGCGCATGGCAGAGCGGCCGGGACAAGAGGGAGAGACTGAGGCATCGCGGGAGCTGTGGAGGAGCACCGGAGCCGCGATCCCAGGGGACCCAACCACCTACCTCCAATGAGGGACTCTTAATAGTTTAGCTTTTAGTAGTTTGGGACATTTTATCATTCATAGACTCAATAAATTTTGTACATTTCTTTTAATTACGTGTGGCATTTTTATTTAATAGAGCACCTCCCCTTGGGACCAGAGGTTTTTAAATTGGGGCGTGTCCGGCCCGTGACATCTGCTGTCAGTAACTATCAGAAACACAATGCATTTTAAAAACTGATATTAGGTCAATGTTTTCTTTCTCCAACATCTTCAGTAGTCATCTAACCACCAACATCACACAGTGCACAATACATTTAGGACTTAAATACGCCTCTATGTGTCAGGCAAATACTTTACTTTTTATGTTTTAAAATGAAGAACTGGCATCTCCAGAATACGTCGCTGTATATTTTATACAGGGGGAAATCAGACTGGTCACCACACCCTCTGTCACACTTCAAGCAGGTCCAGACATGACAGTGCAATCAGATGTGTTTATTTCTATGATGCATGTAAAATGAAAAAGCTCATTGGTCATCGTAATTTACAAAACAACAAAAACAAAAATGAAGATCTCTTTGATGAATAGTTTAGTGCTCCGCTTATTCATTCTGCAAAAATCCGTGATGTTTTTTGGCAGCCATATTTGTTTTGATACGGATGGACCGTGCATGTCCGTAATGAGCTAATCCACCTGTCAGCCATGTCCATCTGAACTCACATTCACTGCTGACCACAGTTATGTATTCTGGATTCCAGGCAAAACAAATCACATATTACATGCTGTTCTGGGCCCATGCCATTCAGCTAGAGATGTGATCTTACTTTTGACTTCTACTTTGTCACTACTTGAAAGTTGTACACAGGTCTGTAAAATGTTTGCATTGTGGCTGTAATCAGATTTTGAGCAGCATGTTGTTTGCTCTTATTTAAAGTGGACAAACCCAGTGTGTACCTGCATGTAAACACTGACAGTGTCATACATACAGAGCAGGCTGCACACAGCAGCAGTGGGAGCACTGGGCTGTGAGCCTGTGTAATGGAGGACACTATGTGTCCTGGATCATGCCCCATGAATCCTCCATTGCGAGGGCGATGAGACCTGAAGGGCGACAGGCAGACGCACACAGCCAGAGAGGGAGAGAGAGAGGAAAAGAGAAAGAGAGGAAGATGGAGAGAGAGAGAGGGGGAGTGCACCCATAGCCCAACGCTCTGTTAGGCACCTAATGGACAGACAGCAGGAGCAGGCCGCCCGCGCTATAGGCCCCAGTGCTTGCGTACATGAGAACACAAACCCAGGCAGGGACAGGCGGACAGGCAGGCAGAGGTGCACTCAAGGGGGAGGTCTGAGGAGCCAACAAGACTTGTTGCAAGGACAGGGAATACTTCATACTTCATGGGTCCTATAAGAGAAAATGTTCCTTCATGCATTTGGCCCATTTATCACATCTGGGAAGCATTTTGAAATTTCTTTAGTAAATGTGCAGGGTAAATAATCAAATATCTGATATCTGATATCTATGTCTGATTTATCCTTTTTTCTCAATTACTAAAATATCTGGTACAGGCCCTTTAAGGTATGATGAGCCTATATGTGAGTGAGTACCACTCACACAGAAATAAAACATACTCCAGCTTTGTATAATTGATATTTTGTATGTTGTATCCCATTTGCTCAGTACAAACAAACTGAACATGTTTCCAGTATAATTACACCAAATAAATGTGGTCACAAACAGCAGAGCCCCAGTCTCGCCAATACATCCCTTTCAAAGATTCAGTGTTTTTCAAAATCACTTCCAACCTTGTATATACCACCTGCTATTTGGCTGGGAGACCAAATGCATTTTAGCATCAAGGTGAAATGAAGTTTGAGAACAGGCCTTGCATTGGCACCATTTATATTATTTTTGTTAGGTCTTATATTACACAAAATGGATTCTTGTGAGCTATAAGCCATGTTAGAATGCTGTTACCTCTCCAAAAACAAACCTGGAGTTGTGTTTTGTTTTATTCACACATGTCTGAGTAATCCTGCATTATTAGTCTGTCTACATCACCCAAGCTTAAAATGTTATGTTCCACCTTGTGATGTCATGTAGTAGTAATTTTCAAGGTAACAGCCTACCTTTTACCTGTTGTTCAGTAGAGACTGGCAATTCTACTGCTGAAATTATCCAAACGATTCTAGTGAAGGTGTATCACAGAATGTTTTCTGTTTGAGAGAAGAACACAGCCTAAATTTGCATAAATAATAAAAATTTGTGTATAAAACAGAACTCAGTTTTTTGATGAGGAAACAACATTCTAACATACTGTGATATGGGCTCTTTGAATCTGCACAGGTTAAGGTCTAGTTAGTATAATCCCTCCTACTTCTATTTTGTAACAACTACACCAATTGATACAAAGCTCTTACTTTCATCTCTACTCTCTGGGACAAATACAAATTGGGAGAGCATTTATTTATTATTAATCTTTTTTTTTTTTTTTTTTTCATTAGCTCAAATTGATACAGGAGCCCATATTTTCAAATGCCGGGGTTATCATGGAGCACTCAGAGCATCTCTAATTGGATCAAAGTCTTAAAAGAGAAGGAACAAGACTTACAATGTCTCATCTTCAGGTAGACTCACTAATGAGCTGATACAAGGCCCGTACCATTCAGTGGGTCATTCTTTCAATAGGGGAATGCACAGGGCTGAATAGGGAGAGATGTATAGGTAAGTATGCATTCTGTGAGTCTACATAATATGGGTTAATTAGACTGGTGGGTGACCATCACAACAGTCTATAATTGGAGTACGCTGTCAGTTCCCTATAGAATACAAGATGCAATGTTGTGTTTTGTTCATGTGATGGCAAATATTGAAACAGCCACATGCAGGACAGCTAAGAGTTCTATGGCAGAATCTCAGACTTGATTTTGTTTTATTTTCATTAACATCATATTATTTGAAATAGCTGGTGACTCTGTTACACACATGGACTGTAAATATAAATGGATATAGCTGTTCTATGTTCCAAATAGAAAGTGAGCACAGGGGCGCTTCCGGCTTTACACTGAAAATTTGTCACCCCTTTCTCTGTAACTGCTGCTGTAAGACTGTGTGGAGAGATAGACTACGAGAGTGTGAGTTACCCATAGCGTTCGGCTCACGATGCTAGTGGTTGTGGGGCAAATTTGGAGGCAAGTTCCATATTGGGAATAGGAGAAAATCTTATATTAACATTCTGAGTATGGGGAACCAGTTTTGACTGTTTTGCTATATAGTATGAAATGTTGGGAAGTAACTAAGATATATGCTTTTAAAAATAAGTATTCAGAAGACAAATTAACTGCATAGCACCACAGTTACTCTTTCATTTGGTTGTATTCAGAGTCCAGTTACTTTCCTAAAGCCAAAGGAATACATTATCTAATCTGTAATAAATAAATGCATAGCAAGCAACTAATCGTTTTAACAGTGTGGCAATTCAATGTGAAAGTATTCAGAGTATTCGGAATATATTTGATCGGTCATTTAACAGAACACATTACAAAATATTGGTATTCAGTACTACGTCACTAAATACACTGTAGTTATGGTTCCATGAAGATCAATAATTTTGTCCCATCACATATTACTAAAAATAAATCATCATACAGAACAGATTTTTATACATTTTATATATTTTTTTATTATTTTTGTGATGCAGGTAAAATAAGTTGGGTGCTAGGAGCCTAGTCTTTGGGCTTGAGGACGATCTTGGTGCGTCTGATGAACCCCTGTCTGCCCTCAGTCTGAAGCTGCTTGGCATGTGGTCCCCTCTCAGTCTTTGTGAGGACTTTATCTAGTTCTGTGGTGGAGCTCTGGATCTGTGAAACCATCTGCTCTGTCTGATGTCTCTGCGCCTCAGACCTCTGCTCTGTCTTCTTTAAATGGTTGTTCTCGTCTCTCAGAGTCTGTAGCTCCACCTGGTGCTTGCTCCTCTGCTTCAGCATCTCCCTGGCCTCAGTCAATTCTCTCTCCAGGCGAGCGCTGTTTAGAGTCTTCAGGTGAAGCTCCTTCCTCAGATCCTCCATGTTTTTCTGAGCCCTCTCCACAGACTGTCCACACTCCTCCTTCAATGTGTGATTCTCCTCCAGAAGTTTCTTATTTTTCTCCACACTTTGGCTGAGAACTTCTTTCAGATCCTCCTGCACATTTTTAGAGTGGCAGATTTCCTTTTGCAGTGCCTGGTTTCTCTGTTGTTCCTCTCTAAGCTCATTTTGGAGTGCTGAGACCTCCATTGCCAGCTGCTCCATGCTTCTCTTTCCCCTCTCTGCAGATCTCTCACACTCAGTCTTCAGAGCTTGTTTTTCGTCTTGAAAACTGCAGAGTTTGCTCTGAAGCTCCTTGTTCAACCCTTTCTCCTCTTTCACCTCATTCTGAAGAACAGTGACCGTCTTGCTCAGCTCCTCCATGCTCATTTCACTTTGGACCTTCTCATCCTCTGCAGACCTCCTCAGAAGTTGCATCTCCTCCTGCAGTTTGTTCAGCTCTTCCTGCAGAACTCCATTTCTGTTCCTCTCCTCTCTCAAATTATTCTGCAGAGCTGTTGTCTCCTGCTCCTTCAGGTCCAAAGCTTGTCTTGAGCGCTCGAGGTTCTGTTTGGCTGTGGACACTTCATTCTCCAGCCTGGTGGTGGCGACTTTCAGCTGTCCATAGCTAGACTTCAGTGCCTCGTTGACCATTTTGTACAGCTCCGCCTTGCTCTCCAGCTGGTCCTGCAGGCTGAAGATTTTTGTGTTTTGCAAACAGAGGTAGGCGTTCAGTTCTGTCCTCTCCCGCACTAGCCTCTGGATCTGCACATTTGCCACTTCCAGTTCTCCTTGTTTCTCTCTCAAAGCCTCAGCCTGTAGTTTGGAGGCCATGGTTTTGATGTCCATCTTCTGCTGGATGGACCAGGAGTTGTCCACAGCCACCTCTAGAGCCATTTGCAGAGTGGCTCTCTGCTCTTGTTCCCTCTGCAGTTCTTTCTGCAGAGTACGGTTCTGTTCCTCTGACTGTCTCAGTTGGTCCATGAGTTGCTGCACCAGGGCAGCCTCAGGAGCCGGTTTCTTCTTGAAAAATCTCATGTTTGGAGCTTTGCTAAAACGTGTCCTCTTGTGTGAAGGTCAAGTGAATTCTGAGCTTATATAGGACCAGGGACCGGAATTAGAACTCTGAGGAGTGATGTCAGAGCCTGCAGCCAGCCAATCACCTTGGCGATCACCTTGGATGCGATGATGTCATATTCAAATTACGTTCTTGTTTATGTTTAAAAAAAAAAGTTATTTATGGTACACAAAAGAAAAAAAGAAGCGAAAAGAAAAAAGAAAACACTACTGTTATAATAGACATTTAGAAATGAAGGGAAAAGTGCGTATTCAACATGATTTGATGATACGTTTCCTGTCTCAATGAATAGACTCATCTTTACACTGGAACACCCATCCATCTTGAAACATTCATTTATAACTTACAATCACAATGAAAAAAAAAAACCAAACAGCTGTGAGCCTCGTCATTTTTGCTCTTATATATAAGTGGCCACCCTTGTCTTTGTTGACAGCTTTCTCTCATTGTGCTTCATCATGAAGTCCCCTGAAATGGTTTTCACTTTGCAGGTGTGCATTGTCTGGGTTAAAAGCATAGGCAATAAAAAAGCAAATGTGGCTTTTTTTAATGTAACATTAAAACCAATTTGAGTTATTTTGAGTTTATGTTTTTGATTATTTTGATTTTCACAGAATCAGAAAATACCCCAAAGCCTTCTCTTGAAAGAACAGTCAACAAATAAAACAGTATTACATGATGAGAGCAGCAGTTACATAAATGGGATAAGTCTGTTTTCGAGGGCCTGTAAATGACATAGCTGGAGGTTTGGTACAGTACACACTTGAGGTACAGATTGCACATTTGAGCGAGTAATGTAACACCCAATCTCATTACACTGTATGGCATCCC
This sequence comes from Taenioides sp. WSHXM2023, assembly GCA_029959045.1. Classification (NCBI taxonomy): domain Eukaryota; kingdom Metazoa; phylum Chordata; class Actinopteri; order Gobiiformes; family Gobiidae; genus Taenioides; species Taenioides sp. WSHXM2023. The sequence continues at coordinate 12,665,776 of CM057100.1, read as the reverse complement.
CTGTGCGGAGTATGAAACATGGCTCTTCACATGCTCCTTGTTCAAAGCTGTGATCGTCGCTGACACACTAATTATGGAAAAGCACTTAGAACAGGCCTGAAGAAGCACTGTAGTTTGAAAATGCATTTGTTATGTAAAATAGAATATGACAAGAGCAGTGATGGCAAACAAGATTCCCAATTACTTTTGCATTGCACATTTAAGGGTGTAAACAACAGACTATAAGGAAGAAAGTGGCAATAATTGACATATTGTAGCCTTCCACTGTAATCTTTATTCAAAGGGACATCTTATGTAAAATCAACTATCGACTGAGACCTGTCAGCTCTGCAGTCAGGAAGTCAATGAACTTTATTCTAAGGCCATTTCAGATCAATATTATGGTTTACAGTGAGCAAAATGTAAAATAAGGATCTGTGTATGTTATAGTTTCATGATAAATACCGGGAAAAACATCTTTAATTATGAAAATATTAACTGTGCATTGAAAATCCATATGTGCAAGAATAAAGCCTATGCATATGAATTTTAGAGAGATAGAGCGATCTGTGGCTTATTGATCTTATTACTTAAAGGTGCACTGTGTAACTTTTCTGGTGGAGGGTCTGTCAACTTCATGTTATTTTGCTTGGCCCGCATTAAACACATTTATTTCCAACGAAACAAGTCCAAGTTACATATCAGATCTGTGGAGAGGCGACTGACAATGAGAATGTATGCTTTAAGGTATTTCTGAGCAATAAAATACCTGTAATTTATCTTACATAAAGTAAATATGTTTATGGTATACTGTGGAACATTCCAGTCAAAGCAGCAACATCTCCATGGTGATATTAGTGCTTTGCCTTTAATATTACACAGCATGGCATTAAACTTAGCTATCACCATGGCGACAGGCCTTTGGTGCCACCAGGCCAAACGATAGGTCAGATCCATTCTCACAATAAGAATGCGTGTTTTTCACTGCATTTCTGAACAATAACAAACAACCAAATGCTACAGGCAAGTTTAATGCCATACTGTGGAACATTCCAGGCAAAGCAACGGCATCTCCAAGGAAACAAGCAGCTGAGCCTCCACCAGAAAGGTTACACAGCGCACCTTTATACTCTCCTTTCCACCATGTATCCTATACATCCACGTGAATGTAGTACAGCTTATACAACTATATTCTGAAAGCCCTGCTCATGAAAAGATTATGAAAAGACATCCACACTTAATTAACCCTAGTATTCGGCGCACCCATTGGCCTTTCGCTGTCTCTGTAGCCTCGGCACATGTGTTCACCGAGGGAGGGAGTTCATTGAAAAGACACAAGAGGAGAACTAGGTTAGAGAGAGCCTCCACCACGCTGCACTCAATAAGAAAAGGCCCTAAATGCATTTGTGTGAAGAAACCGCTCAGGGGGAACTCACCAGATTGATGGATACACGTTCTGCATCGCTATTGCCCGTGGAATAGCAACACCAAAAGCTTCTCATCGACAATTACAGCGCGGAGAGGGAGACAGAGCCGTAGGGAGACCATGCATTTCACAAAGATATTAGGTTTGGGCCTCGTAGTGAAAAAAATACAGGGCTGTGTAGAAAGAAGAGAGCTCTCGGAGTGAGTGAGTCTTTTAAAGGTGCAATACGGTGGACAAGTGTGGTTATTTTTGTGAGGAATGTTAAAGGGACTGTATTACACAAAATTGCCATGTTAGAATGTTGTTACCTCATCAAAAATATAACTGGAGTTGTGTTTTGTTTCATTCAGACATGTTTGAGTAACCCTTTATTATTAGTCTGTCTACATCTTCAAAGCTCAAAATGTTCTGTTCCACGCTGTGATGTCATGAAGTGGTAGTTTTCAAGTTAACAGCTACATTTTACTCTTTCTTTAGCAGAGGTTGACATTTCTAGGGCTGAAATCATCTAAATGATTGTAGTGAAGGTGTATGGAGTTTAAAAACAGTGGAGCACTTCCTGTATTACCACATGACATCACAAGGTGGATCAGTGTTTTGTGTTTGAGAGAAGAACGTGAGCTTGCATTTATTCATTTACAGGTGTTTCCACTGCTACAAAACACTCTGAAGATAAGCACTCTTACAACAAGCTTGCCTCTCCACAGATCTGACCTGAAACTTGGCTTGATATGCGCAATCTGCTTGTCTCCATGGAAAAAAATATGCTCAGTGCCATAGAGCGAAACATTCCAGGCAAAGCAAGGTTGTGCACCTTTAATGAATCCAGCTGCAATATGTCAAAATTACACTGTGCATTTTTTAAAGACAATTAACAAAGCAAAGCGAAGCAAAAACTGTAAAACATCAAAAATACATATCAGATAATTTTTTGTTGTATTCATAAACTCTGATTCTTATTTCAGTTTAAATTGGTAAATGGAAAACTTGTATCATACTGTGTTTTATCATCAGCATGTGTAAGCCAACACAAAGAATATAACAGAAATACTCTATTAATACTTACCAGACACTGTGCTAGATTTCTTCCTACCACTACCACTGCGCTTTGGAGAATCCTTATCCGTATTACGCTAACGTGAGCATCTGAAATCCTCTCATTGTTCAGTACATTCAGTGATTCAGTACATTTCAAGGTCACTCCTCATCACCTGTAAATTGATTATTACAGAAAACTACGGCAGCCTGATAAGCTCCAGTCTGAGTCTTCTATGGCCAAGATCATTTAACTGCATTCACCACCAGGCGCCTCCGCTCATTAACAACATAGGCCTGGTATTATGTATTATGATGAATACCATGTGATAGTGTCAGGAGCAGCAGACAGGAGCGATGTGACAGGCGTTTGTGCCCCCAAGACAATGCAAGAAGCAATGGGATGTGCATATGAGTAATGGCGGCTGTTATGTAAATGGTAAGGGGGGTTTGTGAGGCTGGTTGTACAATGCGGTTTTGATTATCTCAGACTCGACCAGGACTAAATCAAGTCTACATTAGAATTAGAATAGGCTCAAACCAGAACTAGAGGAAATTAAACACACCCTTACATTTAAAGGTCCTATATTCCACAAAATTAACTCTTGTGAGCATTACGGCATAGTATAATGTTGGTACCTCCTCAAAAACATACCTAGAGTTGTGTTTTGTTTCATTCACACATGTTCGAGTAACCTATTATTTTTAGCCTGTCTACATAATAATATGCAGGATTTGTGTGTTAAACATATGTGAATGAAACAAAACACAACTTCAGGTATGTTTGTGATGAAGAAACAACATCAGAAAATAAAATAATATGGCCGAACTATATTGATCCACATGGGGAAGTACTTGGACACAAAAAATAAAAAAAAATAAATAAATTCAAGTGGTAAATATAAGGTACAAATACATAGATTTGTAAATGAAATATAGAACATGAAAAATAAAGGCTATGGATAAGAGAAGGGGTAAGGAGATACAGATTGTTCACTGTGAGCATGTATGTGTGAACAGAGATCTATAAGAAATCTATATCATTAGTTCGCCTGTATTCAGCCTCACATTTTACTATGCGTAATTTTATGTATTTTAGCATGTTAGTGTGTGTGTGAGTGTGTGTGTGTGTGTGTGTGCGTGTGTGTGTTTGGGTTGTTTGGTTGTGTGGGGTCAGGCAGCTGTGGGGCTGGTTGGGTGGGTGGAAGGAAATGTGGAGTTGTTTTTAATCACTGTAAAGCTCTTTGTGTTACATTTTTGTATGAAAAGCGCTTTATAAATAAAGTTTGATTGATTGACTGATATGCCAACCTTAATGTATTTGGTGTTTGATCTGTTAGGAGCTAAAAGACTATGACCTCTGCAACAATGGTCTGTGACATCAGACCCAGGGGACAAAGCCAGACTAACATTTAAATACCAAATTTAACTCAAATATACAGTTTAAATAATTTTGCAATGTACCCAAGCCTTTTTGTCTGTTTGTCCATGTTAAAATTTTGAAAGAAAGCTATTGCAAGCAAACTTCAACCTCCCAATAAGTACTTTGCTGCAATGCAAATATAGCCCTCATAAATCACATCACAAAATAGAAACCTATTCCCCCCTCACCTGGCCTTTGTTCAGGCTCACCTGTGCACTCTGGTCTTCTTCTGTCAGGCAAAAGCTGGCACACTGTCAGACAGCAGTAACATAGATAGCATCTAGTGGTGGTTTGTGAGAATACAACAGAGCCAAGTTAACCAATCCAATTACAAACTGTGACTTTAAAATTTAAAAAGCTATAGCTGCTAAAATGTGCAGTCACACCGACTGAAAAACTACATTTGACTTTGCTCACAGCACTACAGGTCAGAGCAATAACCTTTTGTGAAAGCTCTATCTTGACTCACAGCATCTACCAGCACCAGTCCAGTCATTTCTCTTTTCTTTTATTCAAACTTGAAGAACATAGTCTAGACACTGCCCAAGCTATCCGATACTTATAGTGAAAACCTATCATCTCTTGGGGCTCTGATAAGGAATCCATCTCTCCCTCTCCCCCTCCACTCCTCCCCCTCGGGCTCAGTGTGGCTCGGGGCAGGGTGTGTGTCTTGGCACAGCTCATGGAGGTCTCACACTGGAGTTAAAGGGACTGCAGGTGTTGATTAGACGTCAGCTTCACTTTGAGAGAGGAGGCGCAGCGCTAAAGGGACATTCCTGATTTTCAAGGACACGCTCTGCATTTGAGAGACTGCCAATGGTCTGCCTCAGTTCTCACAGCAACCAGGAGGTTAGGCTGCTGTGCGTTTGGCGCTGGTACAGGTAGCCCACTGTACAATGACTTTTTAATCTTTTTTGTCTGGTTTTAATGTGCGAATCCAAATTACACTGTGGGTTCTATGGCTTTAATATATCACAATGAAAGTCTGTTAACATAATAATGAATCTTAATATTGTAGCTCTACTGTTTATTGGTGACATTTAATTACAGTTACAGTAATAAATGAGCAGGATCTTCTCCTTAAAGAACAGTAGATCCATACTTAACAAATGATGTGCTTAGTTTTGCATGTTTCCTTTTGTTAAACTATAAACTGATGCTATTAAACCTATAGAACATGAGTGGAACATGAACCCTCTCATTGCTCTGTGCTGAGGGACCAGAGCCAGGAGCCTATCACTCGATGTGTTAAAACAATGCAGGTACTGATGATAGGTTGCTAGGCAACAATTTGATTATTTATTGAATAAAGATGTCTGCTCGTGTGTGTGGCAGTGTCTATTATTCATGAGGGTCACATGAAATGTGTTTCTCTTCTCTCATATTTTAGCATTTTGTGTGTCTCCAGAGGAGAGATCTGCTTACACTGATACAGGGCGGAGAGCTGCAGGCCACAGTGTGTAGTCCATAGCATGTGCGGTGGGTGTTGGGGATGTTACAGTGTGTGTGTGTGCGTGTGTGTGCGCGTGTGTGTGCATGTGTGTGTGCGCGTGTGTGTGTGAACAGACTCCTGGTCGTCCCCGGGCTCTGCTCCTGACATTTGGTCAGTGCCATCTCCTCCTCTCAGCACCTCTGCTGCTCTTAAGAAGCTTTGGATAGCAGCAGCTTTGGCGTGTTTCTTTGTTTCTCTGTAGACTATTCAACTGTGGAAAACAAAGTAGACTGTCTAACTTCAAACACAAGTGTCCACATTCAACGCCCTTTACTCCAACAGGTGCCTGTTCTTGTCTGGACTGGCTCTAAATGCCTAAATGAAAGTGGAAAAAGAGAATTCACTTTTGTGTCTCAAGTCCATAATAACACACAAGCCTCCACACTGCACTGGTACCACCTCCTCTGTTGGTCACACGTGTTGTCTAACCTCACGCTGTCAGCGCTCTGCTCCATTATAGTGACAAATGACCATTCAAATCTGGAGCATCAACACAACACAACAACAGATGGGCTCTTGTTCAAGCCTTTCAAAAGTGTGCACAAGTTTGACTTTGGTGGATGGACTCCTGTATCGGAGGTAAACCAGTCCTCCTTACAGGCCAGCTCCATTTCCAGAGGCTGCAGCATTATTCGCCATTACACTTGTTCTGGGTCCCTGTACTGCCACGGCTTTAGCAGGAATGTAGGTCACGAGTGAAGAGCCCACCTCCACACACCCCTCCAGCTCAGAATTCTACTACATGTATGAGGACTCTAATCCGTCCGGTCAGAGCCAGTTTGAAATTCAATCTCACTTTTCTCATTACAGGTTTTGGAGATACTGAGACCCCATATTGGTCCAGATATAGTCCGGCTCAGACTGATATTGTAGTGGTGCAATGATCCGTGTGTTAGGGGTTTTAGCAGCAAATGTCAAGATGAAGTTGCAAAGGAGAAGTTATGCACTTCAAGGTTTTAATTCAGATGCATGATTATTGTATACCAGTAATTGTGGAGTGGCAACGATATGTAGAAGGTGCATTTAATATAGCAACTCCTGTGGTGGATGGTCCACCACCTGCTTGTCATGGAGATGTCATTTTATTGCCATGTTTCACAGTATTAAATGTAACATTTATTTAACTTCAACCTTACAAGTTCACTTGAGGGCCAACGCTTTATAACAGCAACATTTATAAACATTGAGTTATTGGATATTGTGAAAAAAAAAAGTAATTACCTTATGACCAAGAGTACATACGGTAACACTTGTGGCCATAGTGGCTTGTCAGCTCGTCAGATCTCCGACGCTAAGCAAGACAAGGCCTGGTTACGATCGATGAGAGAAAATCACCAGTGTCCTTAGGCAAGGCATTTCACCCACATTGCCTAGTATGAAGGTGAAGGTCGTGGTCGGAGGGGTCGATGGCACAGATTGGCAGCCTCACTTCCTTCAGTCTGCCTCAGAGCAGCTGTGGCTACAATAGTAGCTTACAAACCACCAAGTGTGGAGTGAATGAATGATGAACTGTAAAACGCTTTGGGTGTCTTGAAAGATGCTATATAAATCCAATGATTAATTAATGAATTAACTTAATTAAGTACACCTTAATAAGCCTTAAAAAGCATTAAGAAATAATTAATTTATAATAAACTATTAATAAACTATTTGGATTCAGGCTTACGGCTACTTAAGGGGTTAGGAGTTCATGTTAGGGTACTAATGAAATAGTTACTAAGCCTGACTCAATGAATAAACTATGTGTTCAGTAGGAGTTAAGACTTTCTTCATGCTTTATTAAAGTTAACAAAGGTGTAGCTGTTATTATTATTATTATTATTATTATTATTATTATTATTATTATTATCATTATTATTATAAACTGTAAGTGTATGGTGATTAAAAAAATTATCATACTTATCTCCAATAAGTCTAGACCTATAAATACGCACTGCTTTTATTCCTACAGACATAGAAGCAATAATAAATACGAGGTTATTGCAGAGTTATAATAATGTGACATTATTCAAATCCTGTTCATTGGTGTGAGCAGCAGATCCATACAGCTGACATGACAGAAAGTGGGTCAAGAGGACGCGTTTGACTCAAGAGCCCACAGAGGAACCGTCACTTTCTCTCCCATGATGCACTTCTCCGAGACTCCTTTAACTCTTCTCTTCTGGTTTCGACACTGTTTGGAATACTCCCAAGCACTAAACGGTGAGTAATGCGCCACTGACAGTCGCGGATCTCTGCTCAGTGTTAGTCATGTAGGCTAACACTGGCTGGAACCGCTTAGGAATCACTTCAAGTACATGTGCAGCCATTTCCTGTGAAAAGTTCAAGTTATACAGCTGTGTCAGTACAGGCTCATCAAGTGGAGGAAGTAATACGTAATGTAAAAGTGTTATCAAAGGCTAGATAAAGCTTGGAGTTTTTAAAGTTGAAAGTTTTTAGATTTTTTATAAACATATCTGGAGTTGTCATTCACAGATGTTTGAGTAATGTAGCATATTTAGGCCTGTCTCTCTCTCTGCTTCTTTAGTATTATTATTGGAGTATGGAAATTATGGCAAAAATAGATGAGTAAAATTATGTGGGCTTTGTATACAATGCTAATAATGAACAGAATAGTTTTGTTTTTTGACTGTAATTTAAGATAAGATAATATAACCTTTATTTGGTAGGTAAAGTAGTTCCAGTGTATTATACAGGAAATGATTCATATAGTGTTTCGGTAATACACATGAGTACTACAGGGGGGTGACACATGTACAGGGCTAGCGTGGGACAAAATAAGAGTGAAAGTAGTAGGAGTTGGAAAATGTTTTCAATTAGGAGTTGCTAAAACATATTTCATACAGCTGATTCAGAATGTAATAAAGCAATGATGGGTTTTTTATATTTTAAAAGTACTTTTTTCATTTCAGTTGTTTTGTATACATTTAAAATTTCCAGTTTAAATGTCCTATATTATGCAAAATTGACTCTTGTGAGCTTTTTGTCATGCTATAATGCTGCATCCTTGGAATTGCTAAACTCTGAAACTACAGCTATTGTTTTAGCCTCTTTGAACCGTTGTTGCTGCACCAAGATACTGGAGACCTTCTGTGGCAACCTCAGCTATACAAAAATACAAACATATTTTTTGAGAAAGGGAAACTATTTATGGTTATTCTAGTGTATCACAATTTATAGCAGTTCAATTAAAGCTACAAATTACAAACTACCTCTTAATAAGGAAGGTGAAAAAGAGCATTTTGAGCTTTAAAGATGCTAGACTAATAATGCAGGATTGCAAAACACAACTCCAGGTATGTTTTTCATGATGAAACAACATTATAACACAAAATTAGCACAATATAGGCCCTTTAATTTCTGGATGCCATTAGTGTTGCAACCAGTCCAATTCTGTAACTAGAGCGTGTCATGCCCAGGGACACAACAACAGTATGTGAATGGTCATTTTCAAACTATGCTGGGTGTAAGACAAAGTACATTTCGAGGAGTGGAATTTTAGAAACACCATTCATGGAGAAATGTATTTTCCACTCAGGTTAGTGGAGTCAAATCATGCAGTACCAGCCCTCCTCTGACTGCTAACAGACTGCTGAGAAAACTTGGTTGGGAAAGTGGTCCATTGCACAACTTAAGGTTCGCCACATTCTTCAGGGTCTCTAATGCATCATAAACTGACACATTAAAAGTCTCCCAGAGTTAACTTTCGCATTCTCGTTTGTTTTCATAATCTTGGACGATCAGATGAGGGGAGGGACCCATCCTTCTGTTGCGTTGGTGTGCGAGTCTCGTCTCCAGCAGGGCTCTGACCCATTTACACTCTTTTTAGGCAAGGCAAAGTTTTTTAACGAGAGGCACATCAGTAAGATTTGGAGTTTGACAGGCATAACCTCTCCCAAAATTTAAATGCAAAAAAAAAAACAAAAAAAGAGAGAGAAATATGTGGGCTTGGAGACGCTGCTGGCTGGGTCTGATTTGAGTTGTGTCTTGGCGGTGAGGAGGCATGGAGGAGTGTGTGTGGATGTGTGCGTTTGTGCGTGTATGCATGTGTGTGTGTCTGTGTATGTGTGCGTGTGTGTGGGTAGAAGTGCAGATTTGGCTGTAGGCTCACAGTGTGGCTAACCCTGAGTGAACATGGACAGAGACGAGAGATCAGCGCCAGTGGATCAGGCACAAACACACACACAACTATGAACAAGGCATCGTACATGGATGGATTCAGATTCATATAAATAAAGAAGTTCTTCGAGAGTTACATGAACAGAATTTTAAGTGTAGTTTGAAAAGTGAACTGTATGCATGCATTAAATATTTGACATGTTCTTTTGCGAATTCAAAATAGTTTTGCTGTGAAACGCAAAGTTAAACACATGAATAATGCGAGAAATATAAATATTTCACTTTTTTATATCTGCTTTGATGTTTGCAAACTTCGAGTAGAACTGTTCACTACTGCAGTACACCTGTTGGAGATTGTGAGCAAGATAAGTTCATAATTCGACCTGAAAAGTAATTTGGGCCTTAGATGGAGCACAGTATAGATTGAGCAGCCAGTTACAGGGCTGCAGTTGTGGCTGGTCAATAGATGTATTAAGCTATATATTTAATTTTTTTAAATTGAACGTGTATCTGCATAGACATATTTTTATCATGTTAATTTGTTCATATCACTTTATTTGGTTCATGTGTTTGGCCTTTGAGTGTTTTCATGTGTTTGGCCATTGAGTTCGCAAAGTCTTAGTGATTTAATGGAGTTCTATAGATGGATTTCTGGGCAACGTCACAGACAAGCTGCACGCAGCCGAGGAGCAAAAGATACACAGACAACAACATTACCCACGTGACAATGAGAAGTTGTTGTGTTGTTAATTGCACAAACAGAACTGAGACTGATTGGCAGATGTTCAACATCCCGAGAGGACGTCATCCATTTGCCCAAAATAGCAACAACTGGTGCCCATTGCTGAGGACTATTCAGGGTTTCTGTGGAATTTGTTATGATGTTAGCAATCCTAAACTAGCTTCTTGTACTGTGTACAGTATAGTCATAGAACATTTAGGCTAGTACAGTACAGTACGGTACAGTAAAGGAGCCAATTATGACAGATAATTAAATTAAATTGTTGTAAATATTTTAGCTACTTCACCTTAAGTTCATGTTCATGTTAATAAGATGACAAAGCTCAATTAAACACATACTACTACATTGCAATTTTCAAGAATTTGTTGGACATGATGTGAGCATCCTATAAAGCGTTAACCATTAAGATAGAGCATTTGTTTGAAACTTTTCTGTACACACATTTGATAATTCTGTTAATGAACTGACTGAGCGCTAGCATTCTGGGTGAATAAACATCAGTGACGGTAAAACAAGGCGCTGGTGCAACCTGACACTTAACAGGCTAGCCTGCTTGCAGCTACGTAATATAATTTTATTATGAGAGCATATTAAACAATTAAAATCTAAACATGACATATGTTATTCTAAAGGGTGTCAGCAAGAGTACACAAACCATACAAATGTCTACAATAGCCAGCCGACTAGAAAACTGGTTTTAATCACACACTGTACAGAGCTCCAACATGACCTGTAATGTTAATCACTTAGCCACTTAGCATGTCTTGCTCCCCGCCTGCGTGCGCATCTCCAAATGTTTGTACAAAGGAAACCCATCTATGGGAGAGACTGAAGGTTTGAGAAAATGTGACGTCATTATGTTGCTTCTGCTCATTACTTTACATTACAGCCCTGAAGTGCGTCTTGGGGGCACAGGGTGGGGGTGAACTCAAATCAAGTGATCAGTTTTCATAAACGTTTATCACATACAACCTACTGTGATTCAGCTGCTCTCTCCCGCCCAGCCCCAACTCTCCACTGGAGCCATGTTACTACTATAGGCTCATGAATGGATAACAACAGAGCCGTGTGCTATACAGTCATGGCGAGTTCAACTTCAAAGTGCATCTGAGGAACAGTTTTTAGGGAGTAATATGTCTTCTCTGCAGCGGGACACTTCTGCAAATCCTACGGCTCTTATTTTGATTCACACACTTTCACTTAAACCTCCACACAGGACAGCGGGAGGAGAGACCCAGAGCAGCGGACACACTGACACAGACCCGCCGCCAGGACCCTATGTAAACTGTGCGTTGTCTGATAGATATAGTTCAGCCAATAGTGACCAAAATGACCTATTTCTGGCATTTGTTAGAATACTATATAGCCTATATATAATACATAGAATTATAATATATATTTATAATTTTGGTCTAGGCCCCCAAAATGATACCACCAGCCGCCACTGCAGGGCTGACATAAAGCATGCACTGTGACAGGAGGTGGGCAGTGTTGACTATGTGTCTGAACAGAATCCTACCTGACTGACAGCTCAGTGTTCTGGACCACAGATCTTGAGTAGAATGACACACAGAGTAACAAACAAAAACCAGGATTAGGCCCCAGAGGGCCTAGATTAGCCTTGCGTGGCGTTTTCACACTGAACAGCACTGCATGGCTACAGGCCTGGCACGCTTAAGTGCACAGCTATGGATTAGCGGTTAGCCCAGCAGTAGCTCTGATTATGCACTTTGTGGTGACAGCCTAAGCACGACTCCATTATAATTGACCTACTGTGAAACCAAGCATGTTCACAATTGTCCAGAGTGGTGCCAGTGAATAAACCTCCATGTGCCATACCTGCAGTAACATGGCGTTTTCTTCTTCCATTAGCAGTCAGACAAAGACCCCCTGCTCCAGGACTTTAATATCACCTCAAGCTCTTGGTCGCTCCCAAACGGTAATTATCACACTATGTTCTCCGGTCATTCAGCGAGAAGTCACTCAGTCCTCTGGTGAAATGCCATTACATAGGTTTGTGCCCCTGGCCTCTTGTCATTCCTGGGCCAGTGGACAGACAAATTCCAATTGAGATGTTTCTCAATCACACTCACGTCAGATAAGTTGTCTGTTAGATAAAGAATGGATAAATGGCCATTAGAATGTGTATGGTGTCTCAGCGGTATGTTCCCCACCTCAACAGCAGAGAGATTTGGGGTGTAGTTTCCAATCCATATATTGTGTGGATTCTGCCTGTCCTCTACTTCTATAGACATTTTTGCTATATTTTGTATATTTAAGTGTATTTTTCTATTTGTCATTCATTTTTTATTTTACTTAACCCTGCCTTTTATTTTTTTCAATTCTTGGTCAAACTTTAGAATCTATTCACTAAAATAACCTTGTCGGCATAAGCAAAGGAAGTGAAATCATTCAAATCATGTTTTCTTAAAAACTCAACCACGGCCTTGCCTCCTCCGATCACCAACAAGTCAAAAATGTGTTCTTTCTTCTTCGCTTAGTGACTTAAATTCACCAGTAGATTTAAACAGATAGGCCAGATGAATAGACCTTCCAGAAGTGACCCTCCTAGAAGTGATACTAATGGTGGTGCGGTGGAGAAGATTGAGACGTTGGGGCAGCTTAAGAGTTTTGCTTATATTGTGAATGAACGCTGGGGGTGATTGGTTGACCTTCACAGACAGGTTACACGTTATTGCAAAGATAAAGCAAAAATTGGAAATATAGTCTTCCCAGATACAATGAGGCTTAAAGGGATGTAAAATTAATAATATAACAGTGTTCTCTCTTCTTCAGCTTACTCAAAGTTGTATATCGAGCGAATCATGCATGTTTGAGTAATCCTACTTTGTCCTGCATGAACTTGAGGTTTAAATGCTAAGAAAATTACTGTTTTCACCTACCCCTTATCCCTGCCCACTGCTGTGATTCTGGGTAAAAAATGTAGGGTTGAAAAAAGTCACATTTTTTACCCGTAATAACAAGTAAAGTTCTATAAGTGCTGCAATCTGAAGTCAATGGTCCCATCTCCAGCTATTTCACATTAATGTGACAGTTTACAATGGTTAGCAACAAAATGTATTATAGGTTCATCTTTAACACCTGAAAAAAGCATAATGTCTCATTTTCATTTCACACGTGTAACTACTCTTTCACATTGAAATCGTGCTGTTTTGGCTGTCCTCCACACGTGTCCCTGTCTCACTAGCTGTCCGGTCACTGGCTGCTGTCCAGAGGGTTCACATCTGTCCCCTTTAGGGCAGTGAGGGGACATCGTCCTTGTGTAGCCATGGCTGCAGAAGGGTCCTGCCATGAGCGCTTGGCCTTACCAGTGTCCAAATGTGTCCAGGAGGTCTCTCTGCCCTCTGGCGTTTGGATGGAGAGCCCAGTTTAGAGGTGTATGGGACTTGCTCTGTCCACCTGAGTGCCACACAGGCTCAGTCCCACACTATAGGGGATTGTGCATGTTACTTTTAGCCTTTTTTGCTATATTTTCTGTAAGTTGGCTATACAAGTTTGGAGTGACTTTTCACTGAACCCAGATCCTCTGTATTCAGGTGTTCTTGGCTCTTCACCCTCATGCTCCAGGGCTGACAGATCTCAACATGATTTCTGGATATTCAATGGTTTTATTTTGACTGCAAATTGAATTCAAACAGAAGATTGTGATAATTTTAATCATAAATTCTAATTGCTCAACAAAACATGACATATAAGTTTTATTTACATATAAACTTGTAAACTTTTTTCTTACATGAATGTGAGTAAACTACAGAAGAAGTTGTAAATTTAAGATTCATATGCAGTGTTTAACCTTAAGGCCTGGACTTTAGGCAAGGTAATTGCAAAAGACTTTACTCTAGTGGGAGTAAGTTTTACTTCCGATTATTCGAGCATTATTCATCCCTCAGAGATTCAGGATCTAATTTCCAGGGGAGTCTACAGTAACCCCACCGCCCAGAATGATTGAGAAAAAAAAATTAAATCATCCAGGCCAATTAGTCTGTCTAAACCCTTAGTCATCCAGACAGGTTCCACCGCAAAAGAAAATTGGGGTTTTCTTTGGAATGGCAAACTTTTTTTCCCCCAGGTGACAGAATCATTTTTTTCTTTTTTCAAGGCCAATAAGGTAAATAAATGAAAAGTCAGAATTAAGTCATACAGTATGTTACGCAAAATTGACTCTTGTGAGCTTTAACTCATGTTATAATGTTGTTAACGCATCAGAAACATACTTGGAGTTGTGTTTTGTTTCTCTTTGGGTAACACTTTTTATTAGTCTGTCTACAGCTCCAAAGCTCAAAATACTTTGTTCCACCTTGTGACATCATGAATTGTGGTTATCAAGTTAACATACCATTTATGTTTTGTTCAGTAGAGATTGACAATTACTGGGATGAAATTATCCAAATAATTCTAGTGAAGGTGTATGGAGTTTAAAAACACTGTGGAGCACATCCTGTATTACCAAATGACATCACAAGTTGGAGTATTTTTGTTTGAGAGGGTTTGCAGGTGTAATATGGGTCCTTCAATATCAATCGCAAACATCATTGCTTATATTTTGTGTACAGCATTGTCCCTGTCACTTTTGAAAATCTTTACGCCACCGTCTCTGACTTTGACAATCTCAGTCCCCCAAGGTTAATCAGCCCTGTTTGCCATTTTGTCAGACTGTACCGTAATGGTCTAAAATGTCCATACACCACACAAGGGACACCATCTTGCCTGCTATAACTCACACTGTGAACTCATAATGCAACTGGACAGGCGACTCTCTCTCGCGATTTGCCTTCGAAATATCCAAAAATGGAACATGCTGTGCCAATACGAACCTCTGTAGTTACCCATAAGTCCCGGTGGTTGCCCTCACAATGCCAGCCAACCAAAGCGCAAGCCCTTCCCTTTCTTCACGCATCGCTAGCATCCTAAACATGGCGCTGGTGACCTTGCGAGCAGCTATTAAACACCTGGAGGAATTTGAGGTTCATCTAATTATATTCGCCACTGCCAGCCCTTCAGTAAAACGCAACTTTGACTTTGTTGGGGAAAAAGGGAGGACTTGTCAAGTTAGGTTCAATATTAATTATTGCATGATGAATTGGACCAGATGAAGAAAAAACAGGGGATAGTTCACAAGCGAGGGGATGAAAAGGAAGTGGGACAGTCCTTGGAGTGCACTCTCATTGTCCTCGCGAGTATTTGATTTTGGCATGGCACATTTAGCAAAGGCCAAGGCTTTTGTCGATCTGCTCACTGCTTTCTTTATTACAGACGTCGATATGAGCTTCGGTTCAGCTCTATATACCACAAAAATCTTTAGTATTCAGATGGGGAGAACATTACTAACCAGCCTTGTACACAACTGTAAGGAAGAAGTGCAATGTAGATCAATGGGAGAATATAGTGACCAGGCCAGCCTTAATTGTATTTCTATTGAGAATTATAGAAGGTTATAGGCAGAATTTGTGTGTTAAACGTGTGAATGAAACAAAACACAACTCCAGGTATGGAAACAGCATTAGCACATACGTAGCTCAGAAAATAGTGTAATATGGGCCCTTTAAATAAGATTTTTTGGAATCATTTCATTTACTTTTTCATTCGGTCATCAGGACTGATACTGTAGAAGGCAACCACTAGTGACTCATACACACATCATATTTACACCCACAAGAATGGTAAAGTGTCTTGCCAAATTACATTATAACGGTTTGCTCTGGATGGAGTTGGTTTTGGTTAGTTACCGTACAGTTGTAACACGGCCTTACCCACTGTTGTCCAATACTGTTTTATGTTGTTTTGTTAGTTGTCCATATCAGAGGTTGCCAAACTTTGCAGGCAGGGACCCCCATAAAAGCCCTTTAACTGACCCAGGACCCTAGTTAAATATATTGTTGTCATTAAAGCAGATCTATTATGCAAAATAGACTTTTCAGAGCTTTTAACCGTGTTATAGCTGTTTCCCCTTCTCATTTACTCACCCGGAGTTGTATTTGGAGTGGGTTGTGCATGTTTGAGCAATTTTTAATCGCTTATTTTCAAGTTGCCATATTGCCAATTAATCCCCGCTTTCACCTCCACTGGCGTATGCCCACTTTTACTTCATTTTCTATTTTTATTTTTGGCAGAAATCAGCGGACTTGTAAGAAGCTTTAGATGAATATTACAATTTTAAATATGCTAATTATAAAACATATTAGTGTAACAATCCAGGGGTGTCATACATTATCACTATACAGCAGTCATAAACACAATATGTCTTCTTTAACATTCTGAAAATTGAGACTATAATTATTTACAAGTGGCAGAACACATTAATCCACCAAATCTGGATTAACCACATATTTAAATAGTATATTGCATTGTTTGATCTAATACAAAAGTCAAAACATGGCCAAAATGCAGTGTTATTATTAAATTTGATCATTGTGACCTCCCATTTTGGAAAAGCCTGGCTTAGATGTTTAACCTTCTCCACATCAGTTCTCCTTATACATTTTGTTTTCTGTCGTTTTCCTTGTGAGTAAAATTAGCATTTCTTAATTCCTTAAAGACAAACCTCCAGGTATTATTGCTGTTGAAAGATTTGGATCAAAATGGGGTATATTTTAAACATCACTGCTAAAACATGCACGAACAGTATATTAAATTAGACTTTGTTCCTTTGAGGTTAAAAAGAAAAAGGCTGATAGTGGAAGAGTCATTCCACACAGGGCTCACGCTTGAGTGACCAGAGGCGTTGGTAATAGCACTTCACTGTAGATAGACAAGAGGCTGAGCAGAGTGAGGAGGGGAGGGCCTGGCTTTTTGAAATCATTCAAAAGCTCAGCCATGACTTCTCAAAACAATTACTATACTGTCATTGTTGAAAATGGGGTGTCAAATTCAGATCACTAAAAAGAATGTAATTACAGGCAGCAGTGTCAGGAATGACAGCACCTTCTATTGTTAACATATAGTTTGACCAGTGACTCCAGCAGCTCCAATTTACTATTTTTTATGTATTTATTTTTACATTTTATAACACTTTATTTTCCCTTTGTTATCATGTTGTTCTTTTCCTACTTCAATCAAAACAATATAAGTTCACAAATATACATTGTTGGCACTGGTTGACCCCATTTTTTCCACATGTATTTCAACAAAAACTGTCTTGGCCCAGTACAGCTATATACTGTATATGCTGCTCTAGAGGTCAAAATAAGTTTGCTGCATTTGTATTGTCCAATAATCAGGAAGTGCACATTAACATACTAGTTGTTGTTAGCCTTACCATCATGACAAAACTCTGTCTCTAAGAGTAGTGAAAAAGACTTATAAACTAATCAGGGCGAGCTTTCTGCACGTGTTTTTCCAACTATAACTTATCTTATAACATTTTCTAATGCTCAGAAACTTTAAAGGCACTGGACCTGATTTTTACAGTCTGAAAAACAAAATGTTTTGTTAAATGTTTTGTTCCAGTGGTCCAAAGTCATTCTTCACTTGCATTCTGTCAAATTCAGATCACTAAAAAGAATGCAATTACAGGCAGCAGTGACAGGAATGAGAAAAGCTTCTATTGTTAACATATAGTCTGACCAGTGACTCCTGCAGCTCCACACATAGTCACATACAATTTGAGCAGACAAGCAAAGTGTAGCCTCGCGGTGACAAAGAGGAAAGAACACAAATGAAGTGTCAGGCACAATGTGGACATGCCATTACCAATTTACATTTCACCTTCTGCACACCTGTTCAGACCCAGTCACTCCAAACTGCGCTCTGAGTTAGAGGAGGTGCAGTGAAAATAGATTTTTGGAAAAGAAAGACAGAATTATGAGAAAGGATCAGACAGTAGGGGGCACAGTCTCTCCTGCTTTCTGGCAAATTAGCATAATTCATGGACTACAAGATACACTACAAAGTTTTGAACGGTACAGAAAACATCATAGTTTATCTGCATCAGGGAAGCAAGTACTGTAGTTGAGTCATCTTGCCCAAGGACACAACGGCGACATCCTCCCTCTAAGCAAGGTTCAAACTGCCAACCCTTCCTTTCAGTGATATTTAACCTATTATGCTGCTGTGCCTATTAGGGATGCACCGATCCAGCTCTGTTCTGATACCGATTCCTGTACTATGGATTTAAGTATCTGCCAATACCGATATCAACCGATACTAGTGCAGAAACTAAAATCAGCATTTATTTCCTTAAAACCAAAATAAAATAAGTCAAAACTGAATCATATAAGCTTATTTATTATTCAAGTAACGACAGAACAGCCTTGTACAAATAGAAATTCAAACACTATGAGAGTTTCTGTGCCAAATACGACCATAAATTGTCTTAATACATCAATGTATGTGTTCAAACAGAATATCGGCAGACATTTGGAAGCCGATATCCAATCCAGAATTTTTTTTTGTAACGGTGCTGAAATCCAATACCAGTATCGGACTGGTTCATCCCTAGTGCCAATATATATTTATGTATATATTTTTTTAATCTACAGATTTTTAGTTGGAAAGTCCTTTAAGACATAACCGAGCATTCGCTTTCATTTCATTAATACTAAGTTGAAATAACTCCACTCTTGCATCTACATTTTGAGACGTCCAAGTGTTCTTAGTGCTGCTTCCAAATGGCTAAGGTCTATCATTTCTTCGTAAAAATTACTGTAACAATGCAATCGGCCAACAGAGTGGCAAAAACACCAACATCAGTGAAATCGGCCCAAGCCGTGAGTACTGTAATGGTGCCTCATATTAGAAGCCTTATCTTTAGAGTAGAGCGCTGAATCATCCCAGTTCTCCAAACCACAACTTTGAAAGCATCAGTTCCATGGATTTGATGGCAGCGCTGTAAGAAAGTGTACTGTGATTTTGCCTCCCACGTCGCTCCTCCACCCACTCTCCAGTATTCTGTGATTGATTGTCATACTTTACTTCTGAATCTAGCCGACTTTCTCCCTTAAGGCATACATTTGCATTAAATATCTGTACCTGATTTTTTCCCATGTATTTTAGCAAAAATATGTCTTCCCCAGTACAGATATATTGTATTTAGCTCTTGAGATAAAAAATGTCAGATGTGTGCTGTCTGCCACTAATTAGCATTTTCTTATCTGATAATCAGGAGGTGCATGTTAGCATACTAGTGGTTGTTAGCTTTGTTTGCAAAACTATTCTGGTCTCTGAGAGTTGAAAACCTTCATAAACTCATCACCGTGAATAATTAGGATGCTCAGAATGCATAAGGTAAGTGAGGAATAACTTTGGACCACTGCAAACCGTTTCAAATCAACTAATTCTGTTTTTCACATTTTTAATCAAGTACAGTGTGATTTCAAACACACGTCGACTAGATATGCCTCTCTCTGTAGCTGCTGCTGTGAGCCTCGTCATTTTGGTCTTAAAATGTTTGTATTAACCCACTCTATGTGATCTTGGTGTTTTTATTTTGCTATTTTGTCCCTTAATCAACATATGAACATTAATAACAGACCAACACAGTGCTTGCTTTCCCCCTGAGGTCACTCCTGCTAGAGTTAGCAACAGGTTGATTGACAGCCTTGTTGCTAAGCGCTCACCCCCTGCCAAACCAGCGATGCGGTTGTGTGTGCTTTCAACACCTTTACTCCTGATTGGCTCTTTGTTTTCTCCCTTGGATTTCCAAATATGTCCCTGGTTGCAGATTAGCAGCTATCACTACTGGCCTCGCTGAGCTTCATTTGGTCGCAACGGAACGCTATGGATGACAGCACACTCCTTTAATCCACTTCCATTATACAGTCAATATTCCATTACACAGGGAAGCAAAATCAAAAATTCAGAAAGGGTTGTAAAGAGCTGAGATGAAGATGACTGCTTGTATAAACATGTTACATTTAATTACATCATAAAGGTACAGTAAGTCCATAAGATGAACAGGCAGTCTACATATTTTATCTTTATGACATTACAATGATGAGTTCTTCCATCAAGACTCGACGTGAGCAAATTAATTACTTTTGCACTTGTTGGTTGACATCACCTTGCTATATTCATTCAAAGGAAACATCCCTTGAGGCCAAACATAACCTTGAAAGTTCATTCAGCATATTCAGTAATAGATTCAAACATCGAGAACCGTAGAGCTAAAATGTTAACTCTTAACAAAATGCACTTTACTCGCTCGTATTTTTCCATGTTTTCTTTTTTTTTTTACTTCAATCAAAACTATATAAGAAATCAGAAATATACATTGGCACTGGTATTGGAGAAGTAAAGCAAAATGTGTCTTGGCCCAGTACAGATATATTGTATAAGCTGCTCTTGAGGTCAAAATAATTCAGCTGCATTTTTATTGTCCAATAATCAGGAAGTGCATGTTCGCATACTAGTTGTTGTTAGCTTTACCATCATGACAAAACTCTGCTATGTCTCTAGTAGAGTTCTGAAAAGCGCTTATAAAACTCATCAGAGTGAACTATTTGCATGTTTCTCCAGAGTGGTTTTTAACTACAAATGACAAAGAAAACTAAACTAACTTATATACAGGACATACATTTCAAAACTCTAACGTTTAGACTGGCCTATTCATGCCACCATACCAAGAGACTGTAGCTGTACTGTCCGTTTTTAACTGTATGCTTTGAGCTGCAAGTTTGAACTTTTGTATGTCAATGCACCTTATGTATATGTACATGTGAGCGTCAATAAAAGGTGGCTAAAAATAAAATGTATTATGTTTGTATGTACATTTTATAACACTTCCAACACACTTTTGTACATTTTATGACAAAACTAGATGTTTTTTTTTTTCCAGTGGTCCAAAGTTATTCCTCACTTACCTTATGCGTTCTGAACATTTCAATTATTCACCCTGATGACTTAAGCTCTTTTCACAACTCTTAGAGACAGAGTAGATTTTTGCAGTAATGGTAAAGCCAAGTATGCTAATGTGCACTGATTATCAGACAATAAAACAAGCAGACTTATTTTGACCTCAGGAGCAGCTTATACAATATATCTGTACTGGAGCAAGACACATTTGTTGAAATATGTGTGAAAAAAATCAGGCCTTTAATAACTTTACATTTACAATACCAGTACCAGTGTGTATTTCTGAACTTTGATCTGAAGTACTTCTAGTTCAGACTCGTGGTCAGGATTGGCCCCGGTAAAAAATGGTGTCTAGCTATTCAAAATTGTATACCGTTTGTGTTCTTACACACATACCCCCCATAGAAAGTCTGACAAAACTAACAATAAAACTACAACAAATTAAGTCTAAACCAGGACTAAACCAGGGCCAAACCAGGACCATATGCAATCACAAGTCTTAGAAGTTGACATAGCATATATGGAATGCATTTCTGGATACTTCAGGGACATATAACATTACTTTTGTCACTGGCTCACACTGATCTAATCTTGTAAACAAACATAGTAATTTCCTAATTTATCCGACACAAACACTCCACTCAGCAAGCTCTTGAAAACACAACTCCGACTCCTGACAGACCATTTCTCCTGCAGCCACCGTGACTCATGAGATTGTGAGTTGTTCACCCTCTTCAGAGACCACCAGGGGCCAAGTGACCAATTCACTTAGTGCAATTTGGAGGCACTGATGCATTGATGTAAAACAGCATTCCCCTGCAGACAGGCCTTCATCAGACCCCATAGTGCTGAGAGGAGGAGGAAGCACTGAGTAATGGGAGTGAATGAGCTTTGGCCTGTCTGGGTTGTACTCCTCTTTGACTGTGGCTTCCTCTGTGGTGGGCCAAATAATCTACCACAAAGTAAACATGGCAATTTATGTCACTGTGTCTCTTTGAATTTGACTTTTGGAACTTGGGTTACAAATTTGGGCTATGGAGAAAGATGGGATGAGGAGATAAAAATGATACAAATGAAAAAAAAATGCATTATGGTGAAGGCCTTGGACAGCCATACAATGAGTTTGTCCTTTCTTCTTGGTAAGCTTCTCCTTAAAGTAAGATTTCTGTCATATTTGAAGCAATAAACATAATATAATCAGTAAAATTTTTCAAGCTACAGGAGAAGCACGGTTGCTGGCAGTGGTTTAGGACAGTGCACATATGTGATTGTAGCCATCTTGGAGTTGTGGGTTTGCCTCCGTGCCTCAACTGTATGGCGAATGTCTCTACCATCTCTCTCTCCCCATTTCCAATAGAAAATATATAATCTACAGCAGAAGTACACTATGTTTTTTTCCTGGTCGTAATCCAAAAGTAGCAAAAAACTAGCAGTACCCTTAACAAATAACAAATAAATAAAAATACAAATACTAATGCATCAGTCTTATATAGCACTTTTCCAGATGCTCAAAATCGCTTTACAATTTTGTGCATTATCCATTCACTATGCATTCTGTGGTGGTAATCTATTATTCCCACAGACTGACAGAAGCGAGGCTGCTAATCTGCACTATCTGTCTCTATGACCACCACCAACACACACCACATTCACACATCAGAAGCATGCATAATGCAAAATATGTAGGACTTTGAGCCCATAATCATTAAGTAGCCATCTGAACTTACCCAGTGTGTTTCTGAATCCAAACTTGCAAGGACTGTTCCAATTCTCTGGCCAGAATGCTCAAGCCCTTGATTATAGTCAAAATGTGGTTTGTTATGCTGGGTTTCGTGATAAGGCGAGCAGTGGCATCTAAAGCTGGAGGAGTTTTGTGGATGTAAACAGTTCACTAGTTGACATGAGCTTGGCCTTGTGGGATGTAACTTCAGCTCGCAGTGCCCGCCATGCTGCCAGCTCTGCCGCTTTATTGCCTCTCAGGCCGACAAGCTGCATTCACAAAGTTGGACCCGTACACTCATTTAACTTCTGCAACTCTGCTCCAAAAACACTGTCCAACTGTTTGTAATTGTCTTGATGTTTGGGGAAGTTTACTGACAGACTGGTAGATAGAAAGATAAAACCTGGGTGTCTTCATTAAAGCAACACTATTTGGATTTGGATAGAACTATTTTAAGAAGGGGTCAACTATACAACTGTACTGTAAAATTGGGGTTTTTTTAGTTTTGAAACTTTGGCAGTCGTAACTACTTGTCAGGAAACTATAGGCTATATGGTTTAAGAAGAGATTTTCATTGGCATTTTGGCCTTTTAACTTTGCTATAACCCTCAATCTTGTCATAGTTGGCAATGTGCTTCACTCAGAAAGAAACATATACACAAAAATGGTTGCTTATTCCAAGAGGAGCAGTCTTGTGAAGATACAAGTAAGACTGTATTATAAAACTTTTGATTATGCTTATACAGTTTTTCAAATTACTACATTGAAGTTAATGTAAAGATTTTGATTACTGTGTGCAGTACATTTCTGCATATCTGGCAACAAAAATGCATGAATCTGCTCCTAAATGACTGAAGCATGTAAACTATAATTTAAAAGTGAGTTAGTGTAATGTTTATAAGGTGTTGAGATTTGCTCAAACAAAATACTTAGTGGCTGCCATCTATGTACTTATATTGATCAGTTGTTCAGTATTAAAGCTTGTGGATACAGCTCATGTTTCAAGTCATATGAATAATGTATTGTATCTTTAAATGAGCCAAGTATGGCTTAAAGGTCCTATATTACGCAAAATTTCCTCTTGTGAGCTTTTGACCATGTTATAATGTTGTTACCTCATCAAAAACATGCCCGGAGTTGTGTTTTGTTTCATTCACACATGTTTGAGTAATGTTAAACACGGTGGTGCACTTCCTGCCTTACCACATGATGTCACAAGGTGCAACAGAGTGTTTTCCCTTTGAGAGAAAGCCTAAATATGCAGTTTGTGTGTTAAATATGTGAACGAAACAAAACACAACTCCAGGTAGAGTTTTGATGAGGAAACAACTTTATAACATAGATCAGAAAATAACACAATATAGGCCCCTTAAATATGAGTTTGTCTTTGAGCAGGCACATTTTTAGTTGGATGACATTAACCATTAAGAAAACTATTGCACAAACTCCACGAAACTCCTCAAAACAGCAACACAACACGTCGTAATTTACAAATTGTCTAGATGCTTTGTAAAGTTTACTGATTGCCATGGCAAACAGATTCTGCTTCCTAATTATTAAACATACAATGAAAGTTAATCCATCCAAATGAGTTTTTAATCGTGGGAATAAAAGACTGCAAATATGACTAAACCTTGATTCTCGTGTCTAGCAGATGGTCTTTTGAGGAGATAACAAAGTAATGAGCAAACTGGAAACCTCAGAGATGCCGAGTTAACTTGTCTGTGCAACTTAGAGTGAGAAAGATAATGCATTTGCAAATTCATTCATTCCACAACCTGACCTTTCCTGGATATTACCATGTGCCGATAGCGTCCTGTCCAAACATGACCTTATGTTGGTAAATACTGCCATGGAAACGGATTTTTTTGAAAAGTCACCGCTTTGGAATCTGAAGACTCAGAAGGCTGTGAATAACCTGGCCGGTCACTATGGGTTTTGTATGGTTGTTTCTTCAAGTTCAGTGTTTGTGAGTGAAAGCCTTATTGCCCTTGCTGGTGCCATAAAGACAGAATGGACCAGTGGTTTTCAGCAATGACACGGTGGCTATTTCACGCTACTTCCCTGTTGGTCAATGGCTGGGCTTCATCATTGTTCTGAACCGTTGTGTTGCTTTTTATGGGCCCAGCTGCCACCTGTCCGCCATACAGTCTTATTGAGCGCCGCCGTGACATTTTTACTACTCTGGGGCTGTAAATGACAAGCAATTTGGAGGCAAAGCACAGCGCGCATTTATGCATAAAGAGAGGTGATATGAGATTAGTCTGTTTGATCAAAGTTAGAAGGGTAATTTGAAGGAAGATTTGGCCACTCGCGTATAGTAGCAGTCAAACGCTTGGACGCACCCTGTCATTCAGTGTTTTTTTGTTTTTTTTCTTTATCTTTACAACTTTCTGCATTTTAGATACATATGGAAGACATCAAATATATGATGTATGGAATTATATAGTCAAGAAAAAAAGGTAATCTCTACTAAATATTTTTTGACAAAGCTAAGGGTGGCTACTTTGAATATAAAAGTATATTATATAGTATAGTATAAGAGTTATGTACCTTTTTTCCTTACGACATAATTCTATATATCTTGCTTCATATATTTGGTGTCTTTTGTATGTATATTAAGACAAAGAGGTTGCTCCGCACATTGTATTTCTGATGCCAAGTGGAGAGGGCATGCGTAATTCTCGTCAAAATCAAAAATAGAAAGACTCCCACACTTGCAAAAAGTCAGCTTTATTTACAGTGGAGTGATGTTTCTAGGCCTTCATCAGGCAACATCATATTAGCAGCATGTCAAATACTTAATAACAATAAATCATCGTAGTATTTTGATTGATAAACACCAACATTATATACAAAGGGCCGGGTGCACCTTTCAGTGCATTCAGAGCATTCTCGTTGTTCTCCGTGATGAGATTAGAAGTGCTTTTCATAACTCTCAGAGACGAGTGCAGAGTTTTGCTGTCACGGTAAGGCTAACAACAGCTAGAATGCCAACCATGCCCTTCTTGATTCTCAGACAAAAAAATGCTTCAGAAAGATTAATACTGTTTAAGCAGATCAAAAGTCAAAATATCTACTAGGGAAAGACAAATTTTGCCCAAATACATGGAAAAAAAAACACGTACAAGCCCTTTAATTAGTAAGTGATAATACTAATTAATGACCTAAAATATAAATCGTGCAAAATGTCAATCCTGATACCAAGTGAATTACAAAAATGGTACTTCTGCATGTAAGTGTGTTTTGAGGTTGAATATTTACGTTCTTATGTCTGTTTGGATGTGTCAATTTTTGTTCATTTAAACTAAAGTTTGGAGACTCTTAAAAAAATCTGGGAATATTTCTAAATTCATAAAAGTGTCTTAATAAAAACAGAATTTAAATTTTAACACAATGGAACTTCTCACAAAAAAAAGACTAGTTTTTTTTAAGATTTAGCTTTTTAAGATTTCATTGTGCACATTTAAGCATTCAAATTAGCCAATATGAAATTAGCCTTAATAGTTAAGAGTTATAATAGAGGGAAATCTTTAATTGTAGGACAGTGAATTGGAAAATAGGCCATTTGATATTTCTCACTGAGTGCTATCCGTCTAGCTCTGCCATTAGCTTACTGTTAATTTCATGCATAACAAGCCCTCAACACCCAGTGCAGTACATTGCAGCTGAATATTAACCGCTGAGTCAAATCAGACATTTGCCGAAAAGGCCAAGACATTTGTAATAATGGCTAATTAGCAGTGCATTAGTTTTATGCAGAATACAGCAGTCAATAATCACTTATCTGTGCTGGGGCGCTGTTCAAATCTGGGAAAATGTGAATATTTATTGTATTTTAAAATCTGATTTATTAAAGACTTTAGCCCCAGGAAATCTCACATAATCTTTCTAAACATGATACTTTTGTTCTATTATCGAGCTGATAGCTTTATTTAGCCATTACCAGTCAAGCTCGTGCAGGGAGGAAAAAAACTGCTTCACTTTTGGCACCTTTAAAAGACTTTTCTTTTTTTAACTGATTTTATATTAGTTAAAGTAGTAGTGTAGGAACTGATAGACACTGAATCCATCACAGGGGTATTTTATAAGAAAATTTGTCAAATATGGCTCTTAATTTTATTATTATTATTATTTAACATTTTTTATTCATTTGTTATATTTGTGAATCGGCAATATTGTTGTTATTGTTATGGATTAGAAACAGACTGTATAAAGAAGTGGACTGAGGGAGTGTGGCGTCACACATAACTTTGGACTCCAGTCACATGAAGCTTACGATGCAGCAGTTATAGGAGCAAATATGGAGCCTAGTTCAATATTAAAAATAGGAATTTATTTATGTATAAAATAGGAAAATAAAAACACCAGTTACAGAGGGGGTGACAATTTTTCAATGTTAAGGCAATTGGAGCCACAGTCGATGGAGCCGGAAGCACACCCATGAACACTTTCTACTTGGAACGCAGCAGCTAGCAGGTTAGCTATGTCCATGTATACAGACAATCTATGGCTGGGTTCATTCCGAATTACACTTTTCTTTTTGACTAAATATAAAACGTCTCAGTGTATTACAGCTCTTACCATAGATTGACAAATTGGAGAAATTAAACCTGGAGCATGGAAGGTAAAACTCCTCTGATGTGGGGGCCCATGCTGCTAATATTCCTCCAGCAGAGCAAAGTGCCTGCCTTCTCATATACTTCAGATCCCACTAGACTGGACTCCTTAATACACACTGTGGAACATTTTCATTTTCATATGTATGCAGGTGACTACATGGCTCTGTTTTCATTCACAGTCAATTAACAAACCCTTGTGCCACTGTTCCTTTATCTTCTCATGTTCTTTTATGGATGTTGTCAATTGTGCTTTTACATATGTGGCACATATAACCTCCAATTTACACCGAAGCAGTAACAGCATACGAGCAACATACACGCCGGTCGGACAATTTACACCAGCAGTGTCATACGCACTTAAAAGCCCGTCATTACACGACGCGCTGCTCAAATTAGTTTGGCATTCTAATTTTTCAGCTTCAACAGAGTGTCTCCAGGCTTTTTAGCAGGAGAAAGACAGGAAATAAGCACGTGGTGTCAAAAAATTTCTGATGCCCTTTCCAAATACGTTCTCTAAAACCACTACAGTCGTGTAAACACTGCGTCGCATCCAGGAGCTCAGGGAATGACTAAAGAAAGTTTAGAGCCGTGGAGGATAAATATAAAACACTTTATGACATCAGACAGCAACTTTACAAGAACAACTTCTGAAGGAAAAGGACTACCAAAGTTAAATGGTGAGTAGCTTCATTAATGCGAGCAGCACAGACACGGCTTGTTATCGCTGCAAAGCATCGTCTCTCTTATTGTCAACTTTTGTATTGCAATTTAAAACATAATTCATCCAATCAACAATGAGTACATAAGCAATATTAAAAGTTTAGTGTTTAAACATATTAAAAGGCCGTCGTCACAGGAGCAGCTCTGCTGCCTCTGGTGTAAATTGAAGCTTGTAAAAGTACGTGCGTATGCAGCTCTGCCTACGTTAGGGCCTGGACACATTGCACGCATCAGTGTTTACGCATGTATGCAGCTCTGTCAAGGTTCCATGTTGCTGACTCTCCTGGTGTAAATTCCAGGTAAGATGTGAATGTAGATCAATTAGGAGACGCAATATGCAATGTGATAAAGGGTTGTAATGAATGATTTGTGAGTGAAAAGAGAGAAGAGCAGCGACGGTGGAGAGGCTGATGAAGAGGCTGCTACGGTAGAGAGAAGGCAGGGGAGGATTGGGTATGTAGAAGGGTATGAATTGGTAAGTAATATTTTAAAGTAGGCATTGTAATTACTTCCTCCAGATTGAGATTCAATTAATTGTCATGTTTGTACTGTCATGTTTGTGACTCTCAAAATATATTACAAGCACAAAATCTATCACAGCCTCACATGTGGCTCTCATTTGGGTTGCCAGTTTCAATGCTGAAATCCAGTTGGTTAAACCTAAAATGCGTTTCTATGATCTGAACCATCACTACCTAAATTCCAGCACCTCCAGCCAATCATTAAAGGGCCCATATTATGCTATTTTCTTCTGTTATAATGTTGTTTCCTCGTCAAAAATCACACCTGGAGTTGTGGATTTTTTCATTCACACATGTTTAACACACAAGCCCTGCATATTTAGGCTGAGTTCTTCTCTCAAACTGAAAACACTCTTTTCACCTTGTGATGTCATGTGGTAATACAGGAAGTGCTCCACTGTGTTTTCAAACTTCAATGAAGTGAGGGAATTCTGGAGGTTCTGTCCATATACTGAGAAAACTTGTTTCTGCAGTTTCATCAGACTCAGTTGTTAAGTTTGGTTGTAATACATTTCTTAAAACAAGAAGAACGCAGGCAACGAACAGTTCCTTTAAGCAACTCTCTGCTTACACACTCCATCTCCATTTATGTATAAACAATTGTGCTCAAAATAACCATAATCAGCATACAGTGTGCACTACAGAATGTATGGCTGGCTGTAGGTTTAGCTGACTTCAGCCTAATGAGGAAGTGCCTGATGGATGCTATAGTCTCTATCTAGCACACTACAGGTATCACTGTCTAATGCTGTTTGTTGAGTTTGTTTAAAGAACCCTGAATAAGTAGTGTATTCTTTGTGCGAGGAGTGTCTAATGACTTCTTTTGGGAAATGCATCAACAGTTGTGTTTATTTATACAGCAACATGCAGTATCCATCTGTCATGTCTGATACTGCCAAGCTTTTCACTACTTACAACAGTGCATGGAATCAATAGGACTACTCACTTAGAATGATAGCAGGCCATTCAAGAAATAAGTTCCACAAGTAAAACATTTTGAAATTTCATATTAATGGTGCCCTGTGTAAGTTTTCTCAAAGGAGAGCCACTATCTGTTTGCTATTATGGAGGTGTTATTGCTTTGCCTGGAATGTTCCACTGTATGGCATTAAACTGATTCTATTACGGGTGTTTTTATTGCTCAATAATACCTAGAAAAACAAGTATTCATATATGAATGGAGTTGTCTCTCCACAGATCAGACTTGTAACTTGGTGTGGCTAGCCAGAACCACACTCTTTGACAAAATTTTACTAAGATGAGAGGATCTGGAGCTGTATCCTCTCTCCTTGATTTCAGAGGACATGATTGACAGGCACATTAACTAATCAGGGAGACACATGTTCCATTCACATAAAAAAAAAATATGACTGCTTACACGTAAAAAAAAAGGAGAAAAAACAACAGAATGGACTGATAAATAGCATGGATTTCAATGATTGCTTTTCTCAGGTAAAAGAAGCTATATATTTGTTCTGAATTATACAAAAATTTTCAAGAGGAGATGTCTTCTGCATTTGAGAGACACGTGCTACAAATTAGCAGCTGTGGTGGGACCATCTCAAGTTTGGATACAGGTTTTTCACGCTCTGGATTCTACCAGAATGTAGAAGGGACTGGCTGGTCAAACAACCGGAAAAGTTGCACCTTTAATATACTTGCATGCACAAATTTATGTAATTGGGGAAGAATTTGGAGATACATATTGCACCCAAGGAAGATCTAAGATAAATTTAAATAGACTCAAATTATTTGTGAATGGCTTATGGTAATTTTACCCTTCAATATCAAACACAACCACTAATGCTTAACGTTTTTGATCAAAAGGTCACTCTATTTAAACTATCAAAAATATAGGTCTCACCATTTGAGTATAATACAGAAAATAAAGCTGTTTGAATCTGGTCTTCATATGGAGAAAGGTCCGTAGCATGTGAGATTGTAGATCTGCTCCTTCTAGACCTCAGTGGGGCTTTTAGCTTGTTTAGATGGCTGGTCTCGTGAAATGACCCAAATGAGATTGTTAGAAGAATACCTTTTTGATGCCAAAGTGCCCCCGGTGGGCACGTATGAGTGAATGCACGCACGACTTTCAATCTCAAGAAAGTTTTCCAATATTTCATGTGCTCTGTTGAATGTGTCGACTGCTCAGTGAGGGCCTGCTCCTGCTCTGGAACAACAGACAGTGAGGAGGATCACAAACGCATGAGTTCATGAGGAGCTCTGATATAAAGGCATATCAGTTCCTTCTAGCAGCAATATAAATAGTAAATGGTCACATTTTTATATAGCACTCAAAGAGCTTTAGATCAAGGAATTGCTCACTTATTCATACACCAATGTATGTAGACACTGGGGGCGAGGTGGGTTTACCCCCAATTTACACCAAAGTGTAACAGCGCGTAAGTGCAGCAGCACAGCACACGCGCAGGTGTCACTTTCCATTTTAACTGGTCAGACAATTTACACCAACAGTGTCATACGCGCATCCAGTGGCCGTCATTATGCTATGCACCGCTCAAATTAGGTTGAGTTCTAATTTTTCAGCTTCAACAGAGCGTCTCCATGCTTTTTAGCAGGAGAAAGAAAGGAAATAAGCATGTAGTGCCAAAATAAACTTCCAATGCCCTTTCAAAATACGTTCTCTAAAACTACAGTCGTGTAAACACTGTGCATCGCATCCAGGAGCTCAGGGAATGACTCGTGATGGACTAAAGAAAGTTTAGAGCCATGGAGGATAAATATAAAACACTTTACGACATCAGACAGCAACTTTGCAAGAACAACTTCTGAAGGAAAAGGCGCATAGTGCAGAGAACCAAAGTTAAATAGTGAGTAGCTTCATTAATGCAGCACAGATACGGCTTGTTATCGCTGCAAAGCATCGTCTCTCTTGTTGTCAGTGTTTGTTTTGTGATTTAAAAACATAATTCATCAATCAATCAACAATGAATACATAAGCAATGTAAAAAGTTTAGTGTTTAAACGTGAGAATCCACAGAGGCTGGCGTCACAGGAGAAGCTCTACTGCCTCTGGTGTAAACTGAAGCTTTTAAAAATTCGTGCGTATGCAGCTCTGCCTACGTTAGGTGTCACTGACGCTCCTGGTGTCAATTCTGGGTAAGTGTCGCCCAAGGACATATGGAATCACACCAGTGGATCTGATCGCTCTACCAATGATGTTTATGTCGAGAGCGAGATCCGAACCGTCAACCATTGGATCAGTGGACGAACGCTCTACCAACTGAGCAACTGTTGCGTTAAAGTTTTGTAGGTATTTTAATGTCATCCACATTTTCTGTTTTTTTTTTTTACTTAATTTTTAATCTCTTAATCTGGTTTTAATAGGACGATGGTTAGGTCAAAATGATAATAATCAATAACGCATGAATTCAAATAGAAGAAATTGTACATTATAGAAATATATACTTCATCATAATGATAAATTACAGAATATATAATACAAAATGGCCAAAAGAACTTTTTACAAACGTGTAAAAACAGACCCTCAAATGTTTCAGCATGGTACCAAAATACTTCAATTCCTTTGTAAAAACATATACCAGAAAATACAAAAATAAAACAAATAATGGTGATTTGTGAGGATAAGTGGCAAAATGGTTGCCTGGTCTGACAAGCACATCTTCTATCTTTTTGAAAGCAGTTGAGTCTGTAATTTCAGTACTTCACAATCGATTGTTAATACTGCATTATCGCAGTCATTTCAGCATGCTGCACAACTGAAAAGTGGAAGGTATCTTAACAATAGCAAAGATGATACGGGCTAATGCAAAACAAACTTCATAATGACATTTTGATTACAAACATTAAGTGCTTTCTTTCTTCACCTTTTGATTCACACTGCACCAGACTATAGAGGGACAGAGGAGCTCATTCTCTAACAGGCTCCTACAGCTCTGCTCAAACAGTGAGAAATACTGGACTACATTCGTACCATACTCCATACAAATGTACAACTTACCCTTATGTAATAGATAACCCTGTGTCATGTCAAACACTACATCTTTGCACTGTTTCTCCTGTTCCTGTTCACCCACCTCTTGTATATACCCGAGAGATATTACTATAGTTGTATTTTTTTTTACTTGTACACATACATTTATATAATTATGCCTTATTTGACACCAGTCTCACCTTCATTTTTACTTTATCTTATTATATTATATTATATTATATTATATTATATATATTATATTATGTGATGTGTGAGCTACTGTGTCCAAATAATTTCCCTTGCGGATGAATAAAGTTTGTCTAAGTCTATTTTTATTGCTCAAAAATACCTTAAAAACATGCATTCTCATTGTTAGCGTTGTTGCCTCTCCACAGATCTGACCTGTAACTTGGCCTGATGGTGTCACATACTTATATACTGAAAATGTGTGCGGTTAATGACGTGCTGTAGAAAATTAGACTTAGACTTAAACTTAGACAAATTTTATTGATCCACAAGGGAAATTATTTGGACACACTAGCTCACACATCACAGTATATTATAATAACAAAGAGCCACCTAACTAACAGAAACTGTAAACAAATATGTATTGTCTCAGAGTAATTTCATTGTAATTAGCTCCTCCCTTCAGTGTCCGCCAGCATCTGACCAGAACTGAGGAAGCAGCTTGGATGAGCTGCGAAATGAATTCGACCAAATAAACTCTGTCCAGTTGATAAATTTCTCCTTTTGCCATACTAGTAAATAGTAATAATAAATTCAAAATAAGTAGCAAAAATAACAAAAGACTGGTGTCAATAAAGGTATAATTATATACACTATATTGCCAAAAGTATTCGCTCACCTGCCTTGACTCGCATATGAACTTCCCATTCTTAATCCATAGGGTTTAATATGACGTCGGTCCACCCTTTGCAGCTATAACAGCTTCAACTCTTCTGGGAAGGCTGTCCACAAGGTTCAGGAGTGTGTTTATGGGAATTTTTGACCACTCTTCTAGAAGTGCATTTGTGAGGTCACCCACTGATGTTGCATAAGAAGGCCTGGCTCTCAGTCTCCGCTCTAATTCATCCCAAAGGTGTTCGATTGGGTTGAGGTCATGACTCTGTGCAGGCCAGTCAAGTTCATCCACACCAAACTTTACACCACTCCAACCGACGCTTTGCATTGCACTTGGTGATGTATGGCTTGGATGCAGCTGCTCGGCCATGGAAACCCATTCCATGAAGCTCTCTACGCACTGTTCTTGAACTAATCTGAAGGCCACATGAAGTTTGGAGGTCTGTAGTGATTGACTCTGCAGAAAGTTGGCGACCTCTGCACACTATGCCCCTCAGCATCCACTGACCCTGCCCCGTCAGTTTATGTGGCCTGAGTTGCTGTCGTTCCCAATCTCTTCCACTTTGTTATAATACCACTGACAGTTGACTGTGGAATATTTAGGAGTGAGGAAATTTCACGACTGGACTTGTTGCACAGGTTCATCCTATCACAGTACCACGTTGGAACTCACTGAGCTCCTGAGAGCGACCCATTCTTTCACAGATGTTTGTAGAAACAGGCTGCAGGCCTAGGTGCTTGATTTTAT
The DNA here is from genome assembly GCA_029959045.1 of Taenioides sp. WSHXM2023. NCBI lineage: Eukaryota > Metazoa > Chordata > Actinopteri > Gobiiformes > Gobiidae > Taenioides > Taenioides sp. WSHXM2023. The sequence goes on along the minus strand of CM057100.1, from coordinate 12,631,604 downwards.
ACACCTGTGGCCATGGAAGTGATTGGAAGACCTGATTTCTATTATTTGGATGGGTGAGCGAATACTTTTGGCAATATAGTGTAAATGTATATGTACATCTCACTTGTATACAAGCACGAGTGATGGAGATCAGTTTGTCCAGTGTCGTCCTGTCCCTCATTGTGACAAAGGACTCCAGCTCACAGCCGATCACATGACCAGCTTTATGGATCAGTTCCAAGTAAAGCAAAAACATTTCCATGGAAACAAGCAGTTGGCGGAACCTCCACCAGAAAAGTTACACAGTGCACCTTCAAATTCCCATTCCACTCATCAAGTATAAAAATGGCCATAGCTGATAAGGCACCTAGTAAGAAATAGAGTCTTGTACCAGATTTATTCAGTAACTTGCTGACTGGGAGAATTAACATTCAACATACATATTTTAAAACATAGGAGCCCATGCATTAGTGACCATATAGAAGCCATGCAAAAAAGCCAACGCATACCATTTTGTGGATTAGGTGCTGTGTAATGCTGTAAATGAAATATGACTACCCGATAACCTAATTCATACTGAAACCAACAAGGTAGAAAAAATTCTAATTACATTTTGAAAGTTAAATCCCTGATGATGTTTTATCTACTAAGGCTTCAATTTATTTAGACTAAATTAATTTGACTCCACCAAGCAAACTGACAGAAATAACCCTTTATGTCTTTTATGACTCTGCATATTAAAGGGCCCGTATTACGCTTTTTTCTGGTCTATGTTCTAATGTTGTTTCCTCATTAAAGACATACTCAGAGTTATGTTTTGTTTCATTCACGCACGTTTAACACACAAACCGCTTATGTTCTAAGGTTCTAGAGGTGAATTTTATCTTTCAGTCACTTTTTATTTTACGTTGATAAACTAAGGAATGCCAAAAATATGCACTTTTAAATACCCTAAAACCACTTTTTCGCTTTACACGTGTCAAATACAGTCTAATTCACACGAGAAATAAATAAATCCAGAAAAAGATTTGATGGTAGCCTAAATCATTAAACTAAATATAATACATTCAAGCAGTAGGTGTTCTTTATTGAAAGGTTCAGTTTTATTTAGCAAATAATTAAAAGTAAAAAGTACAAACTTTCTTCTGGGGCCAAACTGAAATTGAATCAAATCATGACAAAACAGATTTTTTTTTAAATATATTTTTTTATTGCAGGTTAAACAAGTTATGGGTTTGGAGCCTAGTCTTTGGGCTTGAGGATGATCTTGGTGCGTCTGATGAACCCCTGTCTGCCCTCAGTCTGAAGCTGCTTGGCATGTGGTCCCCTCTCAGTCTTTGTGAGGACTTTATCTAGTTCTGTGGTGGAGCTCTGGATCTGTGAAACCATCTGCTCTGTCTGATGTCTCTGCGCCTCAGACCTCTGCTCTGTCTTCTTTAAATGGTTGTTCTCGTCTCTCAGAGTCTGTAGCTCCACCTGGTGCTTGCTTCTCTGCTCCTCCAGCATCTCCCTGGCCTCAGTCAATTCTTTCTCCAGGCGAGTGCTGTTTAGAGTCTTCAGGTGAAGCTCCTTCCTCAGATCCTTCATGTTTTTCTGAGCCCTCTCCACAGACTGTCCGCACTCCTCCTTCAATGTGTGATTCTCCTCCAGAAGTTTCTTATTTTTCTCTGCACTTTGGCTGAGAACTTCTTTCAGATCCTCCTGCACATTTTTAGAGTGGCAGATTTCCTTTTGCAGTGCCTGGTTTCTCTGTTGTTCCTCTCTAAGCTCATTTTGGAGTGCTGAGACCTCCATTGCCAGCTGCTCCATGCTTCTCCTTCCCTTCTCTGCAGATCTCTCACACTCAGTCTTCAGAGCTTGTTTTTCGTCTTGGAAACTGCAGAGTTTGCTCTGAAGCTCCTTGTTCAACCCTTTCTCTTCTTTCACCTCATTCTGAAGAACAGTAACCGTCTTGCTCAGCTCCTCCATGCTCATTTCACTTTGGACCTTCTCATCCTCTGCAGACCTCCTCAGAAGTTGCATCTCCTGCTGCAGTTTGTTCAGCTCTTCCTGCAGAACTCCATTTCTGTTCCTCTCCTCTCTCAAATTATTCTGCAGAGCTGTTGTCTCCTGCTCCTTCAGGTCCAAAGCTTGTCTTGAGCGCTCGAGGTTCTGTTTGGCTGTGGACACTTCATTCTCCAGCCTGGTGCTGGAGACTTTCAGCTGTCCATAGCTAGACTTCAGTGCCTCGTTGACCATTTTGTACAGCTCCGCCTTGCTCTCCAGCTGGTCTTGCAGGCTGAAGATCTTTGTGTTTTGCAGACAGAGGTAGGCGTTCAGTTCTGTCCTCTCCCGCACTAGCCTCTGGATCTGCACATTTGCCATGTCCAGTTCTCCTTGTTTCTCTCTCAAAGCCTCAGCCTGTAGTTTGGAGGCCATGGTTTCGATGTCCATCTTCTGCTGGATGGACCAGGAGTTGTCCACAGCCACCTCTAGAGCCATTTGCAGAGTGGCTCTCTGCTCTTGTTCCCTCTGCAGTTCTTTCTGCAGAGTACGGTTCTGTTCCTCTGACTGTCTCAGTTGGTCCATGAGTTGCTGCACCAGGGCAGCCTCAGGAGCCGGTTTCTTCTTGAAAAATCTCATGTTTGGAGCTTTGCTAAAGCGCGTCCTCTTGTGTGAAGGTCAAGTGAATACTGAGCTTATATAGGACCAGGGACCGGAATTAGAACTCTAGTGTAGAGTAGTGATGTCAGAGCCTGCAGCCAGCCAATCACCTTGGCGATCACCTTGGATGCGATGATGTCATATTCAAATTTTGTTTTTGTTTATGTTTTAAAAAAAAGTTATTTATGGTACACAAAAGAAAAAAAGAAGCGAAAAGAAAAAAGAGAAAACACTACTGTTATAATAGACATTTAGAAATGAAGGGAAAAGTGCGTATTCAACATGATTTGATGTTACGCAGCAGTTTGACTCTCAAGTATCCTACGTCAATGACCCATCTTCTAATGCTGCACTCCAGTTATCCATTATCTGCCATTTTCTGATCTATGTTATCATGTTGTTTCCTCATCAAAAACATACCTGGAGTTGTGTTTTATTTCATTCACACATGTTTAACACACCAACCCTCCTGTATAAAGCTAAGTTCTTCTCAAACAGAAAACACCTTGTGATGTCAATGTTTAATACAGGAAGAGCTGCATACACGTCCACAAGAATCATTTTGATACTTATAGTCCTGGAATTGCCAGTCTCTACTGAACAAAAGGTAAAAGGAGCTGTTAACTTGAAAATTACCACTTCATGACATCACAAGGTGGAACAGAACATTTTGAGCTTTGGATATAGACAGACTAATAATGAAGGCTTACTCAAACATGTGTGAATCAAACAACTCTGGGTATGTTTTTCCTGAGGTTTTATTTTATTTTAACATGGCTTAAAGCTCTCAAGAGTCAATTTTGCACAATATAGGACCTTTTAAATTTGTTTCTATTTTTCTGACATTGTATGTTTGCAGATGGACAGTTGCATAACATTAGTTACATAAATATGTCACCACCAGATAAAAAAAACATCCTGTCTTTGAAGTTGTTGTCTTCACCGCTGATCTCTTCAGTCCATTCATTCAGTTCTTCTCTCAAACAGAAAACACTCTGTTCCACCTTGTGATGTCATGTGGTAATACTGTAAGTACTTTCCTGTGTTTTAAATTCCATACATTTTTCACTAGAATCATTTGGATGTTTTCAACCCCAGAAATGCCAATCTCAAAAAGGCAAAAGGTTTTAACTTGAAAACTGTCACTTCATGACATTATAAGGTGTATTTTGAGATGTACACTAATAATAAAGGGTTACAGCATTATAACGTGGCTAAAAGCTCATTAAAATATTTTTATGCATAATATAGGACCTTTAAAGGTGCATTGTGTAACTTTTTTGGTGGAGGATCCGTCACCTGCCTGTTTCTATGGATATGCCATTGCTCTGCCTGGAATGTTCCACAGTGTGACATTAAACAGCTCTGTCTTACATTTATTCAATTACAGGTGGTTTTATAGCTCCAAAATACCTAGAAAAACAGGCATTCTGACTCTGAGCTGGGTTGTCTCTCCACAGATCTGATCTGTGACTTAGTCTGGTTTGGTTTCCATGAAGATAAAAAGATTTAATACCATAATGTGAAACATTCCAGACACGACAATATCTAGATGAGAAAAGACGAACCCTCCACCAGAAAAGTTACACAATGCACCTTTAAAGGTCCTGTATTACGCATAAAAATATATTCATGAGCTTTTAGCCACGTTATAATGCTGTTACCTCCTAAAAACATACCATATTACAAAAATCATGACTCTTTAAATGAATAAACAGAGGCTACGCTAGCAAGCCTCAAACAGCACCAAAGCACCAGACCACCTCCTTACACACCCAGCCCTCCGCTACACATCTGCCGATGCTGTAATCACGCATGTTTTATGAATTGTTTTAATATCGAGTGTAATGAATGTGCCAATTACACTTTCGCAATGAAATTATGATGCCTTAATTTGAAGTAACAGGGGGTGTACATTTCACACGCTTTGCTATGGTGTTGCCACGGTAATAGGTTGCACATGCTGACAGTGCATCGCCGGCAAGCGCACTCTGGCCCACCGAGAGCCATCAAGCAGAAAATGATAATTAATTAATCATGGCGTACGCGGGGCAAAACTCCCTTCCGTTCGGCCCTTTGGCGCTAACCTCCCTATGGTATGGAACTGAGTATGGCGTTTTCAAAAGCCCATTTTATTAGCATTCTTGATAAGGCTGGGAATGTTTATGATGGGAAACAATGATATTATTTATCCAAAACGCCAACCACTCTGGGCTGTAATGGTTCCCCTGTGTAGCCTTGCGTATCCATGTCGTCTACACTAACATTAATTGGCTGTTTCCATAAAAGGAGTGTTAGCTTTAGGGCACATTGTAACCCTTTATAGTCACTTGCTTTGCTTGTCGCCTTAATTGACTTTTTCCCTGAGCAAAAATCGTGTTTATCTTTTCACATACATATTTCATGCTACGTTACAGCCACACTGGATCCAGCTTCATGGTGGAAATGGTTGGTGTGCTGTGCGGCTATTGCTGTGTTTGTCACAATCTTAGTTTCCGTCAACATTTTTTGAATAAGACATTTGATATGGTTAGAAGACAAATTAAAATTACTTTTTTAACTCTTATTCACATATTGCAATGCTGGATTAGCATCATGGAGCTTGATTTGTATGATCAATTAAAAGTAAGATGATCATTTATACAATTCCCTAACCAGCAAAGTAGCACAGTTTCAATTTTTAGGATTGAATTTTTAGGATATCAGTCACAAGAGCTGTATATGGCAAAAGAAAATGGAATTCTGTGAACTGGACACAATGTTTAAGAGTGAATTTGTTTCTTCACTCATTCAAGTAGCTCTTCAGAGTCTTCAGAAATGTGGTTTCTGTGTTACTTGAACTGAAGAAGCTACTGAAGAAGCTACTTGGATACAAATGTCTGATGTCCCAGCTAATTAGTCAACATGATGGAGGTGCCTTTACATTTGTTCATGAGTTCCAAAAAGAACTCTTTCAGCATTTTAAAAAAAGACATTTTATCTATTGAAATTTGATTTTTTTTTTCTTTTTCTGTTCCAACTTTATTCTTAAAGAGCCCATATTGTGCTATATTCTGATCTCTGTTATAATGTTGTTTCCTCATCAAAAACATACCTGGAGTTTTTTGTTTCATTCACATGTTTAACACACAAACACTGCAGATTTAGGCTCTGTTCTTCACACCAACATAAAACAGTCTGCTCCACCTTGTGATGTCATGTGGTAATACAGGAAGTGCTCCACTGTGTTTTTAAACTCCACACACCTTCACTAGAATCATGTGGATGATTTCAGATCTGGTATGACAAATCTCTACTAAACAAAAAGTAAAACACAGCTGTTAAGTAGAACTTGAAACAGAGCGTTTTGAGCTTTGGAGATGTAGACAGAATCATAAGAAAAGATTATGCAAACATGTGTGAATGAAAGAAAACACAAGTCCATTCTAACATGCCTTAAAGCTCAAAGAGTCAATGTTACATAATACAGGACCTTTAAACCATCATTCAGATTTTTTTGCATTGCAAGTTGTACCGCGTTTTACAGCCCGCTGCATTTTCTGCTACTAATTGACCTCTGTCCCTGAGCAATAATAATGTTTATGCTTCCACATCCATATGTCATGCTACATTACAGCCACACTGTGCCCTTCTCCATGGTTCAAACACGCTGCACATATTACAATCTGCTTCTCTTCTCTTTTGGTCCTTGTCCAACTTCTCCCATCGTCAAAGGGCCGGTCTGCTGACTCAGGCCTCTATCGTCTTTTAAAACTCTGCTAATTTTATAAGTGTGAAATGTGAGAATCAGCACATCTTGATTCACGGGCCAAAATGGTTGCTTTCCCTGTAGAGTTTGAGCAGGTAAAAAGGAAATCTATTAACAGGCGCTACATCGGAGCCCACACCAACTCCTCTGTTTAATTTGATTCTGCTGTGCGGCATTTCACTGACTGCTTTTATATGACTGTAGAACCATCAGCCGCTGTATTAAAGTTACAAACGTGTGAAATTGAGTGAATTGTGAAGAGTTTTATTTGGATGCTTTAAAGGAGCACTGTGTAAAATGGTGCTTAAGCCACGTAAAAAAAGGGCCAAAAAACAGATGCTTTTGTTGTTTCAAATATAGCGTACAGCTAATCAAACTGCTCTTATATCATTTGAACACGAGCCCCCCCTGATTGGGTGAAAGCCAACTGTGCCAACTGTGGCCACACATCATCCCTCTATGACAAAATGAAATCAAATAACACAAATGAGGAGTTCAGCCAGTTTAAACGTCTTATATTACGCAAAACGGACTCTCATGAGCTTTAAGCCATGTTAGAATGTTGTTACCTCATCAAAAATAATACCTGGAGTTGTGTTTTGTTTCATTCACACGTATGAGTAACCCTTTATTATTAGTCTACATTTCCCAAGCTCAAAATACTGTGTTCCACCTTGTGATGTCATGAAGTGGCATTTTCAAGTTAACAGCTACCTTCTACCTTTTGTTCAGTAGAGTTTAGCAGTACCAGGGTTAAAATTATCCAAATGATTCTAGTCAAAGTGTTTTCTGTTTGAGAGAGGAAATATGCAGGATGTGTGTGAAGAAAACAAAACACAACTCCGGGCGTGTTGTTCCAGTTAAATCAAACTGATCTTAGACTATCTGAACAGTCACCTTGCAATAAACAGGGTGTTAAAGACCAATGCAATGGAGCTCAACAGTGACCGTCCACCCTTGGTTCCTCAAATTAATTTCCCATTCATTATCTCCATAAACTTTTCCCAAAAAAAGTTTGAAAAATGTTTGAAAGCTTGCTCAGGCCTAATCAGCTATGTGGTAACTAATGAGCAAGTCCTGTAATTTTGTATAAAGCTATTTTTGAAACCCTTAAGTTATAAAAACATTTTGCAGAATCTTGCATTTTAAAAGTGTTTTTTGGACTTAAAACAACTGCATATGGATATTATTTACCACATAGCCTCTGTTGTATCTTTGAACTCTTGATCTTTGAATTTTTCAAAAGTAAAGTGGAAAATTTACTTCTGAAATCAGAGCGGACTTCGAAGTGAGTGGGACTTTTGAGTTCCATGCCACGCTAAAATAAAATGATACATTAAAAGTTTTCATGCAGACTATATGTAAAAAAAATATAATCATACCAGTTTGAATCTTGTTTCATTCCTGTTTGAAACTATATTAATTATCACCACAAATTTGCAATTTTTGGTGATAGTTTCAAACAGGAATGAAACAAGATTCAAACATAACCCCTGTAGTTTGATAATGCTATAGTCACATTACCCGTACGGGTGTTTGGCCTGTATGGATCACATTTGTCCTTCATCAGTCATGGCGGTTCCACCAAGAAGACTGTTACAACTTGTCATGCAAGAGGAGGCGGAAGTAGAAGCAGCTGTAGTGGCTGTGTTGGCCCGCAGTCTTATCCAGCAACGAAGGGAGAAAACACAGAGGCGTTGGTGGGTGAAGCCCTGGCTGCAGAGACGTGCAATTCTGGGACAGTATGAGACCCTGTTTCAAGAACTCGATCGGGAATCTAGTACACAAGGGGTGTGTACGGGATATGTAAGTGCCTGTAGGATGCCCGCACAAAATAGCCTCTTATTTCTAACACTCAGACTGCACGAAAGGGGCACGCAAGGGACCCACATTTATCACCTGAAGAGCACGTATGTGTCCCTTGTACAGTCCGCCGGATGTGGTGTGCCCAAAAATTGAAAAATCCGTATGACACACCTGTGGGTCACCTACTTCACCCGTACTGAACCCTTGCATATTGTACAAGTGTTCACTACGATCTAGCGCTCGTAGCACGCCCGTAGAAAAAAAGGTGCATGCACATTTTCGTCGTACAGGCTCACCGAGCGGTCTACGGGCTTGCTATTTTGTGTGGGCCACTTGCGTGCCCCGTATGGGCTGAGCCATTTTTCGCCTGTAGACCGCCTGTAGCTAGTCGTACGGGCAATTGTGACTAAGCTTTTAGCATTATTAATGATTAGTAACTCCATCTGAAGTACAACTGTACCACACTGCTGAAGTACAACAACACTATGGGCACTGCTTTTTGACTCACTAATACTGCAGATGCTTAAGAAAACATGGGCATACACAGAATCAAGGTAAAGATCCATACATCCATTTCTAGCAGTGTAACATTTCCATCTGGGCCTATAGCAACATGGCAGACATACTGATAGCTACTTATGACAGTGACATCAGGCTGGGGGTGTTCTACATGTATCTCTATTGGCGGAATGTTCATCAGTGCTTTCAGTTAGCTTCACGCCCCCAGTGAATGTTGACGCAATGTATGAGTATGCCATGTGAATTAATAAGGTGAATTTCGTAAGTGTGCGAGTGTGCTGATGCAATTACAGAAACCAAAGTCCAGAAATGAGCTTTGTAGTTTTTCTTATATGATGAGAGATTGTTTCAAATATGATTTCTCTCTATGTCAACACCGTAACAGGGAGAGGAGTAGAGCGGTTGTCACATAATGGACAGCCCCCTGGGAGGAAGGAGCCATAGTTCTATTTGGGTGGGATTGACTGCTTTAGTAAATGAGCGATTTCAGTCTCTGCAGATTTGGATAATTGAGGCATTTATTTTAACGTGAATTTTGAAACATCAGGGGAATTTTGAACATTTTATGAAGTACAAATGTTTTATAGGTGTTGGACAAGCTTTAGAAGAGTTAAAGGTCCTATATTACGCAAAATTGATTCTTGTGAGCTTTAAGCTATATTATAATGCTTTTACCTCTTCAAAAACATACCTGGAGTTTTGTTTCATTCACACATGTTTGAATAATCCTTTATTATTACTTTATTTATCTCCAAAGCTCCAAATGCTCTGGTCCACCTTGTGAGGTAGCGGTAGTTTTCAGGTTACCTTTAGGCAATTCTAGGGCTGAATTTATCCAAACAATTCTAGTGAAGGTGTGTGTAGTTAAAAAAAAAAACAAAAAAAAAACAAACAAAAAAAAAAACCACAGTGGAGCACTTCCTGTATTACCACATGACATCACAAGGTAGAACAGAGTGTTTTCTGTTTGAGAAATCAGCTTAAATATGCAGGGTTTGTGTGTTAAACATGTGTGACACAACTCCAGGTCTGTTTGTGATGAGGAAACAACATTAGAACATAAATCAGAAAGTAGCATAATATGGGCCCTTTAAAGTAAATGGCAAAAATTGTTCATAAAAAAGCAATATTTACTCCAACCAAGAATTGTGGTCAGATATATTTTAGACCATATTCCTAGTAAACTGTGTATTTGTTCTGGTTAAGGCTTTATGGTGTAATAAATGGGACTTTTTTATTTTTATTTTTTGGAAATACTTTAACAACTTATTTACACCAGATGTTATTGACTTCCTTTTATTTTGTGGCTCATTTAAACAACCACAAAGCATATCAAAATACAGACACATTACTGAGGCCATCTGCACCAAAATATTAAGTGGCATGAATAAACTCCACTGTACAATTGGATACTATTTGCAGCAGGGAGCCATCAATCTTTGGGTGATTACGTCTCACAATTTCTAATCATTTTTCAAGCTAAATTGGACGGTGTTTAAAAAATGTCTTTTAATCACACACAATATGGCATACAGAAAAGGCAGTTGCATATGTCTGACAGAAAAGGGAAAAAAGTGTAAATTGTTATGGTTAAAGAGCCCATATTACACAATTTTTTTGATCAATGTAACCTGAAGTTGTGTTTTGTTTCACTTGCACATGTTTAACACAACTGCATATTTAGGCTGAGTTCTTTTCTCCTACAGAAAACACTCTGTTCCACCTTGTGATGTCATGTGGTAATACAAGAAGTGCTCCACTGTGTTTTTTTTTTAAATTCCATACACCTGTACTCAAATCATTTGGCTCATTTCAGTCCTCGAATTGCCAGTCTCTATTGAACTAAAGGTTTCAAGGTGGAACAGAGCATTTGGAGCTTTGGAGACGTAGACAAACTAATAAAGGATTACTTAAACGTGTGAATGAAGCAAAACACAACTCCAGGTATATTTTTAAGGAGGCAACAACATTCTAACATGACTGAAAGCTCACAAGAGTCAATTTTGCACAATATAGGACCTTAAAAGCAGAGCTAAGTAACTTTCAGTGATTTTTTTTTTTTTAATAATGTAGTATAATCGCACAAAAAACATTATGTTGCCAGATATTAAAAGAGCTTTCCCAGGAGAACTCTCTTTGGGTCGTTTTAGCCATATTGTAAAGTTGGTTTTCCGCTTGAAAATACAGATTTAACATCACAGGGACTTACAAAGATGTTTAATTATGTAAAATGTTACTTTTTTATGGTTAAAATATTAGTTATTTCCACCCTTTGTGTTCCTCATACAGCTCAGTTATAACAAAAAATAGAGTTATATAAAAGAATAGGCATACTGGCTCTGCTCCCATCTACCTTCAGTGTATTTTATGAAGAAGTAATAAAGGTAACAGACAGGTAACATACATATTAATGCGCTGGGCCTTATTTGTACATGACATTTGTTAAATTGCTTCTTTCATCTCTTTACACATCTCAGAGACCTTATCTCATTTACCCGTGTTGGAAGACAGCCTTTTATTCAGCCAGCTTCTCCCATGGGGGCAATGAAGAGTTCCATTCTGCTCCGTACCACCTCCTCCTCTGCAGACCTGTGTATATGGGTATTTTATAGTCCCGCAATGTGGCAAGGACATCGGAATTAGCCTAATCCACATTCATTAACCTCATTTTCATTCTCCAGAGCAACAGATCTGTCAGAGCCGCACAAAAATGATGAATCGCTAATCAGAGGAGAGCTGTCAAGAAAGCTCAAGGAATGCCAAATTTATGCACTTGTTTGCCCTTGCATTAACTGTTTGCAATCAAATCACTATTTATCGTGGTTTGAGTCAGGCGTGGTTTATGTGGGAGATTGGCGGTGGGCGGAGACGGCGACGCGGAATTGTGGTACGCGTGGGAGGTGGCCCCGTCGGTATCCGAACAGCCAGACCTTCCGCCCCCCAAAAGTGTATGATGTGAGATTGTGATTCATTTTTAATCAGCCTCGTCAATTATTCAGGATTTCCTTAATGAAAATGGAGAGTGTGAGAGACAGATCGATATTGTTTAGCTGCAGCTCTCAGTGAAATAAATAATACCTTGTTTCTAAAGTTATAGAAATGTTTTGGTTTTTTTTTCCTTTTGCTTGATTTGTCACCATAAAGCTTATCATAGCTGTGAACAAATTAGGCCATATTCTTTGTCACACTGTTGTGCACTTTACAGACTATGCTTTAAAATTACATTGGATTATTTTTTCTTATTTCTAAATATGATGATTATTAATATTTTCTGGCTATTACCTATTGTCATTAGCCCATTGAGAACTTACAACAGCAACAACAAAGCCAAATAGATCCGACTTGAGGACATCTTGATAAATAGTCAAAAGTCTGGACTCACTTTTTCATTTATTTATCTGTTGTTTTTTGTTTTTTTTTAATAGCCACCCTTTGCTTTGAAAACTGCTTTGCACTTCAGTCAGTTCTGGACCTTGACATGGCACACCTGTGAGCGGTCAACAAAGTAAAGGGTGGCAGCATAGAGGATTTGAATTTACATATTTTTTCTTGACTACATAACTCCATGTATCTTGCTTCACGTATTTGATGTCTTCTGTGTGTATATAAATTGTAGAAAGTGGTAAATTTAAAGAAAAAAAATACATGGAAAAACTTTTTAATGGTAGTGTACCTTCAGCCATTTGGTGTAATTCTCTGTCTTTGCTGTAATTTGCTGTAATTGCTGTAAAACTGTCTGAGCCATAAATAGTCTACAGCGTCCATCTACCCATCTGTTGTAAGGTCAATTAAATTTGTGTGCAACATTATTTGCACTCAGGAAATTGTGAAAATGGTTGAAATGATAACAACTTATAAGACCATGATGTTTCATTGTAAGAGCAATAAGAATAAAATCTGTGCCTAACCATACTGTATACTGTATGAGTGAAGACAGAAGAAAAACGCCTATGAGCTGAAGTAGCAGTAGTAGTAGTACTGCTTATATGTTAATGAGCCGGAAAACATTTTAGGATAGTGTACTTGTATGAGACCACCATCCATCATCAAGAGTTCAATGAGCTCAATAAGTAAAAGCAGACAAATCAATATGTGAACAGCAGAGGCGCACACATCCTCGCTGAATCCTCATTAGCGGACCAGTATGTAGCTGGGATGTCTGCCTGCTCGGTCTAATTGTGCTTTAAAGTTCAGCCTGGCGAGTGGTGGGCTGCTGGAGTGCTTGGGAGGCCAGCCCATGGGTAGTCTGCAAACCTGTTGTTAATAGCTCCTGTTTTAAAAGTTAATGAGAGCCGAGTTAAAAGCCGCGTTAGCTAAAGGCTAGGTGAAGTCGAGCTATGTGGATTAACTTTTCATTACCTCCTCATTAGCAGAGCCTGGGGATTAGAGGAACCCTGTATGAAATGTAGCATGAAAATATCTAAATGGCTTGCTATATGGCGTTCGCCTTGATAGAGGGGTTAGCTGTGGGGTTTAGCGATCAAGCTTCTCGCCGCCTACCCAGAATCCCCTTGCACGTTAGTTGACTTCACTTGCTCTCTATTAGCCAGTAAGAAAGCTGGCAGCGCGGGGAACAGTCCTATTCTCCAAGAAGTGACTTTGAAAACAAGATCAGGTCATTAAAAGTAATAAGACCACCATTACAATTTGCACGCTGAAGCTGGCCTTTATTTCCATAGCGTGGTCCCCAGTGCAGTACTTAAATGTCACTTGACAACTTTAATGAGAGTAAAGTAGAGTTGCGCAGTGTGCAGAGGTTTGATGACTGTGTTTTGCAGTAAAGTTCGAAGTAGTGTCCAGCAGAGTACACGGACATAAGGAGAATTAGCCCAACATCTCTCCGCTCAGTCACCCTTATCCTTAATTATTGGATGAGGAATCACTCTGTGTGATCAGGAATCCTGCTGGAAGATGTTTGGAATGCTCCAACTCAAAAATATGCCCCAGTTGGAAGTGCTTTTGTATAAATAAAAGTTAATTTCGCAAAACTTGATAATAAAAGCTTAGTGACACTGTGTCATTTCTTTTAAAAAGTATTAAAATATAAATTAATTTGGAAGCAGTGTTGTTGTAAGTAACGCAGTGCAAATGTTTGAAAAAAGGTATGATTTTGTGGCAAAGGTGAATGTTCAAGTTGTTTTGAATTTTAGAATTTAGTAAAATACTATTTTCAAAGTGTGTTATTAAGTCTATTGCTGGTAGTTTTGAGGCAGTTTTGAATGAGGTCAATAAAAAAACAAATATTGCTATTAGCATTTATTTTTCTTTTGTTTCTTTTGCAACAATGTGTGTATAATTGTTGAGCAACACATTTCACTGACACCATCTACTCAAGTTACAACTCAATTATGAGAAGAATTGCATCTGGAGTTGATACTTGAAATGGCAAGAAGGTTAAAACTACTTTTTACCCCTTAAGTACATTTTTAAATAGGTACTTTAATATTTAACAGCCATTTTTTACACAAATAAACCCTTGACCCAGTCTGATATGTACATTACGTTGCATGTTTATTTAAAAATTGTCCATAACTAAGAATCCAACCAACCAGGCACCAAATTAGAAGCAGAAACCCACAACCCTGTAGACTAGCAGTACTTCAATGTTGGCCACAAGATTAAAGCCTATATGATTTCTGCACTAGGTAGAATGCAGCATGATTGCTCTGTGAAAAATGCATGTCCCTGTACTGTAGGAACAATCAGCACCTTTAGCTAAAGAAACACTGCTCCACAATCACACTCTGCCTTAGCTTGAGAATGCTCTGATTCCTTCTTAACCTGTCAATAGAAGAAAAAGGGAGGACAAGGAGAAAAAAACAAAACAAAACAAAAGCAAAATGTGTGAAAACTGCAGTGTGGGGTGTGACTGTAATCACAACTAATGAGGCCGTATCCAGCGAGACGGACTCCGTGACAACACCACCAGCACATGGATAATTAAAGCACCTTCCTGTGACATTTAGCACACGTTTGTGAAATCCATCTCTAAAGTGACACCCGCGTGGCCCGTCCCTAATTATTTACATGATCGTGATATTGTCTAAGGTTTGTGGTGTCATTTCTACTGACTAGGAGCTCAGGACTAATGAGAGGAAATGGGCACATAATATAGTAGCATCCATGATCTTTTATCCGTGGCGGGTATATTATGCAATTACAGGCAGATTGTAGTCTCTCTGATGGACACCATTTTGTAATCATCTAATATGCTCAGAATAGGAGAGTTTGTTTACGTGCTATATATGTTTCGGCTTCTTCCTGTAGACTTCTTCAGGAGTGTCACATAGTGGTGTAGTAATGTGAGTGCTGTAGTCTCTCTGCATCTGACACACTTTTAAACATTATAAAATGGCAATAAAACATTCTCAAATAAGTGATTTCACTGACTTCAGGTTAGACATTGGTTTCATTATCCAGATTATAAAACAGTAGTCCTAATGGTATAATATGTATCTCACCTTTACCATTTCCCATTCATTTAGTTCCACTGCACCTGCACAAAGAGGAGCAGCTTATAGACATGGCGCGGGCCCTGACAAGCCCCCCTCACCACTGGCTCATTGGGTTAGCGCACACTGCCTCTGACACCATTTCAATGGCTGATTTCCCTTGCTGGCCAATTAAGGAGCAGCACAAGGCAAGTTAGCTGCAGTCACACTCCTGTTTTCTTCCCCCTTAGTGAAATGAAACAATCACTCATAAACCACACAAAACAAAATGACCGCATTCCACCAAAACCATCCATCTCCCTGACACCGAACGTCTCCCAAACACCGCTCGGCTGCTAAAATATAACCAGGACCGCATTTTAATATTAATAATGGCAAATGTATGCAGGTGAAGAAGGTAGATGGATTCATTAAAAAGGACTTTCTGGGGCATATTCTAAGGGTGACTCGTGCTAGGGAGTCCACGCTGTTCTGAATTTCAGAACGCTAATTATCGATTGTGATGTATGGGGGTATTTATCATGCGTTGCAAACCCAAGGGTGTTCTTGTAGTGTGGTATGGTTATGACAGCCATCATCGCTTTCTTTATCCAAGCGGTCAATCACTCCACTGGATGCCTCGCAGGAAGTCAGTACGCCACAAGGCCGGTGGCAACGGAGTGCCCGGGGCTAGCAGAACTAATTAGAAGCTTGCTCCATGGAATTCTCCCAGCCACCACATCCAATGCTGCCAGTGGGTTTAAGCTTTCAAGTCTAAATTTTCATCTTAATTTCAACACACTCTATGTCTCTGTTTGGGCTAATTCCCCTGTGCAGATCTCCAGGGCCATCCATCACGTTCACTTGATCTGCAGAGTGAGAAATGTGGAGATTCAACAGGGAGTCCAAAAAGTGCTGGGTTCTCTATGGTACAGCTTTGCCAGACAAAACACCCCATTCAGTTCAATTTAAACGGTCTCTGTAGCTGTGAACTACTTTAGACACTCAAAAGAAAGATGTCAGACTATTGTGGTACTCGTGGAAGGGTTCTGAAATATGGTAAAATCTTTTAAGGTTACATCCTTCTTCACTCAGGGGTATGCAAGCACTTTTAAAGGACTTTTTAAAAGGTATAAAGGCACAACATATAGTCTCCATAGTCTCCGAACATATTTAATAAAGAAAAAAACAAACAAAATAAAGAGAACAAAAATGTTAAAAGCATTCAGTGTTCGAAAAAGGAGTAGGAATAAGCATATCTTATTTTAATCCTACCCTTACAATTCACAATATCTCTGTTCCACCTTGTGATGTCATTAAGTGGTAATACAGGAAGTGCTCCTCTGTACTATTAAACTCCATGCACCTTCACTAGAATAATTTGGATGATTTCAGTCCTGGAATTCTGGAATTTCCCATCTCTACTGAACAAAAGGTAAAACTTGAAAAGTACTCTGTTGACATGGAACAGGTGAAACAGCATTTTGATCCTACGAGAAAGTGCAGGCCCCAAAAAGCACCAACTTCGATTATCAAAATTTGCTAGCGACTTTCAAAAAAAAAAAAAAAAAAAAAAAAAAAAAAAAAAAAAAAAGTCCAAAGTGGCTAAGAAGCAGACTTGGCAACTCTGCCACTAAGATTTTCAAAGAATACATCATTACACATAGAAGTTTCTGACCAGTCACACTTTGATGAGAAACTTTGTTATTTTGTAGGATACAGAGCAAAATACAGGCTTTAACGTCCTTTACAAAACACATCTGTCACGCTAATGGTTGTTCTATTGTGAGCCATTACAATAGTGTTGATGTCTATATGCAAACGCTACCTTTTCATCTCCGGCTGGATTGACATTCTCAGACTGACAGATGTAGCAGCGTCGCATATAAAAGGTTATTGAAGTCTGAAAGTGAGAAGAATCAAACGCTATATTTAGCCCGGGTTGCTGTCTGTTGTTCGGGCTATGGCTTCCTCTGGGCCTCAGGGGGCTGTTCTATACTCTGCCAAAGACGGATAATTGGTTATTTTGAGTAAATTCATGTACAAAGCTCAACTGCTGTCGCTCAACCTCGAGCAAACGGTTCACCTTGGGAATAGCCGCAGCTTTCGCCTTTCGATTTCTGTCTGGATGCATGTGTTTGTCTGTCCCAGTGGTAAAGATAAGCTTTGAACTTTGTCACTATGCTTATTCTGATAGTCTCTGATCTATAGATGGTTCAGTAGTAGAACTGTAGATTGGCGTATGTCAGGAGAGTTTTGATTTTTGACAGCAAATATTTTTTATGGTAAGAAAAGCTTATGTTTCTAAAAGCATATTTTTAAAACTGGTCATTCAAAGAAAATATGACCCTAAACACTGCAGTGTCATTAATTTAATGGTTAACCCTGTCAAATTGACATGCAGTTTATTTTAATTTAATTACTTTATTTATTTTTTATTATTATTTTAGTGATGCTAAATATATCTACTGAAAATATTTAATGACCTTTACAGCTAAATGTATTTTTTTTTAATCACTGCAAGTTAGATATTATGATTAAAGAGAACATTAAGAAAAATCCATGTATAACATGGAACAATGCATGTGAGCAGCCTAGCATGGTGTCCCATGGGTGCTGGGCCAGTGGTAAATGGGTGCTTTGAGCCTCTAGTGTCTCCCTAGAGACAAACTCCTCCAATAACATCACAGAAATATTAACTAGACAAACAAAGACAGTGGCACAGTCCATCACATTTTCAATCAGATGACTTGTAAAAAACAACACTAATTACGAACACTCTTAGTGTACCCTTGTCTCTTGTACTTGTGTTATCCTCTGCCGTTCTAATTAAAACTTAATAACTAGAGCTTAAAGCACTGTTTACTGGAATCTGGTTTTATTTTTGGTTATTTGTTGTGTAAATAAATAATGTGGTGAAATAATGATAATTAATATTGCATGGGATTCTGTCATGATTGCAAGTTTTGGTCAAGCAAAGGAATCCAAGTTAGACAAAATTTAAATTTCCTTTAGGTCTAGAGAGGTTCTATAATAAATAATATGACAGTGAATATATACAATGCTGTGGAACTTTAATACTATACTTTTCTTTCATATAATATTAGTAACATGCTAACATAGTGTGTTCATACACTAAAAGTATCTCTGCATGGTCCTTCCTGTAAATCTGTGTTTATTAAAACATGTCCTTGGACTTTTACCTTTACCGCCTCTTATCCCACATTTGCCCAAAAACTCAAAGTGACACGCTTTATTTCTACGAATGTCCTGGCACATCGAGTGGCCCATTTTCTAGTCTGGCCTGTTGAGAAACTCTTGTTAACAAAATGCCATCTTTCAAGAAAATGTGTGGGAAAATATGTGACATTTAAACTTTCTCTCCTGCTCTCCGGTCAACTCTCCTGGGCTTTTAAGTGCGAGACAAGTTCTGAGGCAGAAATGTACAAAGATGTATGTCCAAACAAGAGAATCTACTATAGCATGACACCAATCTACTCCGCAGATGATTAATAGTTCACGGTTGGTTGCGTGTAATTTACGAGCTAATTATTATCAATATATATGAAATATTTGGTCGTCTTGAATTGATTAGTGTAAAAGACGAGTGTGACTGGGTGGAGCGGCCCGTGACGATGCAGTAATCATTCATACATACATAAGTAGATCCCCTCTGGTGACTCCATATTGCGGCTCCCGTCATGGAGAGAGAGAATTGCGTGGGAACATCTGTTAGCACAGCTGGCCCTTCATCTCCATCGTACATGATATTACACACAGTGGATCCAGGTCTGAGGGGTTACATTGTTCCTGCATCAGTCTTTGGCCAACTTTACTTCCTGTGAAGCTCAAACCCTAGAGGGCCACAGTGCACAGTCAAACCTTCATCCTCGGGACAAACAAACTAATGAGAAACATGCTGCTGATGTCTGTGCTTCCTTTGTTCATTAGTTTGATTCAGTGTTTTGTGAAGCTATGTGGAGAAAGCTAACCAATCAATGATGTGCTTCTCACACCAAGTACTACAGAAGAAAATATGTGGCCTTGCATGAAACCCAGTTCTGTTACAGGGCTATTCTAGGTCTACTCAAGCTCAATTGGGAAGCTAACCCCTGCATCTTTCTATATGAATACAGGAGGGCGTGGGATCAGGAGTACAACAAGTTTCTGTCCATTCAATTACAGAAACCTTGTGTAAATTTGTAGCATGTCTCAATAGTGGAAGACATTTGCTCTCAGATATTCTTGTATCACTCAGAACAGAGTGCCATGTTTGTTTTGACATAATAGGACCACGTGTTGCAAGTTCATGGTAAGTATAATGCAAGTTCATAGCATAATAATAATAATAATAATAATAATACATAAGCATTTGGCTAAATCAGATCTGAAAAAAACATTTCTTTAAACTTCTGGCACGGACTAAAATTAACATACAAGTAGCTAAAGTATCCTTCTCTTTCATTATTATGTTGCCACCAGTAGCAGTCATTCCACTCACTCAAACGCTAATTGTAACTTTTATGTTCTCCTCCTTACCCAGCTGGTCCCTCTGAATGTGTAAAGAGTCTATCTGATTTCACTTGTAATTGCGACATCCAGAAAACTGCTGCCAAGTCATCAATCAAACTCCAGCTCTGATTGAATTTCATTTCTCCCTGCGCCTCAGAGGTTCCTTTGGTCGATAAGTCTGCTATTTGTGACAGTCAAGCTAACAGTATATAGCATGAGGACTCCAATACTGACTTTCATATTTCCAACTTTGCCAGTTCTTTGTTGCATTTTCTCATAACATGAAACCTCGTAACAAAACCTGGAAAAAACACAGAAAAAAATAAACAATGTTGTCATGAGTGGTGTACCCATAATCCGATCTTTATGTAGACAAAGCGCCGTAATGGTGGAATAAAAGTGTCCGCAATTACGCAGTGTTTTGCAAATGTGTTCTGAAAACCAATACATCAAGCTGCGGTGAGCAAGCGACGTACAATACCTGGGAAATGTGGTTTCACCTCATCAGAGAATGCCGTACGATTGAAAAATAAACAGTTACCAGTTCATTTAAAAGTAATTTCCTTTCTGCGAGATCCGCACCTTCAAATTGAAAAAGTTCTATCAAATTTCACATCGGAGAGTCTTTATTTTTGGCTGCTCGTCAACACGGCGAGATTTTAGCTCATGGCAGTAGTTATAGTGTTGTTGCTATTCAGACAGTAAAAATAAAACAAAATGACAATTAGTGATGTGTCGGTCACAAACGTTCCGGCTCTTAGAACCGGCTCTTTGAAGTGAACGACGGGAGCCGGCTCCTCGTTGGGAGGCGATTTAGTTTTTTTTTAGAGTGCCTTTCTATTTTTTTTCTTCTGTTTTTTTTGGTGAAAGCCACACATGATTGGCCAAGATGTGTGGTGGCACCTGCGTGTCCACTGAGCAGAAGGGGGGAGGGGTTACAGACACACACAGCGGTGAACGCACACACGACACGAGGGAGGGAGACGAGAGACCGACGAGAGCAAGTGGGCGGGAGAGAGAGAGAAAAAACGACGAACGGTGAGAAAATGAAGCCATATAAAGATAAACATTTGATGTCATGTATGTTTTTTACATTAGTAATTCATTTTACACACAGTTTTGCATTATATTTTTGGTGATAAATTAATTTAAGAAGCAGAAAATCTGAGGAGCCATTTGGGAGCTGAAAGAGCCGGCTCTTTATAGTAAGCAGAGCCAAAAGAACTGGCTCTCCAAAAAGATCCAAAATTCCCATCACTAATGACAATGCTGTAATAAAAATGGGTTGTAACAAGTAGACTACGAGTCATTTACAATAGGATGAATGTTAATGTATGTGTGTTAGATTTCATCCAGACATAAGAAAACCCTAAGTTATTTTGGTATCTCTGTTTTCCTTCAATTCAAATGTTGTTGAAAATAAAACATATGGTTAGCTCCTTCCAAAAGCCACATTAATCCTATTGAGTGTTCATGGAGACAAAATTATCCCCCTTGACACTACCTACTATAAGCTATGTTATCATTAGCAATACATTTCCAGTTTGAGGGGCAATCCTGGTTGGACATATAAATCAATGCAGTAAGACAATTTATTGGTCATAGTTGGCCCAGAAAGTCTTGTAATGTTTGAATTTTAATTTATGCAAAGTTGCTCTGTAGTTACTTGAGTGATAAATAACAGCTACCTAACACATCTGGATTCATTTTGTCTTATTTTACTTTTGTTTAAATGAAATAAATGCTGTTTTCATTCTCTGAACTGCTATCGGTTCATATCAGGTATCGGCCGATATGTAAAGTTATAGTATCGCAATTGCACCTCTAAAGGGAAATTCAAGTTTTGATGCAACAACATTTACACTGCGGTTCTCAGTATCAAACACTGTGTCTTTGTGTCTCAGTCAAAGGTCTCAGTCCACCTTAAAAAATGTAGGGTCAGCAGATCCTGTGTCTGGGCATTTTGAGGACAGGAAGAGCCAAAAGTGTCCTTCCTGTATGAAACCTAAATGAAATTCTCGACTACTAACATTAACATTAGCACATACAGCTTCTGATCAAAACTGTTCACTGTAAACATGACAGAAACTCAGCCATCATTCCTCAGCGTATGCTTTTTCAGCACATTACTCCCCTTGTATTCCATCCTTTTGTTTCTTTTTCCGGAGATCTTTGATTGTGCTGGAGAAGGTGCTTTAAGTTCAATCCAAAACCATATTAATAGCTCCATAATCTCCACTTTCATCTTTAATCGCTCGCCGTCATTCGGGGACAGCATGGCACTCATCGGACTCTTAATTAGCTGTCACAATATGGCCATGAGGAGTTGTGAGAAAGACTCTGGGGACCACGGAGAGAGTGAAACCAGGTCTTATTTCCAGGATATTTTAACAGTGCGTTCTGTTAGCTATAGCGTCATTTAAGGCCACAGTCCTCCCTGGTGCCATCTGTATCTCTCCTAAGTGGAAATGGAAGAGGCGAAAAGGTGAGGCTGGAATGGACACATAATACATCATGTGCGACAGATGTGTGAAGAAGTCTTGAGCTAGAATGTGAGAATAGTTTGAGAACAGTTTTTAGAGAGTACATTTCATTGGAATAGATGGAAATATATTGACACTCTAATAAATAACAGTGGAGATTCAATTGTGTTTTAAAACTAATCTCTCTCGAGGTTTTATCGTGTTATAAAAGTGGGCATTATTTTTCATATTGCTTTGTGTGATCTTGTTACAGATACTACCTATGTACTGATGCTATCAACTAGATTACCTTGAGTCTGTCTGGAAAAGGTTACTATAACTGTGACACTGTTCATAACTGGTTTACAGTGCAAGTATGGAAATTTTGCCTTTGTGTTTTTCAGGTGGAAAAACTTTTTAAACAGACTAACTCAACAAGAGCCCTGGTCCTAACAATATCTCGGGTCGTGTGCTCAAGTCTTGTGCTTCCCAATTAAGTGGTATTTTTCAGAAAATAT
Source organism: Taenioides sp. WSHXM2023 (assembly GCA_029959045.1). Classification (NCBI taxonomy): domain Eukaryota; kingdom Metazoa; phylum Chordata; class Actinopteri; order Gobiiformes; family Gobiidae; genus Taenioides; species Taenioides sp. WSHXM2023. The sequence goes on along the minus strand of CM057100.1, from coordinate 12,608,986 downwards.
TTACCCAGTCTCTCGCTCTTCAGACTGTGCCTGATGTATGGAAACATTCCACTGTTGTTCCTGTGGCCAAATGCACCACCCTAAGGTTTTTAATGACTTTAGACCAGTGGCACTCACCTCACTGGTCATGAAAACCTTTGAAAAGCTGGTGAAGCAGCAGATTTTGAACCACCAGGTGCATAATAAGCTAGACCCAATCCAATTCGCATATGGAACAAATAGAGGTGTTGAAGATGTTACATTGACCTTGAGGTGTTGAAGATGTTGAAGATGTTACACTGACTACTCGTGAGGCATTTGGAAGCCCCCAAAAGGCATGCTCAGCTTCTGTTCATAGACTTCTCTTCAGCTTTCAATACTATCCAGCCCTGTCTGCTGGCTGAGAAACTAATCTACCTCTTCCATTTGGATTTTAACCTTATTGGTTGGATTGTGGATTTTTTTTTTATCATGTAAGTAAACGGTACCGTGTCCTCGAGACTGTATTGTCCCACTGGATCTCCACAGGGTTGCATGTTATCGTCCTTGCTTTTTATTTTGTATACCAATGACAGCAGAAGTGCATTTAATAACGGGCATATCCTGAAATTTGCAGATGAAACAGTAATTGTGAGTCTCTGAACAGACATTGAGAGTAGTCACGGACCTGTGGTGGATGATTTTATTGAAAGGTGTGAATGCTTTTATTTGTCTATTAATGTGTCAAAGACTAAAGACATGCTGGTAGACCTTCGAAAGTTACCCCCTAGTGGCACTCATTCTGTAATTCAGGGAAAAGAAGTTGAGTTTGTCTCTGAATATAAATACCTAGGGACAATTATTGACAGTGCCCTACGCTTTGAATCGAACACTGATGCAATCAGCAAGAAGGTGCAGCAAAGCAAATTCTTTAAGATCAGTAATATTCTTGTGACCCTTTTTTAATTGACTCTATTCTTGCATTTTGTATTGTCTGTTGGTTCGATGCCCTCTCTATGTCTAGTAGAAATCATCTGGCTTGATTGGTTAAAATGGCAGGTAAAATTGTAGGCTTACAGCAGTCCCAGCTGCAGGACATTTATAACAGAAGGGTGATTTGCAAGGCACACGAAATAATGGAGAGCCCTGACCAATCGCTGTTTGAGGAGTTTAACCTCCTTCCTTCTGGGTTTGAGAATGCCCCGGATCAGAACTCAGAGAGCTCGAACTTAGGATCAGTGCTCTTTTATACCTTGAATCAGTCATGGTGATATGCGGTTACATAACTGTTCTTTTTTTGCCTATTTGTAAGGGAAAGTATGTCTGCATTGTTGAGCTAAGCTTAAGCTGTGGTTGAGCGTATTATTGTGTTGTATGTCTACTGGATGTCTGACACTGCTGCACAATCATTTCCCTCTGCGAATATAATATAATAATAATACTATATAATATATATATATATATAAATATATATATATATATATAATATATATATATATATATAATATATATATATATATATTATATATATATATATATATATATATATATATATATATATATATATAATACTATATATATATATATAGTATTATTTATTACTTATTTAAATTAAATAAGTAAATAAGTGCTTTGAAATCAAGGACTTCAGAGTTGAGAATAAAGTATTGTCCACATTTTGTAAAAATAACAAATAAATTCACAGCAAAGATGCCAGGGCATAAACAATCAGTGATGTGTGACTGAGGAGGCTCGAGGCAGGCTGTTTCACACTGATTCCTTAATTATAAGAAAGGCCAGAGAGATGAGATTTTGATGAGGCTAATTCAAATCCTTGCAAATTTCACACTGAATTTTCAGACTGAAAATATATGTGTACAAATTTTTTATTGATTTTTTGTTTTTGTTTTTAAACACATTGAAACTGTATACAAAAAGTTTAAGTGAGAAAATCAGCAGTACTGAAAATTAAAATCTAATGATTTTATCTTCCATCCAATAAATCTTTGTGATTCACAGAGGATGCAGCCAGTGACACACAGATTCAACAGGGTCTAGAGAACTGATCTCAATTTGACCCAAAAATGTCTTGGTTATCTATGTTACACTGTAAAGCTGCCGCTACACAAGAAATTCCAAACTACTTTAAGACTACACAACACTACCACCAAAACACCCAATGTGTATTTGTTATTGTGTTGATCAGGTAGTTGGTGTGAGAATGAAATGATCTTCATGGTCACGGGTCATGATACGTGCGTGCTAAGTACCAGGGTCATCTCCCCGGTGCCTTGTGCCCTCTCGCTGTGAGAGTGCTGATGTGAGCTTTTGGACAGTGCGTCTGAAGAGGCTCACATTAACGCGCACTAATGTCGGGGCCCATTGTTTCTGCCTCATTTAAAGCCTGATTGGAGTTTGGGCAGAGGCACAGGCCAGACGCTAATTCTCTCTCATAATGAATTAGCCACATAATTATTAACAGCAATATCCTCTTTATCGCACGTGAATGGAACAGATGTGTGGCTGTTTCTGTGCAGGCTTCAGGAGCGGTGCTGAATTTTTCATGGTTAATAGGTAGGGTTACAATTTTATAGGAGCAAATGATTTAAAAGTGAGATTGAACGATGACCAAATTAATTATAAGTTTAGAAACATGACACAGAGAAACATAAAATTAAATAAATACAAGATATAAATACAAAAACTTGGTACGAAAATAAAGAGGTAGGATTTGCCATTTAAGCAAGACAATGTTTTAACCAAATTTGTGGTCAATTTCTCTTCCACAAGAAACAAAAACTGGTTCATTGTGTGTTTTTGCTGATTTTATTTTTGGAACTTTCAGCCACAAAAAAGCTGCGAAACCTGTGAACCCATTAAGCAGTTACTTTACACTCACAAACTATACAGTATGTAGTTGTACAATAATACATGTTTACAAGGTGAGGATGTGGTCTTTAGTACACTGTCAGACCACATCCTCACCTGGTAAATTTGTATAGAACCATGCACTTGGAAACAAAAGCTCTGCTCTTTCCCCTTGATTTGAACAAGTCTTACAAATTGCTCACAGATTTGAAATGACTTCTCTAACCAGGCTGCTCAAATTAAAACTTGACGTGAATAAAACATAAATCGTAAATCACCTGCTCCTGGGGTCCATTTGTTCCACACGGCGCCGCTCAAAACAATTGGCATTAGCCTGTGATTTTCCAAAAGCTCCTATTTCTCCAATTGCAAAAACTAGGCCAACACAAAAATCTGTATTGTTGTCATCACTTAAGTCCAGAGCCAATTCCCTTGGTTATTGTCAGCTATCCGTTCTTAATTCAGTATCTAATCTGCCTGTTGAATCCAAATCCTTATAAATCCCCCACCAAATCTATTTAGGTTTATGTCTTTAAAGAAATCCAGGGATAATTCCACATGAGAACTACAACTGAAAACAGGCACTTCCAGGGACTAAACCTGATTAAGCTCTTGTGTTTTTATTTACTAGTCTTTTAACACAGTAGCTTTGTGTAATTGACTGATTTAGTGGGACAAATACCACCTGTTATTTTTCATAATCAACAGGTTTTAATCACACTTTTGTGGTTTAGCCATGTATTGGAGTAGTACAACAAAAAAGTACCAAGATATTTTAACGATAGAAATGGTTACTTTGCCCAAGCAGTACGATTGTCCAGTGTGAGCTGTTGTTAAATCCATAAACTTATGGAGGAGTGCGTATCATAAGAGGACACATATCTGTCCCACTATTTAAGATATTTCATGCTACTGGACTTATTTTCTCTGCTAAAGCGATAGCTCTGCTGCGTGACGTAAACAAACAGCACCGTGTGATGACGTCAACAGGCCTTGGCTCGATTTGGTGGTCCAGGTGTGAGTGCGGATCATAAAACCCTAAACAATCATGCGGCACGGCACGGTTCTAAAGTGCTAGTGTGAGTTCGCCCAATGAGATTCCTCTGCTACCTGCTGGTCTCCATGGCAATGTTAATGATTTTCCTAATGTTCCACAGTATGATGTTTAAAACTTAAAAACTCTCAACTTTTTTTTGCCATTACAGATGTTTTTACTGCCACAAATACACTGAAAGAACATAAAGTCTTACAGTTATCGGTTTTGTATCTCTGCTTGTCTGCGCCACAAGAATTACAAAGTACATCTTTAATATTGAAACTTTGCAGCTGATGTCATCAACATTCCCTGGGGGGTGCGATGCTAACTGTAGGCTCTGCTCTGCCTGAGCCTTTATTAAACTTTAATCTGCCCTTTGGACCATAAAGAACCAACTTAGCTGGAAATACAACAGGTGAGCTGATTTGTGCTGTTCAAATCCCTCTCAAATATCATTACAGCTGCACTCACAAGATAGCTAGTATTTTCAGTTTATTTAACAGTTTTTCAGTGAGTCATGCTCATCTTTTTGTTGAAAATCACACCTAAACAGGCCCATGAACCATGATCACTCGTGTTGATCTCCTGAAAATGTGCCTTTTAAATCCATTTAGCTTTTTCTTGAGTTTTCAAATTATCTTAAAACTTTTCTGACACTGTTTGCTAATGTGTGCATTGCTTCACCATGGTAACTGCTGAACATTCCACCAATAGAGATACATGTACAACCCCAGCATGATGTCACTACAAAGTGTCAATAAACCTTGCATAACAGGACTAGCGTTGACACCCCCATATTGGCAAATAAACAAAAAAACAATAAGTTGGACGTTTTTCAAACTTGGAACAGTGGTCCCAAATTGAAGAAAATATAGAGACACGACTTTGTAATAGCTACATAAAGCAGATAACTTTAGATAGAAAAATAGATAAAGCTCTGATGTTTATTATTGGCAACTGACTCCATCTGAAATGTGATACAAATTGAAAATGCATTAAAATATAAGCTTTGTTCTAACCTTGTGTTTATTGGTATACGTTTTCTGAGATGCCTTTGTGAAATGCCATCTCTGCTGCTAGCACTCACATATCGACACAGTGATATTAGTAAGTGATACGCACAAGAAATAGCATGTAATTGTACACTGTGCAATTACTCTTTGGTGGCTTTGGGCCTACAGGCAATTCAATCACATCCTAGTTATGGCCATATGATTTTATATATGCATGTAAAAAATAGAGTGGAAATAGACATGGGAATGACATGTCTAAATGGAAATGTTATTGGATGATTGATACAAGCCCAGTGGAAGATTCTGTCAGGTTTTTAGGTTAATGAAAATGGACACAGCGCAAATAGTGTAGGTATAAGAGAAAGTGTGACAGCTTATTTTTATAGTCCCCTCCTCAACGTACTGAAGAACTGGGACAGGGAGTGGCAGGCTGCACTTTTCATTTATTTTACATTTAAAAACTTTCAAACGCTCCCTCCCATTACTTGGTATCAGTTTATGTACGGTCACACTTCATCTGACTCATTTGGATCATTTCAGAACTCAAGTTAGCTTTACTAATAGCGACTTTGAGCGTCTGGAAAAGCGCTATATTAGATGAATGCATTATTATTATTATTATTATTATTATTGTGATGTTCGTGAATGAGAAGGCTCTTTTGAATGGTTTCTTAACATGAACTTTGGGATCTGGATCTCATTTTTTAAAAGAACTTTTTTTCTTTCCAATTGTTAAGCATTTTTTACTGATTAACACTGAACCAACACAAGAATCAGCACAGAAGCAGAGCAGGCAACATGAAAAAAAAAACAAAAAAAACATATTTGGCATTTTAATAAGAGTTTTTTTTTATTTAGAAATTAATCATTTCAAAGGGTAAACAACACTGATCCAAAGATTCGGATCCCACAAAGGAGCTGAAAGTCTCGTTACTATTCACTATGTAGTCGGCCATTGTTTTCGCGTACTTCAGTCCTGTGTGTGGTATCCTGTGGTGGTAAAGGGACGTTTACAGCAAAATAACACACACTCACTGCAGGCTACACGCTTAATCATTATGGAGCATCTTGATTGAAACCTTTCATCTATGAAATTGTATCCAAACTTTTTTTCATTGCGCGCTGCATATTGAAACATGGGCCTATGAAGCGGAGGGCCATAAACAGGCTGTACAAACAGTGAGTCATCCAAATAGGTGCATTTAACCCATAGACTATGTATGTAAGTGGACAAAGCTAATGCGCTAACCATCGCGTTCCAAATAGGAAGTTCACATGCGGCTCTTCCGACTCCTTCTGACCCTGGCTCTCATTGGCTTACACTGGAATATTGTTGCCCCTCTCTCTGTAGCTGCTGCCGTGAGCCTTGTCATTTTGGTCTTAAAATTTCTGTATTAACCCACTCTACATGATCCTGGTGTTTTTACCATTTTTTACCATTATATTTTTTTATATGGAGCCTGGCCCCAAATTTGTTCCTGTAACCATTAGCATTGCGAGCTATCTTTAAGTCTATTTGTAAATTATTCTAAGTCTATTTCTAAATTATTCTTTTTTTAGCCATTATCTATTATCTTGTTTTATTGCATGTTCCATTTTCCTGCTGTTCTTGAACTGTGCGTTGCAACCCTGGAATTTCCCCACTGTGGGACTAATAAAGGCATATCTTATCTTATCTTATCTTCATTTGAGTGGAGCCGAACGCTGCGGGTGACGTCACACTCAGTCCACTTTTTTATACAATCTATGATTTAACCCAGCCTGGACAGAGCCACTGTACATTTAATGTCTTAGAACAGACATTTTAGGTCTATATCACAATGCAGTGCGGTATTATTGAGGTTATAGTGGTAGGATTACTTAAATTTGCAGTAAAAAGCTCTGTAGGAATGCACCGGTACTATTATCGAATATCAGCACCAATCCTGAAAAAATTGCTGGATCGGGAATTGGTTCCATGATATCGGTTCATGGTCGATATCCTAGTTGGATCTTTAATTGGATGTAATAGGACTATTTACAGGCTGATTTTGGTCTAGAACATCTTTTAATATCTGAACTTTTATTAATGAAGCTGTTCAGTAGTGATGTTTAGATCAAATATCAGTTACATAACACAACTGGATCTCTTCATTTCCCGCTCTTACACTGGTATCGGTTAATATCATGTATTGGCAGATACTTAAAGTCAAAGTATCTACATTGGTATCGGGACTGAAAAAGCTGGATCAGTGCATCCCTACCTATGATCATTTGAACCATTTCAGGAGGAAGCCTGAGGTCCAAAAAAAAATGTTCTGAGGGCTACATTATGCCCGTAGGTTATAGTATGGACCCCCCCGATCTAAAACAGGCTCACAGTCAGAAAGTCCTGCTATAGAACCCCTGGACAGAAAGGCCCAACCTCGTGTCTGCATAAGTGCCCTGGTTTATTTACATACATAGCGTTTCAAATATTGAACATTTAATTAGCCTCTTCTTTTCACTCTGGTTAAGTACTCAAAGTCACATCTAATTAATGTCACTGCTAGTTCAATCACCTATTCACGCAATAAATATGGGACTTATGGGCATACAGTGACTAAAACATGACAAGAAAGGTGTTAAGTGTAGCAACTCAAGTCAAGATCTGACCCTGTAAATCACTGCAGTTCTTCCAGTATCCACAAATGAAAAAAAATAATCTATTTGCTATAAAGAAGGGATTTATGAGGCCTTGGACGATCCACATATACAAATTTGAAGTAGTCGTTCTTTGTCATAACATAATTCATCTGCAAATATGAGACTAATGTTAATTTATATATACAGTTTATGCTAAACACCCACATAAATAGATAAAATTGGACAGGAAGTAGGCCAAGTGACGCCAACTGAGCTAGCCATTTGCCGTCGTCCACAGAGCCAACTCCATGCTCATTCATTTCCCTCTTCCTATTTTTTCTAAACCTTGCTCATGAAGAGATTCCAATGTCGTCCAGAGCAGTGAAACAGAGAGTGGGTCCAGGGAACAAACCAGTTGGCCGTGGACTGCTCAGTCCATCTGTATATGTGTCTGTGGTCCACTATACCAACAGAAACTTTGAAAGTCACTTTGATTCAAGGCTACCTCCAAATGTTGCAGGGGCTTTGGCAGCACACTTGGCTGACAGGTTGTGCCCCTGCTGGCCTGGTGGTGCTTGGCCCACCGCGGCGCTGCTAGCTGAGAGCTGCTCTGTACTGGCACTCCTGATGAGAGGCGAGCACACGGGGAGAGCACTCTGCTAATCGAGTTGTTGTCAAGTGCAACTTTTTGTGGTGATTTTTGAAATGATGTACTAAAGGCCAAGGCTGTGATATGGGGGAGAATGGCAGATACAGTGACGCTTTTGGATTTTGTAATAACAATAGTTTTGTAATGTACTGTTAGCAGATCCATCTTTTGACACATACTGCCAGAACACAACCCAAAAATTAGGATAATTTTGAACTAAAAGAACAAACAAACAGATTTCTGTTGGATCTGTTATTGGTTCTCACAACTCTACTGTTTTGTTTGTACTTTAGAGCTCATTTCAAACTTTTCTCTAAGGGATAACAATGTTTAGGATTATAATATTTAGATTTATACATTAATAATGTAAAATAACAGTTGTAATAATACATATATTTATTGACACTAGGGGTAGATGATATTGACAAAAAATATATTTTTGCATTATCTCGATAATATGCAGAATATTTGATATTTTATTGCACAAAATGCACAAAATGTAAATGGATCTAAAAATGCAAGTCATTTTCTACCCTTTATCCCTTAAGTACACATAATCAATGTGTTAAAAAAAATCATAATAAAAAAAAAAATTACATCAACTTTTAAATATTTAACTGTTTCAAGTCATCAAATTCATAGTGTAAAATTCACAGTGAAATTTTTCACAGCAAAGATCCAAGTTGCCAAGGCATAAGCAATAGATCCTAAGTGTCAGTAACAACCAATAACCAGGAGAAATTCAGCAGCACGTAAAATTATAAATCTAATTTTAAAAAATTGTCTTCTATGTTTTTGCTGCGATTTAAATTAACAGTATTCTCAATTGTATAATTTTTCATATCTTCAGAGGACAATACATTTTTCAGTATATTGCCCACCCCTAATTGAAATTAGACCAGTACTGGTAACAAAAAACATGGTAGTACACAGAAAGCACCAATTTGAAAGTAAAATGTCCCTAGTCCTGAAATAATAGCATATTAGTAGTAGAAATAGCTTAGCAGTAATAGTATTCAGTGTGACATCACATCCAAATTTTGTTTCACACTACAAAACCTTTTCTACCATCACAATACATGTTTTCAAACGGTCAGTTTGGTGTTGTGTCAATAGCGCATAATTTTCTGTCTCAAATCTCCTGACAGTGGAGTTGATGGCGTGCTCTGGTATATCCCTCTCTCCTGGAGCACCCACACAGCCGCGGGTGCTCTTGCCCTTGTCGTGTGTGGGTGCTTGTTGACGTGTCAGGCTGGATGGCGGTGCATAGGAAAGGTGGAGGATAGTCTCACGTAACACAAAGTCACATCTCATCCTCCAGCCAACACCAACAGACGCTCTTGTGTAGTCAATTATTCAGCTGTCAGGTAATACAGTTTGCTAGAGAGCATTTAGAATAAGGGAATAATCAAGGAATTCTGAGATATAGCTAGTGTTCAATTTTTATGTAAATTTTTTTCATTTATTTGAGTCACTATCGGCACCAAAGATGGAAATTATAGTGAGCTGAGCTGACCAACAGCCAAATGACTTTTCTGTAAGATTGATACAAAAAGGACTAAGGAAGTGCATATTTTTGTGCTTGGTTGATTATTACTTAATTTGGTGAAATTGTATTAAATGTTTATCGTAGTTTTGAATCAGTATATTGTGCATTTGTGATGATTTTTAAAGGGCCCATATTGTTTCCTCATCAAAAACATACCAAGAGCTGTGTTTTGTTTCTCACATGTTTAACAGACATATCCTACATATTTAGGTTGTGTTCTTCTATCAAACTGAAAACACTACTCCACCTTGTGATGTCATGTGGCAATACAGGAAATGCACCTTTGTGTTTTTAAACTCCATACAACTCCATACCATTTGGATAACTTCAGCCCTGGAATTTCCAGTCTCTACTGAACAAATGTTAAAAGGTAAACTTTAAAACTACCTTTTTGATGACATCACAAGGTGGTACAGAGCATTCTGAGCTTTGGATGTAGACACGCTAATAATAAAGAATTACTAAAGCATGCGTGAATGAAACAAAACACAACTCCAGGTATGTTCTTGATAAGGTAAGAACATTCTAACACGACTTAAAGCTCTCAGGAGTCAATTTTGCGTAATACAGGACCTTCAGTGAATCTAAAAGAAAATCAATATACAAAATTCCATCAAAATCAGCAACAATTTACAGCTTTGTTTACAGTATTCACCTTCAACATGACCTTGTAACACGAATCATCATCATTAATCAACTGTCCCCCTAAGCTCCATTTTAAAATCATGATCACTGTCTATCTAAATCCACCTAAAGCCCTCAGTGGTAGACAGTATAGTTCCTCCTGGCATCGTACGAGGAGGTCCGGACGTGACCCCTCTTCCGACTTGTGCAGATTAACTCTAGACGTCTGCTCCCAGCGATAACAAGTGAGACGGAATTAAAAAGCCAGAGACAGTGGAACCCAATCGCAGAATAATATACATTTCAAACAGGATTAAAATAAATCTGCATATTTTTCATACTTTGCATTTCACCTTTACAGCGCTTTGTTTCAGGTCCCAATATTTTACTAAAAAGAAATCAACTGCTCGCTCAATAGGAAAGGTGTCTTCCAAAAACAATGGCAGAGAAGAATTCATAATCACGCTATGAACATTTCCTCTACGGATTAGTTTATTCTCATGTGTAATTCTTGTATATATGGCATTCACCTTCAAAATCTAATATGACATGCAGGGGGTAAAATGAGAAACGAATAGTGAAGAAGATCGAAAAGAATCTTATGGCAAGTCAATTCTAGCTTGACGCTGACCTTGAGTTCCACGATCCTGTCCTTCACGTGGTCAAGAAAACGCTGGCTAAAACTATTGCCGATTTAGCATCCGCAATCTCCTATTTAGGCTGGAGCATCTGCTAAATGACGGAAGAGTAAATCGCTCGCGGAGGATAGGGTTAGATAAAGGAGCTTTGTCTTAGTTACATTTCACCGTGGATTAGGACGCCAACAGGTTTTGCTACTGCGCAGGCTTAATGGTGGGTGACTGAGGGGAGGAGAGAGAGAAGGATAGAGGGAGGAAAGGAGGAGAGATGTGATTTTCCACCTGTCCAAGCAGTTTGGGGCTGGAAGTGCTCGAGTTGCCTGGTACTTTTGTTGTATAGAATGAATGGTGGGCAGTAGGTATGTGTGGCGGATACGTCTGCCACCACTCCATAGTGTTTGTATTTCATTTAATTTACATTTTCATTAAGTTATAGCTGAATTTAATCCTTTATTTAGACTCATATTTTCTAATTTTGGGTGCACACATTTTAGTTAATAGAAGTCTGAATTATTACTTACTCTTGTTTTTTTGTTTTGTTTGAGTGGCCGGGCAGAGGACCCTCGGAGGAGACCATCGAGGCCGAAGAAAGGGGGGGGGAGCACTATTTAGTTAATTTTGCTAAGTTAGTTTGTTTGAGGTTATTTTATTATTGCTTGTTTTCTGTATTATAAGTATTGGCTTTTTTGTTACTTTAAGTTAGTAGCTTTAGTTATTTATTTAATGTAATTTCCCCCTCTCTTGTGTTCAGTTTAGTCGCCCTCATCTATTTAAACTCACCTGTTCTCTGTCTGGGTTAGTTTTTGTTCTGTTCAGTTGGGTTTAAGTTACTCCAGTTGGGCCTGACTTTTTGTTAATGATTTACTTAATTTTAGCCTTTGTTAAATTACATTTTAATTTGAATTTATTCAATTTAAACATAATTTTTATACCTTGTCTTTGCCTTTTTTTTTTTTTTTTTTTTTTTTTTTTTTGCGTGGTCCACTACAGTATGTGAAAAAAATTTACCAAGAAATAAATGTGAAAAATGAATTACTGAAACACATGAAGAGTACAGTTTGGACTTTTTGACGACTAATAAAAATACAATTGTAATGGAAAATGTAGTAATATGTTGTTTATATTTATTTTTTCTAATTGTAATTAATATTGCTGCACATTGCAAGCCATCTGCAGGTGGCATAACAAAGCATTAAAAGGTACAATGTGTAACTTTCTGGAAGTGGAAATGATATTGTTTTGCCTGTAATGTTCCACAGTATGGTATTAAACCTGTATAGGATGCATTAATTCAATTATGGGGTGTTTTTATTGCTCAAAAATAGCTTTAAAAATATGCATTCTGCTTCACAGATCTTACCTGTAAATTGGCCTGATGGTGTTACCTGCGTATGTCTATGGAGATTGATAAGTTTAATGCCATACTTTGGAACATTGCAGGCAAAGCAATAACATCTCCATGGAGAGGAGCAACTGCAGGCCCTTTACCAGAAAAGTTACATAGTGCATCTTTATGTTTTGATAAAAACAAAGAAAGTTGAAATATATATATAAAAACAAACAAACAAAAACATTTAAATATATTATGCCAACATTATTAATAGTCATCATCACTAAACGGGCAAAAGAGAACAGAATGTTTAGCAGAGAATAAAGAGTAAGGCTTAAATACGTATCATATTTAAATCACTGGCCTTTAAGGTCTTTCACATTTGTATATTTTTTTATTTTAAAAGAATGTTGTGATGTTTTTTGCATGTTGTTGTATAGTCCATTTTAAACCTGAAATGCCACCAAGGTCTAAACAAACCTACACACTTCTATGTACAGACACGGCTTTTGTACATAAGAGAAACTTTCTCCTCTTCTTTGACGGCTGTACGTTTGTGCTTGAACACCATCCAGAACACTTTTATTCGACACTGATCAGAATTCTTGGCTCGCCTTGCTCTTTCTTCAAACCTTCTATTTATGGAGCGCACCCCCTCAGAGCTATTGTACCCGTGCCACTGTGCTAATCAATCAGCGACCGTGCAGTGTGTCAGTGTGCACGTCTCACTGTGTCTACTGATACAGATTCTACTACTACTGCTAAGCTGACGCCATTCCAACCATTAGGATTTCTTAAAACATCAAGCCTATTGCCAAAGCGCCCTTGACAAGGAAATCTGTTGTTAGCTCCAATAATATGCAGAGCATTATTTTGGGCTGTAGGCCGGTGCCAGGCGCTGGGATTACTGGGAGTTTCCAGGGAGTGTGCAGCTGCGTGCTTAGAGATAGACTGTGCTCACACACACAGCATCTCAGTGCTCTGCTGCCAGGGAGGAGACAAGAAAGAGACAAGGCTGTACCTGCAGGCAGCCATCAAGGTCTTTTAGCAAGCACACACAGAGCAATGGAACTGTTTTATTCTGAGGGAGCTCTGTTTGCCTTGGCTGGCAAATCCAGAATGAGATCTCTGTATTTTTTACACAGAAGGACATCGGTCTGGTCACGACTCCCTCCAGCCAAACTCCAAACATGACGGTGAAATCAGATTTGTTTACTTCAGGGTCATGTTGAAACAAATGAGCTCATTTCACTCATCTCAGATTAAAGACAGGGTATTATGAAAAACCTTTTTTTTTTTTTTTTTGCTTTCTTCCATGTTATAACACTGTTCCCTCATTAATCAAACCTGAAGAACTTTAGATGTGGTCCATGCATGTTTCAGAAATTTAGCGATCTCTCCCGGGCCCTATTCAAACCCTCCTTACAGTTAGCTGTAAGATTCTGTATGATTCTCAGTCCACAAGTATGGGTATGGGTGCCCACATCACCCATACTCCCACACGACAATTCTCCATAAATATACAAAAACACGATACAACAACAACAACAAAAAAACACAATAACTTGACAAACTTGATGTGATGTGCAGTAGTTTCTTTAACACGATGCACGCTGCTTTTGTTGTGACTGCGCTCTGAAGGGGGAGTGACTAGGAGAGCAAAGGGAGGGGAGACTCAGAGCAGCAAAAACGAATATGAAAGGTATAAAACGTTTTTTTTTTCTAATATAGCATTTCTAAAACAATAAAGGTAGCATAATGATCTGAATACAGTACAGTGTACAGTATACATAATACAGTATTACTAAAATACCCTCTCTTTAACCCACTTTAGTGCTTCACCCACTGATTCTACAGAAATGTTTTTCAGTCTTGTCATACTTGTTTTCCTTTCACTTTTTCCTTTTAAGCAGGCATATTTCTTTTGATTTAGGCGGACCATGGATGTCCCTGATTGGCTAATCCACCTGTCAATCACTGAGCTCTATGAGATGCACCAGTGAATAGACTCAAATCTTCGTAAAGTATCAGAAAAGTGTATTCTGGATAATTTTTATGGACATTGACAACTAGATTTCTCATTCAGCACATGCCTCCAAGTGTTTGCAAGAAGAATAGGTCAGTGGAATATAAATCATTCACATATTCTGCCTAATAACATCTCTATGAACAATAAAAGTACTAGAGAAAATGTGTTCCCTCTTTGGTTTAATCCCAGTGGCGAGTCCTGACAGTCTAATAAATGAGTAAAACCATGATGAGAATGGGCCCCTGACCTGACAGAGTGCTGACATACGGGCACTTGCAGTAAAGCGTTCTGAAGTGTGGTAAATCAAAGGTCCTGCACTAAAGTGTCAGACTCCACACACAGTTCACTGGGCTGGGTTTTATGAGACGAAGAAGGTTAAAATTAGAGTAGAACAGTCAGAATAAAATTTTAAGTGTGTGGTGGAAATATCATGTAACTTTCACATTTTGGGCATTTATTATTGAATGCATGTGTCAAAAATAATGTTCTCCCAAAATTTCAGGAAGAGTTTTGTTTCTGTGGAGCATAGGGCGATCGTATTATGAGAATTCTAAGAGGAAATATCTGTGATGCAGCTTTACAAGAGATATGATACTGCTGTTTTATTAATTTGCATTGTTTTACATTGTGATTTTCTTGACAGTGTTATACATTATTCATTCACTGTCCGCACATGATGGTAAGCTCATTCTATAACCACAGCTACACACGGACATGATGAAATCTTGGCTGCCAATATGAAGTGTTTTGCCCAAGGACATGACAATCAAAATAAAGTAAAATGTCTTTAAAGGGCCCACATTATGCCATTTTCTGATTTATAATGTTTCCTCATCATAAACATACCTGGAGTTGTGTTTTTTTTTTTGCATTCACACATGTTTAACACACAAACCCTGCATATTTAGGCTGTATTTTCTCAAACAGAAAGCACTCTTTTCTACTTTGTGATGTCATGTGGTAATACAGGAAGTGCTCCACTGTGTTTTTAAACGTTATACACCTTCACTAGAATCATTTGGATAATTTCAGCCCCTGAACTGCAAATCTCTATTGAACTAAAGGTAAAACTCAGCTGTAAAAACTTCAGGTTCATGACATCACAAGGTGGAACAGAGTATTTTGAGCTTTGGAAATGTAGCCACTAATAATAAAGGATTAATGAAATAAAACACAACTCCAGGTATGTTTTTGATGAGGTAATAGCATTTTAACATTGCTTAAAGCTCACAAGAGTCAATTTTGTGTCTCCAAAGCTCAAAATGCTCAGTTCCACCTTGTGATGTCACTGAGCGGTAGTTTCAACTTAACAAGTTATTCAGAAGCGATTGGCAATTCCAGGGATGAAATTAACCAAATGATTCTAGTGAAGGTGTATAGAGTTTAAAAACACAGTGGAGCACTTCCTGTATTACCACATGACATCACAAGGTGGAAATATGCAGTAATTGTGTGTTAAACATATGAATGAAACAAAACAAAACTCCGGGTACGTTTGTGACGAGAAAACATAACATGGGCCCTTCAAATCGCGCTACCCTAGTTTACTCTTTAATAAAAAAATAACAAATCTGTCCCTGTTTTGTTCGGGAGCGCTTGTGCAAAGATGCCCATGACGACAGCGACAAAAACTGGAAAGACAAACAGCAGATGAGCCCATTCTGCACCAGGGGCTCTCCGCGGCTTGGACCATGTCTGGAAGAGTAACACAACAGATGCACTGCAAACCACCTGGCCGTCGCATCCCACCAAATACAGCATTTAATCACTGACCAGTTGGCTCCGAGCGAGAGGCAGAGAGTGGAAGAATCAACACCACCAAATGACAAAACGCATTATTGGGAGACAAAATGGCGTTTTGGAAGAGCTTTCAAATGTAGGGCTGTATGTGATGGAGCGATAGCAGGCTCATCCATCATGGTCAGTGTCTTCGAGTGACGATTTTGTGATTGAAATTCAGCGTTTACATTCAAGTTGTGTTCAGTTGTAGGTGAAGCGGAAAATAATCACATGTATGGTACCAATGTAGGATTAAGAGAATAAAAAACAATGAAACAGACAATGCTCTTGGTCTTCCAGTGTGACGGGCACTAGTCAGAGTCTCTCAAAGGGCCTATATATACACTAGTTTCTGATCTATGCTATAATGTTGTTTCCTTATCAAAAACATACCTGGAGTTGTGTATCGTTTCATTCACTATATACTGTATAAGACACAAAGACAGAAAAAGACAGAAAAACTCTCTCAGACAGAAAACACTCCACCTTATGATGCCATGTGGTTAAAGTCCATACACCTTCATTAGAATCATATGGAGGATTTCAAAGCTGGAATTGTCAATCTCACAAAAGGTAAAAGGTAGCTCTTAACGTGAAAACTACTACTGCATGACATCACAAGGTGGAACAGAGCATTTTGAGTTTTGGAGATGCAGACAGACTAATAATAAAGGTCAAACATGTGTGAATAAAACAAAACACAACACCAGGTATGTTTTTGATGAGGTAACAACATTCTAACATGGCTCAGAAGAGTCAGTTTTGCGTAATAAAAAACCTTTAAAAAACCCAACAATAACATCAGACCAGTTTGAATCAGTGAGTAACAGTAAATAAGTAATTGTCGGTAACTTTGAAGCTGCAGCACCAACAGCGAGTTTAAAAGTGTTCAAATCTAATGGCTAGATCAGTATTTTTCAACATTTTTGCCAATCGCCGCACATTTTGTTTTTAGTGTTGAAAAGAATCCGTGGCACAGCATGTACTAACAAAATCACACAAAAAGTGACAAACATTGTTCTGGGTTCTGTAAATGTGGCCATGCTGATTTTTTTTTTGGTGCAGAAAGCTGTGTCCTTTTCCATTTCAATCCATGTGAATCTGGATCAAATTTACCTACAGTGACACCAATGTGTACCTTAAACTTCAAGGCACATCTCAGAATAACTCAAGCACACAAAGGACTAGACCACTGGGTCAGAGCTTCCCAAATACTGCACTTCTGGTAAATATTAAATAATAATAAATTAAAAAAAAAGTTATTTCTCACTTATACCTCACATTATGGGCCTCCACAATGAGTTTATATGCACTTTTCACAACTCTCAGAGACAGTTGAGTTTTACTGTGACACTAAAGCTAACCACAACTAGCATGTTCACGTGCACCTCCTGGTAATCGGACGATAAATTGCTCCTTTCTAATTAGATACAGACAGTACACAGCTAACTTATCTGAACTTCAAGAGCTGCATATACAATATATTTCTGTACTTTTGAAAAAAAATAATAAATAAAAGTCAGGTACAGGGCCTTTAAGTATTTTGTTTCTTCGTGCACGAGTAGGCCTGCCACAGTTACAAATTTTGAAGCACGCTATATTGCTGCAGAGAAATATAACAATAAATGGTAATATTAAAACTACTTTATGCCACTGACACAATAACAATAAGGCAGTATTATCCATTTGAAACCATTTTTAAATAGACAGTGTCATTAAATAGCAGAATGAATCAGTAATTTGCCACAGAAATCACTTTTTCAGCTCAAATACCCCAAAATCTCCCCATTATCACAAAGAAAATTGACACAGTGAGCCCAGAAATATATTGTTACAGCTTTCATATATTGAACAATAAGTCGATATAGTAGGAATTATCGTGACAGGGCTACGCTTGAGTAATACATCTGCAGTAGTTCAAAAACTTTAGTTGTGATGTCTTTAACATCCATACTCCTTTGTTTATGCTTCCAATGCTAGTTTAAAATATATAACACAGCATCAGAACTTTTGACAACTTCCAAAATGCTCTGTACAACTAAAAGATGACCCAGGTGTTTTGACATGGCCAGCTCCTCTTTATCCTCTTTATGCTGCTTCATATTCTGGTACAGGCAAACTGGTCTTTATGTAATGGCTGATTGGTGCAAGCAGAGCAAATACAAATCCAACCGAACTGGCTCACATAAATATAGGCTTAAGAATAGCCCACCAAGTCATTTTCTGTTTAAACAACTCCAACCAACCCTGTTATACCATTTTATACAATTCCTTCAGATTTGAGAATAACAAGATTTGGAAGATATAGTTTGACAGACAAAACCCGAGTATGATAAAGGGGGAATAGCTGGGGACCAAGTGGAGCTGTCACAGAGCTAAATCCTGCCCAGCACATGGAGTAAAATGCTTTGACAGGGACTTTGCGGGTCTCGCTGGAGCAGATTATTTTTGTGGAGCTCAGTGACAGCATGCTTATAGCTGTGTTTAGCTGATTAAGCAACTTCCACACAGAGACTGGACCTGCTGGGATTTTGGGCGCTTCGGGGGTGAAAGTGACCACTGTTTTGTCACTAGAGCCGGTCACTGCAGGGTGGTGGTAATGGGATATGGTTTTTACTCAAGGAATATCCAAAATGCAACAGTGGGATTAAACCTGATCTATTAACTACAGCACAGAACCAAATACCAGTGCGGTCTAAAACCAACCAATCAAGATATAAGGTGACCTCATGCAGTGCTATACGTTTTTAAAGGTACACTATGCAACTTTTCTGGTCCACCACCTGCTTGTCCATGGGGATCTTTCTGCTTTGCTACCTAGTGTAATATCATCATTAAAGAACATTTTCAACATACAGTCTTGTCTTCACAAATTGCTTCTTGGTTGGTTTAAATCTATAAATTTACAACAGGTATTTTCCCAGCAAATTAAGTGAAAATTTGAGAATCATCAAACCCTCATACAGAATGTTATATGCATTTTAAAAGGCAAATTCTACCATATACAATTCTGACCTATTCTGCATCTTAATTTTAAACTATAGGGATTTTATAAGGCCGTGATGTCATGTGATCGCAACCTTTTACATTTCCTGTGACACACGCCACACAGGTTAGGCCATCACACGTGCACAAACTCACTTGTCACGCTTTGATTAATATGCTTTGACATATTAAAGACATGCACATTAATGACTGCTAATATCCATTCAGAAACAGCAGCACTTATCCAGCCAATTTGTGTAACAATGTCAAAGTGTGGAAGCTTTTTGTGTGTGTGTGTGTGCGTGTGCATGTGTGTACTCGCTAATGTTAGTCAAATGAGGCCAATGCAATCAAGCCTGACAGATTTAGAGCATGTTACCACCGTGTTTGTAGGTAGCTGTACCCGCCACTCACACGACACTGGAACTGCACTTTGTCATCCACTTTTCAGTACCTCTCCTCTACCTGGGAAAGGAAAGGAAGCTGTCTGGGCCCCCCACGGCTTAAATGGGCTGTGATTACTGCACCCACACACAAGCGAGCTAATAGTTCCATAGTTTCTGCTAATTACTTATAATTGCAAACCCAAAACTTGATATAGCTGAAGTCTGAGGTCTTAATCATGGGTTTGCTCCACTGGAAAAATAATCAAGAAGGATGGGTCTTATTATATGGTTTGTGTAGTGTGCCGAGTGCAACAAATGGATTACATTAATGACCCTTTTGACTGCTTATAGTGTGCTTAGAATATACATTTAGAGTTTATATATATGTAACTAAATTAATAAGAAACTAAAACTATAAACTGTTATTGTGTACATTCCAAGTAGTCCAAAAGTCATAAAGAGAGAAAGGAGACTCAAAACATTGTGGCAGTACCGTTATGTCAACAAGAACCATGGCACAGTAAATTCCCCGTCACTATTTTAAAACAGGTGCATCATGGTCTAGCTGGTTTTGTTTATTTTGTTCACAAGACTGATTCTAGACCACCACCTCACATCTCTGAATGACTCAAATCACACTTCTTTATAGGAAAACAAAAACCATTACACTGTATTTGTGTTTACATTGACACTGAAGCTCCATTGTCACATACATAAAATGATCATTCTTCTATTTCTAATTCTGCCGCATAATCACCTGCAATCGGATTAGTTCGGGGGCTCAGGCTCTGTCACCAGGGCTGTGAGGGGGCTGCCAAAGACCCCAGCTGGCCATCTCCGATATTTGGACCAGGTACGGCCAATCCGACCTCCTCACTCCCCTGAGAACTACAGGGTGCCATCTTGTTTATGCATCATGTCACTCATACCATACATACCATACGGTGCCCTGACCATGCCTACACCATCTTGTATGTTTGGTCTATTTCAAAGAAGACGTATTTTGCTTTTTCAGGTATTTATTTAGTATCATTTTGACCTGCAATATTGATCTAAAACGGCTTAAATTGTGAGAAAGCTCCTATATCACACCAAACTGACTCTTATGAGCTTTAAACATGTTGTTGCTGTTACCTCCTTAAAAACATACCTGGGGTTGTGTTTTGTTTCATTCACACATGATTGGGTAACTCTTTATTATTAATCTGTCTACATCTCCAAAGCTCAGAATGCTCTGTTCCACCTTGTGATGTCATGTAGTGGTAGTTTCAAGTCACTTTCAAGTTAACAGCTATCTTTTACCTTTAGTTCAGTAGATACTGGAAACTCCAGGGCTGAAATCATCCAGTGATTCTAGTGAAGGTGTATGGAGTTTAAAAACACAGTGGCGCACTTCACTTTTGAAAATAACCAAGTGAGTTACAATATTGGCCATCATGTTTTTTGTTTGTTTGTTTGTTTTAGTAATTAAAGTAATGATGTTGTTTCCTCATCACAAACATACCTGGAATTGTGTTTTGTTTCATTCACACACATTAAAACACACACCCTGCATATTTAGTTTTTCTTTCAAAATGAAAACAGGCTGTTCAACCTTGTGATGTCAGGAAGGGCTCCACTGTGTTTTCAAACTCCATTATAAGGTAACCCATCTTAAACTTCAACTATATAAATCATATTGCCATTAATTCACATGTCTCTGAGCCCTCTGAAATATGTCTGTGAAGCAAGTATAAGCATTGTGCACTGTTGTTGTGTCCTTGGGCAAGACCACCTTATGTATTGCCTAGATGAATACAGTCATGTTTCCACTGTTGATTCCTTGTAATATGTGCTGCTAACCTTGGGTCTGGCTTATAGGTCAGACACACTGCTCTAGTGTCTAAATAGCCTATTGATTACTTAATTCATTAATCTAATAACTACTTGTCCTTTGTTTAAAGGGTCATGTAGTCAGTTCTATATATTCTTGTGCAATAGAAAATATCTGGGTTGATGCTAATGTGTTAAACTCAGTCTGTGAA
>CM057100.1:12452514-12582514 GCA_029959045.1 Taenioides sp. WSHXM2023 | reverse complement strand
AAAACTTATATTAACCCACCCCTATTTATTACATAGTTTGAAAAATTATAGCGGGGAGAGAGAGAGAAATACACACAGAGAGAAACAGAGACAGACAGAACAATGTGAGGCTGCAGAGGCTGGGAAAGAGAGGGGAGCTAATATTGAGCGGGCAGGCCACACAGATAAGACCAAAGTGTACTTAGCCACCTGTGGACCAGCTGGGGAAGAGCGGGTGCTGGGATGGCAGGGGCCCCACAGTAATTTGGCCAGATGAACAAAATGAAAGGAAACAACAGAAGAACTGGACAGGGGAGAATTAACAAACTCTCTTTATCAGAATATCTAATTAAATGCTCGTCCAAATTTCAAGACATCTGTGGCACGGGAGGAGAGGGAGATGCATGTTCAAATACGTATAAAAACTGGTAGCACTTTATAATAACTACACTTAAATTTTCCTCAATAATACATGAATGGAGACAATTTATAATGGACAAATAGTTTTTAAAGAAATAATTTAGGTATTGAGTAGCTGCTAAGCCTGAACTATTCTTAAAGTCTAAATAAAGTGTAGTAAAGGTACACTATGTAATTTTTACAGTAGCTGATGTTCCAGTATGGCATAATCTAGCTTCATGAATACAAGGATGTGATGCCAACAAGCAAAATTATACATCTGATCTATGGTGAGGTGAGCCCATTGTTGTTTTTTCAATTAAATGTAGCAATAAAAACATATGTAATTTAATGGAGACAAGCAGAAAAGTTGCGTAGTGCATCTTAAAGTGTTACCCAATAATTGGCTTCTGCCATGGAAATACATCTTTGTATACTGAAAGGACTGGATGGTCAGAAACTGTGAGGAAGAGAATGAAAATGTATGATCCAATGCGTAATACAACTTGATAGCAGTTCACGCTCTGTAATACACACTGTATATATAAACAGACATTGCTAACCTGCTAGACGCCGCTTTCCAAATAGGAAGTGAGAAAGGGGGCGCTTCTGACACCACTGACTACGCCTCCAATTCACTTAGTATTGAAAAAAAACGTTGCCTCTCTCTCTGTAACTGCTGCTGTCAGGCTCCTCCTCATTTTGGTTTTAAAATGTTCGTATTAACCCACTCTACATGATCCTGGCGGGGTTTTTTTTGCTATTTAATCCGTAAATAACATGGAACTCAATGCCAAATTTGCCCCTATAACCTCTAGCCTCGGTGAGCTTCATTGACTGGAGCCGAACGCTATGGGTGACGTCACATTCCCTTAGTCCACTTCTTTCTACAGTCTATGGATTACCCACATGAGATTTCAAGTCATTCGTGCAATTTTCAAGGTCCAGAAATCAGATTATAATCAGATTGTTCTGTGTGCCACTGTCGAATTTAGAAAGGCAAAGCAATAACACTACAAGCAGGTGGCAGACACCCCACTTGAAAATGTATACATTGCACCTTTAAGTTAATGACTGCATACATAGATTCCCTCTCAGTTATTAAAGTAGGTTATCATAAACAACTATGTTACAGTGGGATAATTTGGCAGTATCCACAGTAACACAGGGAGTAATTTTAGTTTGTGCCATTAGAGGTTATTTAACATAACAATGAAGAATAAATATTTAGTTTAGAGTGTGTACTTGTGACTGCAGTAGTAAATACATTATATTAAAATATTAACACAAGGCAATAAATCAGCCGCTCTGATTAACTTCCCGTACAAGTCCGACGGGCCCTGGGCTATCCAAGTGTAAAATTAGCACCAGTCTGGGGTCCTCCGGCACACTGTAGCAGCCCGCCTCTCCCCTCTGTGCTCTCTCTAATGCTGATTTAAGGCGGTATGCTTCAAATTAAGCCCTTGTTGAATTAATCTGCTGCGTGAATCCCTCTTGACTCAGATCTTTGGGGAATTTTGGGGTGGAAGCAAATCTATATTTTCTTCTTCATCCTTAAAAGTGTCTGTACATAATCTTTTCTTCCCATGTATTTGAGCAAAATTTGTCTTGCCCCGGTACAAATATATTGTATAAGCAGCTGTTGAGGTCTGTTACTGTCTGGTACGGCGCTGTATTGTCGATAGTCAGGAAGTGTGCTGTTAGCATGCTAGTTGTTGTTGCTTTACCGTCACGGCAGCTCTGCACTGGTCTCAGAGAGTTGTGAAAAGCGTTTATAAACTCATCGTGGCGAATAATTAGGATATTCGGAATACATAAATGTAAGTGCAGAATAACTTTGGACCACTCAAAATGTACTAGTTCTGTTTTGCACATCTGTAAGACAGAAAAGGTACAGCAAACAATCTTTGCACACTAGTCAAATGGGAAAAATGATGTAAATTAAACTTTCTGTAACTAAAAAAAGTATAATATTGACTATTTATGTGACGACTGGATACTGATGTCAGCCCTTAGTCTGTTGTCTGCATATAAACACGTTTAGTTTTATTGCATATTTAACTACTCTTGCAAATATAGTAAGAACAAGCACAAGACTCATCTTATTTTTATTGCAAAACCAAAACACGCTGTGATGCATCCAAAGTCTTTGACCTCTGCTATCGATAGAGGAGACTGTCAAAGGTTCTCAACATACAAAATTTGACAGTTAAAAATGTAGCTTCAAGCCTCAGCTATCTCCAGCTCTCAAGGTCCAGGGCTGCATGGGCAAGTACATGGGAAGAAAAAGTTGGTGTAAAAATTCTGCTGGTGTTTAGATGTAGTGATTATATTTGAATTGGACGGATTGCACAAAATCATACTTGAGTAAAAGACGTTGTGAAAAGTATTCAGCTATTACTAAAAGGGTGTATATTATGCTTAATGTAACTTTCATGTAGGGCATCTGCTGTACATGGAGATGTTTTGTGTTGCCTGGAAGCTTCCACTGTATGGCATGAAAATGATCTATCTCCATAGCGACAAGCAATGCCACCCGGCCTTATTATAGACCAGATCTGTAGAGGCAAACCAGCTCATAATAAAGGGGCATGTTTTTCAAGGTATTTTTGAGCAAGAAAACTACCAGTAATTTAATAAACGCAATATAGGCAAGTTTATCGCCATGCAGGTGTTCGACCCTTCCCAGAAAATTTACATAGTTCTCTTTCTTAGAATGTTCTCGCCCTTGAAGCTTCGCCATGTTTTTAAGTCCACACTGACACTTACTGTTGTTATGTCAATGCTCAGTTTAGCATTTCAGAAAATTCCTATCATGTCTTCATACTATCTTACATTTTCAGGTGCATAAGAAATAAAAATGTTTTGTTAGTAGGGATGCACTGATACTGAAAGATTTGCTGGATGGGTATCTGGTACCTGGTTGGGCCTTTAATTGCATGTAATAAGACTATACAGGCTGATTTTGGTGTGGAATGTCTCATAATGTTTAAACTTTTATTCATACAAAGCTGTTCAGTAGTGATTTGAAGGATAAATAAGTGCCATTTTCCATCCCTACACTGGAATCGGCAGACTATCAATATCAGTATCGATACATGACATTTGTATATAACATGACATTTCTATTGACTTAATCACCAATAATCCCGACACAATAACCTTCTACATGATTTAATTATCCTCAAGTCCACACCTCCACTGATCACTATTAATCTCATCAATTACAGTATCATCTGACAGGCCATAGGCTACACAAACCTTAAACCAACTAAAGCTCTATAATACCTGCTGTGAATTCCAATGACTGCTGGAACATATGTGTGTGGAATACATGATCTATACATCTGAAATGAACGGGAGAAGCGCGATTGTACTATTGCTAATTATACCATTTCGTAGACAGAGGTGTGCCCCCGGAGAGGTGAATTTCCACAACCATGAAGCATTCTCCCCTGAACCATCAGCTCCTCATATGAGCAGTGAGGATGTGATGGCATTGTGCTTCATATTCTCAGTTCATTAACCTATAGTTGAATGGTCCCCTGACAGTTGAACTAATAGAGGGGACACTGCGCTCCATCCCCTCTGCTCCAATAACTAAAGAGTAAAGATAATTAGGGCCCAGTTAACAGGAGCACATGCAAATTCTCTTTTTCATGCTATACTTCAATTATAAATGGATCCCAGTGGGCTTAACATTCTTGGGAATAGCAGGCCAATCCGTACGTCTTCCCTTCCTTATATTAGCTGACATTTCTCTGTAAGGCAGGTGTAATCCTTTGGTTATTGCGTGTCAATAATCACAATTCCGCTGGAATCCTTCATTTAGCTCATACTTAGAGCGGAGTGGGGAAAGTTGGCCCTTCTAATAAGAGGGGGGAAGTAGAAAGGAATATAACAACGGCAATGCATAATGGATTAGGCTGGGTTTGCGTTTGGAATTCCAAGCAGGATGTACGTGGCACAGAGGCCACCTGAGCAGCCTCGCGACTGTGAGCTGTGAGGTGAGGGGAATAGGAGGCACAGGTGAGGGGCTGGTAAGGGTCTGTCCGATATGCTCCTGATATAGATAAATGAAGCATGCTAACGAGCTTCCACAGGGCACACACCATGAAAAGTATAGGATAATCAGGCCCTGTTTTATAGTGCAGTGGAGGGGGGTAATGGGACCTAAATAAGACTGATTACAGTGTGCAGTCGCCAAATAGAAACGGATCAAAATAGATAGCTTTGTGGAAGAGTTTCAGGCAGGTGAGGGGAAAAGTAAAAGTTTAGATTTTTTGTTTAGTTTGTTTTGTTATTTATTTATTTTTGTTGAGAAATCTTAACAGGCAAGTAATGGGCTATGTTCACGTACGTAATTACTGGTAAATTTTGTCCAAAGTTAGGTGGCCAGTTCAAGTTTTTGTAAGAGGTTGAATGAATGAAGTTGTTCAATGAAGAGTTGTTGAGTGAAGGAACAAACTCACGCAGATTGGAATAGCAATAATGACAGACAACCCAGAAAGCAAGCACATTGAATTTTGTTTTGGAAGAAAAAAAATGTAAATCGAAGTTTGTCTTCTATTCATGTGGCAACTATAAAAAAGGACCTAAATGGCTACACAGCACAACCCTATCCAAAGTGCATATCGCCAGTATATTGTATCAAAGAAAGCAACTAAACATTAACTACATTCTACAAATAAAAACACTTAAACAACCCGGTTACACATATAAAAGATAAAATTGTGTGCAAAAGAAATGAGTTCAACAGCAAAAACCTCTATCTCGAATATATAGCTCTTGAAAAATTGCCAAAAAGTTTTTTGTTTTTTTTCTTTTTGTTACCACCTTCTACACATATTATCAATGACAATAATGTATAGTGGATTTTGTCAAGAAGGGATGGAATCATATTTTAAGAGCAGTAAAATACGTTTGCCTTTTGAAAATAATACTACACTAAGAGTAAAAACCACAAGCCTCTGATGACTTTTTCAAATAATACAAACCTGTTTCCCTTATAAAATGTCCAAATAAAGTCTTCACTGCTCCTTACAATATTACCATTTTGTTCAAGAGTGTACCAGAACTTCAACATGCTTGTACTTTGACACCACTCTCTTAAAACCCGACTACTAATTTATGTCGGCTGAAGTGGTACCATAATGGGGGTGTCCAAAAGTAGAAAAACTTCTCAGGCGGTGTCAGAAGATTAGTATTCTGAATGACCCCAGCCAATATGTTCACATAAATACGCAGATGTTGAATGGGTGGAGGATGTCAGAGTGAAAAGTTACCGCAGCCCGTGCCAAGACACACACGGCCGCAGGTACAGCCCTCGCCCAGTGCCCTGGCACAAGCTAACACCGACTTGGCACTGCGGCTAGCGAACAGATGCTAATCCAGGACAGATAATTACATCAGCAAGCGAGCAGACATTTTTCCACTTAATTTCCATCTTTTAAGAGTGCCATGTTTCCCGGGAGGCGTCTGTAAGGGAATTGAACCCCAGACCTGCAGCCTGGAGTTTCCCATGGCGAGAGGAGACAGTGCTACCTTATAGGCCCGGTAGGGGGGTCTGTCAGTGTCACTTTAGCAGATGTGCAGTTGTTGCTGTGTGGGTCTCTGAACAAGGGGAGGTAAATTACCAAATCAATTTCTTTTGTTTGCAGCATCTTCACAGTCCTCGGGGTAATAATACAGGGCCTGAAATGTCTGCCACGATCATTTAAGTAATAAGGTAAGACATGTAGGGACTCTTTTTTGGTATAATGTCTGTTCCCACGTTGCTCGAAGACTGCAGTTAATTATCCTTTGCTATAATGTTGGGGCAAAGACTGAACCAGTGTCTCTGTACTGAAATTTTGAAAAGTGGAAGCCATTTTGCCATATGTTTTTCAGAGTTGTATTTAGTGTTGTTGGAAGATAGCGTACAAAAAGTCACACTTTATGCAAACATTTGCACTGGACTAAAAGCGTCCTTCAATTAGTTGTGTAATACTCTGCCAAAAGAACTCGTAAATAATGCATTTTCCTTGCCTGGAATTCAGAATGCACACATCTCCATTACTTAAAGGAGATGTGAGTCTGGTCACCGGTGCACCTGCGAGAGTTCAGATGGGAGTGATTGACAGATGGCGCTGCGTGGTTTATTCGTAACAAAACGTGGCTGCGTACAACAAAAAAGTCTTTGCAGAATCAATGTGCGAAGCAAAACCCTTAATCTGATGTGAGATTTGAGTTTGTTCAAAGTGATATGAATAATGAGCTCATACTTTTCACATGCATCACTGAAATACACTTATTTAAACTAATCTGACTGCATCATGTTTGAGTTTGGCTCAAGGCTGGTGATCTCCGTCTGTATAAAAAATACAGAGATGTTCTGGACTTGCCAGACAAGCATTTCCCCCAAACCTTTACATATTTACAGTATTTCA
Organism: Taenioides sp. WSHXM2023; assembly: GCA_029959045.1. NCBI lineage: Eukaryota > Metazoa > Chordata > Actinopteri > Gobiiformes > Gobiidae > Taenioides > Taenioides sp. WSHXM2023. The sequence continues at coordinate 12,575,708 of CM057100.1, read as the reverse complement.
CATTTTAAATTACCCTTGACTAAATAATTTGGATTATATTGGAAAAACGTACCATTAGCATAGGCATAAAATAATAATGTGATCTTATATAAGCATGACATGGTAATATTCTTCACCTAATGGTTTTCACACCCGTTTACACTGTGTGCTGTTTAATGTTTAAAAAGGTGTAAAACCAGCTCATTTTCAGGCAATAATCACTTTGTATTGTTTTAATTGCAATAAATGTAAAAAATGCGCATATATTTATTGAATGGGGCCTATTTCCCCTCTGCAGCATTAAAGGTGCATTGTGTAACTTTTGGTGGAGGGTCTTGCTTTGTCTGGAATGTTATTGCTTTGTCTGGAATGTTTCACAGTATGGCATAAAACCTTTCTATCTTCATGGAGGCCAAACCAGACCAAGTTACAGGTCAGGTCAGGTCTTCTTTTTAACATATGAAAATGCATACTGCTACTCTGAAGATCAGAAAAACAACTCTTTGCACTTAAAATAAGAAACTAAATCTTATGTTGTTTAAATCAAGAAAGAAATACTTATTCCATTGGTAGATCATTTTACTTGTTAAGTCAGATCTACTCAAATCAAGTTTGCGGTGTTGCAGGCAAAGAAATTACATATCCATAAAAACAAGCAGGTAACAGACCTCCAACCAGTAAGTTACACAATGCACCTTTAAGTTTCAGTGCAGTTTGCTCCATAGAAGTCTAAAAAGAGTAACATTTGATTTAGAGTTGGGGCTAATGCAATCTGCAGTTGATGATATCCATCTCTGTATGTCCCACTTATTACCTGTGCGTTCCCAGCAGTCAGGTGCCATGGCGCTATGGCAAATAACTTTATTCTGCTCCACTTCGCCGACAAATGATTCTTCATTATTGTCCGATCTGGAAACAGGTAAGTAGGTTAGACGAGAGCTGAACTATTTATCAGGCACTCTTAGTTGCAATTTAGCATCCCATACATCCACAAGGCGCTGAGGGTTGAGCTCTGGGACAATGGTTCTTGCTCCCCCTGCCTGGGTCGCAATAATAAATCTCACTCCAAATTAAGTTAGCATGTTTGGCTACATTGCTTAATGAGCTGAGCTAGTAAACAATGTTGAGGGGCCCTGCGCGGTTGATTGATTGGTGACAGGGTTTTTACAGCTTTCACCGGTGGACTCAAAGGACGCCATCACCTGCCTCTCACAAACATGCATTTCGCCCTCCCGGTGCGCTATAAAACCCAGGGGAGCGAGGGCTGCTTTCGCTCCTCTTGTGTGTAGGGGTGGTGTGCTTGCTTGTGTGGGTGTATGTTGGTAAGTTAAAAGGAAGGGCACAGGACTGCATTAGGGAAATTTACAGTCCATAAGACATTAGATAATTCATGGTGTGGAACGGTGCGGTAAATAAAAGCACTAGTGTGGGTAAATAGTGCCCAGCAATGAGTGTCAGACGAACAAAAGACCTTCCAAAGACCTTCTCTGTGCTGACAAAGGGAGTAGGGGCTCATAAGTCCTGTTCCAACACCTGTCCAAGGTTTTAAGGGCCTACTACTCAGGGTCTGGAACTTTGGAAGGATTTCAAACCAATATTTGAATGCAGTATTGTCATTGTTCAGGCTTATTCACTGTAACTGATACAAACCTGAGCATCCACTGGAAACAGAGGGTTGCTGGTTTCTCTCACATGAGCATGTGTCTCCTGTTGTCATGTCCCTGGAAAAGACACTTTGCCTCAATTTTCTTCTCTGGCTGTGGCAACCATTAATATCTATAGATCATTTGGATCATCACCATCATTTGGCTTGGTGGATAAAAATGTAAGATACTCCCATTTGAGTTATTTTATTGACAATTCAATGTCTCTAGTCAATTCTCTATTATTTGAACAGTCAAAAGTTACAGCTAGGCTCCATCTTAATCTGGTAGTGTACTACTATAAATGTAGTGTACTAAGGAGCACTAAGGAGGAGTGTACCAAGTGCTAAGGGAGCACTTCTGTCTTCTTTTAAACAGCTACACCAATTAGATGTCACACCATACTATCGGGCCTGCTCCTCAGACACTCACTGGACTATCTCCTCTGGACATTTGCACCCAAAATACAAGGATCACAAGAAAGTATGACACCAATTTAACGTTTAAGAACCATCCCTTTGTAGTGCCCGATGTGCCTAGGACAGGCTAGAGTACACATTTGACTTGAACATTATTGAAAACTACCTGGTAAAATCTGACCAAACCAGGTGCTTATTAGAAAAACATGAAGCTTGTCATATGCATTTCAATACAATTCAGTTTTAATTGTTTGTAGTTCTATAAGAATGTATTGATTTTATGTCAAAAGTATGTTTGAAAAGAAAAGAGTCTTAATAAACTAGTAGAGGTGTTAACCATTACAATTTACCTCCTATGTGTAAAAATAAAAATTTACCAACATGATTCGTCAAATGTTTGTAGAAAGTTACCTTCAACATTTCATTTTTCAATACAGGCTCTTATATTTAAACCTTACTTTTCTCCCAAAATCCTCTATAAACCTATTCAATATTTTACACCACTTCATGATAAGAATTTCACTACTTACAAAAATGAACTTCCTTCCTTCCAGGGACACCTTTCCCCCTCACGGGCTTCTCGGAGCACAAAGTCGGGATTAGCTGCGTTCCACGGAGGTGTAATTAAATGTGTGTCCGTTTGTGCTTGGGGGAAATGAAGGGTACACTATTGAGCAGCACTGATATCCAGAAAGCCCTTTGCGATCGATCCTGGGGAGAACTTGGTTTAATGTCCTTGGAAAGTGCAGCAGATAATCTATGGAGTTATTAAACTGTGAAAGGCCAGGGAATGTTGAGGCAAACTGCGACTCCAGACAGACTGAAGGAAGAGTAGCAGTCTCCAAACTCCAAACTCCTGATTTACTGACTTCCAATGTTAATAGACAAGTCAGTTTGACCTTAAAAGAGCCGGAACCAAGTTTTAGTGAGCCCCAAATGACAGCAGGTGACAGAGGATCTCATGAGGATTAATTTTCTGCGTTGACAGGAGAACATGACAAAGGGACACACCATACACAGGAAATGTGGTTAACACTTCCAATAATGTCTGGGGTACAGGACCAGTCACTGCTTGCCAAAATGCTTTGGGGGTTTGTCTTGTCAAGGAAGACAAAAGTGCACATAGGAAAGATGTTTAATGTAGTTTCAGAAGCTTGGTTGTCAGTTGCTGGTTCTCTGGAGGTGATACTATAAAACCTCTTCTGTTCATTCACCTTCAGACTCATTTTGATCGTTTTGGTGCTTAAAATAGATCTTACCACACTGCTAACTCTTTTCAGTACTAGGCGATAGCAGCCGTTTTACTCTGCTTTACCCTTCAATGTGCCAGAAAGTGGAGTCAGGCCTTTGTACCTCCTTTCTTTTGTATGCAACAATCAGGACAAAACAACTGGTTTTCCATCCATCCATTTTCTTTTGCTTATCCGGGGTCGGATCGCGGGGGTAACAGTCTAAGCAGGGATTCCTTCACCCTGGACACTATCTCCAGCTCCTCCAGGGGGACCCCAAGGCGTTCCCCGGGGCCTCCTGCCGGTGGGACATGCCCGGAACACCTCCCGAGGGAGGCATCCAAGAGACATCCAGAGCAGATGCCCGGTTTTCCGGTTTTTGTTTTAAACTGTTTTCGGTCAACTATAGCCATAATACAACTGAGATCGAAAAGTACTTGTTCAACATTTAAGTTTTGGGACAGCGGGGGATACTCGGATTTCAGAATTTTGGAATTGAATGGGCGACAACTCAAAATATAATAAAATTAGGTTAATACATTCAGACAAAAATATGTTTCAAATTGGAGACCTTCCACATTGAAAATTGCTGAATTATGGTTGTGAAAAAATATGATGAAAATGCAATGTCCTGCACTTTTCATAGAAGAAGGGCATGGCTGGACACTTCAATTCCAATTTCGCCACATCCACCTGACAACATTTAAAACACGGAGACATGTGACAAATCCATTTTACAAAGAGGTGCAGGTGCAGGATGAGGCTTCATATGTGTTTAATGACTGCACAGGTCCAGTGGTCCCAGCAGCCCCCTCCCACAGCAGCCCCTCCCACAGCAGCATACAATAGGGAGAAAATGTGTCAGAGCACAATCACACAGAGAACATGAGACAAGCACAGATGTAATGGGCAGGATGGCTGGGAGCAGAGAGGGCATTGTATGTTCAGTAGATTGGCTTTTGTCTACAGGCCTGTATTACCACTCTTGGAACAAAGTCAGACATGATGACATTGTTCAAACAATGGGATACGAATCATTCTTTTGGCTTATGGTCTTAAATGTGAAATATCAATAATCATATTTAAGACCACATTCATGTGAATGAAGGAGTGAAGTAAATTAGATTTGGATTTTATGACAGGTTTTAGAAATTGAGATGCTTTAGTGACTATAAAGATGTCATTTTCAATCCGATGGAAGTAAACAAATTCCAGAATACGTGCTAATAGGGTACCCCTCCATTCTTAGGGTAGCACTAACCTAGCTCCGCCACCCTTAGGACAGTATAAATTCTTGCTCAGACAAGAACATTTAGATTGCAAATGACTTCCAGGTGGCAGTTGAATCATTTTTAAAAGGACTGTTTCAAATTGTGTTGTTTTTTTGTTTTTTTTCAGTTGCCCCCGTTACCCCATCAGTAAATCCACTTGTTAGGTACTCCTGATAATGAACCTGAATGACTGACCAATTCTCATTTACAGCCTGGTGTTTTTTATGAGGACATCCACAGGCGCTTTTCTATGTGGCCATCCAATACTCCATTGAGGAATGGGCCAACAGAGGCACAGTGGTGAGGTCATTCGTCCATAAACTCAAAGGTTGGTGGTTAATTCCCAGCTCTGACCAGTGTCCACTCGCAAGACACTCTACTTGACTATGTGTGAGGGATAGAGCGTCAAAGGTGTAGATTGGCAGCTATATTTTTTCTCCCTGTGTTTGGGTGGGTTCTTCTCGTTACTCCCACTGAACCCTCCAGCTAAGACCATAACCAGAATAAGTGCTACAAGCCAAGAGTGCCTCTTGAACAGTAATCCAAAGCCTTTGTAGTATCAGTGAGGTACGAGCACCGCAGCTGTCCATATCATGCACTCAAATGTCATTCACCCCATAACGCATGTCGCTAAGTATGGAGCTATGATGGCACTGATAGGGACACAAAGCGATGAGCCTTTTGGACCTTGTCATACTCAAGAATTAAATGCAAATCATGTATTATCACCATGCACCACACCATCCAGCAGAGCGACGCTTTTGTGTTGGGGTGCCTGCGGTGGAGGGCCCTCAGAAGAAAAAACTACGTAGATAGAGAAAGGAAAAAAGCATGTCTTTGGCAGAAAAGCACACCGTGACTGAAAGGGGCTTGTCAAACGCAGGAACAATGCCTGTCTCCCTGCCCTGTAATTATGGGTTTCATTACACTCCTCTGCTGTCACATATACTGAGGTCTGTCTGCGTGGAGGCTAGCACAACACAGAGAAGCATGCAGAAGAGTGGACAAGAATGGCAACAATTGTATTCCTTAACAGAAAAGGGAAAAACAAAGTCAGCCATTCTTGACAAATGAGGGGCAAAGAAGGCTGAAAAAATTACTACAACTTTTTTTTTGGAAGGGTAAATACTTCAATGAGGACTGACAACATGATGATCATCAAGCAATAAAATGGAATTTGAGTCAGCCATCTCCACTGTCAGCAATGGTTTCAAAAAAAATCTCCAAGAAGTTTGTTGAGTCTGTGGTTGTGATCTGATCTGAATGTGGTAAGGCATCCGGATCAATACTCGCTGCCCAAGCTGTGTTCCAAATGCCATGTCCTCCGCAGGCAGTGTCCTCAGTTTGGTTAGCATGTGTATAATTTTACATAATAATACATAATTTCCTTTATGGCCTTGCATGGAGTCATTTCTTACTTAAAATGTTCTACAGTATAACATTAAACATAGTTATTTAACATTAATTTCAATTACAGGTGTTCTTTTCGCTCAAAAAAACGTGAAAAACCATCCAACATCCGTTCTTACTGTGAGCGGGGTTCCCTCATTTGGCCTTGTGGTGTCTCCATGGAGCTGGATGAGTCCCTACTGCCATACATAAATGGTTTGGCATCTCCATGGAGACAAGAAGATGGCAGACCCTCCACCAGAAAAGCTGCATAGTGCATCTTTAGTGGACAACGAATGGTTTTGGATGTGCATAAGATGACTGAATTTCATAATCTCAGGATCAGTACATTTTTGGCTGTGGTGACTGGGAGAAAGAAAGCAAAAGAATTATCAGGTTTGACAGATATAGGGGTTTGTGCGTAGTTCTTGTATCATCGAGATCCAATAGTTTTCTTTTTGACGGAAAACAAAATTGTGTTGTCCCAGGGCAGTGCTAAGAGCCTGAAATGAAATTGTCACCGTAGATTATGACAGCTTGTGTTGTAGGCCTATAGAGACTTGTAACGCAGGAGAACACAGCCCTGCATGTTTTTATTCATTCAGACGCAGAGTGCATTATGCAGCAGGTGAACATCTCAGGAGAAGACTTTTGTGTTTTAGCAATACCTACTGTGGAGAGGAGGCTAAAGATACAACGTGTTTTGAAGTGCTATAATTAGAGAAAACAATACCTGAAGGTAACAAGGTGCTGCTGAAATATCCAAGAGAGAGTAAGTTTATTTTTTTTATGAAATTATCTTTTTTTTTTTTTAGCAAATTCAGGACGGAAGACTGGGTAAATATTTAAAAGTGATAATTTGGTGGAATGACTTTGTAAATATTTGGAATTCCAGATAGATCTTGTTTTTATTGATCTTAATTAGCTTCTGGGGGAAACTGACTTGAAACATCTTATTTAGATATGAAAAGTCTGATTGGTTGGTAATTTTTTTCTACGTTTTTTTTTTTTTGTTTTTTTGTTTTTCTAAAAAGCAGTTGTTTGTTTAAAGGTCCACTCTAACTTTTGGAATGTTTGGACATTATGGTATCAAAATGTTTCAACTCCATGGAGACAAGCAGGTGATGCATAACGAATTTATAGGTCAGATCTGTGAAGATGCGACCCTGCTCACAGTAAGAACACAAGTTAAAAGGAAAAAAAATACTTTCAACAAAACCTTTCAACACCTCTAACTGAATAAAGAAGTATAAGACGGATTTAAACACTGTCGAAGTGGAGTCCTATCTCACATCTCCAGGTAAGCAGCATACATACCTCATTTGTTTACTACGTGCTATATTCTCCTTAGTTTTACGATATAGAACACGGTCTCAGATCTTTCCCATTTTATTGTCCCAAACTTTATTTAAAAATAGTTGGGAGCAGTGACTTGTGACATTGAGCTCTTGTTGATGAATGTCCGTCACATCTTCGTAACCAGCGGTGTGGATGTTGATTTTAAATAGAAGGCCATTACGAAGCCCCGCCCCACACAAACGCTGCACCGTGCCCATCCATCCTGTTGACATTTGACAAAGCACCTCCGACATTTTTCATCAACACCCCCCATATCATAATGAGCCCCCGCAGCATTAGGCCAGCGCAGTCTATCTCTCATTCACTCTTTTATCCTCGCGTGCATGTGTCATACAGCTTCGGTCCGGGCTATTCAACGCTAATGAAAGGGTGTAATTGAGAGGCGGGAGTATCCGTACAATAGAGTCCTTTCACTGATTTTTTTTATGGAGTAATTAATAAAAAACAGAATCTGCATTGTCTCCCATGGAATCCATAATTCACCAGAGGCTACACAGGCCCTTCAGTGGAGCCAAACGTTTTAATCATCCAGCGGGTCCAGTCCCAATCCTGCCATTTCGATTCAATTTAGCGTATTAATTATAGCCGTTGCCATGCCGAAGGGTATGTTCTCTACTCGAGGTGAGCCCGGCGTTGCTCTTGCATGTTTGCTTATCTAAAGTCTCATGTAGCGGATGTGTATTGCCTTGTTACTCTGGGATACATTAGGGCAATTTAGCCGCCTATAGCCGCGGTGATCACTGAGAAGGAGAGGAGCAGGCCGGCACAGCAGCCCTGGTTAATCCGCGTATAAAGACTAATAAAATCAATGATAGTCCCAGCGGAGGGCAGAGGCTTACAGGCAGCGTGGAGATGGGTGGAGATGGCCTTGAACTTGGATACAGCTGAGTGGGTGATGGAGAGACATGCTCAAAAGATACTCCATTGAAAAGGTAAGAGAGTTAAAGAGTATGTAAACATGATCCGGTCAAGTGCTGTCTGCGAGGCTCAACTGTAGTAGAAGTATAATGAAAAACAATTGACTCAGACGGACTTCAATACTGATACTGCAGCTGATGCTATCAACATTGCCTGGGGTGTGAAGCTGAAAGCACTACTCTGTTAGAAGCCCATTACTTAAGTTAGACTTATTCTGAGCTTTATTTTAACACAATCTGAGCAGAAAGAGTTGGTTTGGTTGGAACTACAACAGGTGAGATGATTTGTGCTGTTTAACAAGTCTCTCACAAATTACAGTCACAAGCTAACTAGCATTAGCCAACTGTTTTTTCAGTCACTCTCGCATTTTTTGTTGAAAATGTTGAAAATGAAAATTGTTTGAACAAACACACTAGGACGTTACTATAAAGGTGTATTATGTAACTTTTCTGGTGGGGGTGTCTGCAATGTTTTTGTCTCTTTGGAGATGTTGTCGTTTTGCCTGGATAATTCCACCATACGGCAGTGAACTTCTTACACGGTGACATCGCCTTCTTGTCTCCATGGCGATAGATGCATTTAATGCCATACTGTGGAACATTCCAGGCAAAGCAAAAGATAAGCAGTTGGTGAACACTTCATAGGTACCATGCCATAGTTACCATAGTTATTCCAAAGTTGGATATTGCATCTTTAAATATAAAAGTAATTATGTTGGTTATATTGAAATTTGAAGGAAAAAATGTTTTAGAAATGTGGGCTTGATTCAATTACCCAAGCTCAAATTTTGAGACTTCTATCAATTTGATCATTTAAAAGCATAATCATTAATCATTATATATATATATATATATATATATATATATATATATATATATATATATATATATATATATATATATATATATATATATATGTGTATATATATGTGTATATATATATATATATATATAATAACTGTAACCTCAAAAAGAATAATAAAAAAGAACCAAAAAGATATGTAAGATTGAACTGTCTTTGGTAAAATTCAACAATGCTCTGAATTCAAAATCTGCCATTAAAGCAAAACATGAAGAATCCCTCCTATTTCTCCATCCAGCCTCTCCTCACACCCCACGTTCCTTCACTGTCCCTGGGCTGGTGGTGCTCCTCTTCCTGGGCCCCTGTCAAATCCTCCAGCATGGGCAGACAGGGCTGACTTTTTATGTACTAATCAAGGAGGAATTTGCTCTCTCACAGACACGCCACCTCTGACCCCAGTGTCTAGTCCTATTCATTATTCATCGCAGGAGAGATGAGCTGCTGCATAGGAAGGAGAGGGGGAGAGGGAGAAGAGGAGGATTCTGGGTAAAGATGCTTGTTGTGCTGCCAGCTCGTGCCACCGCTCAAGAGGCCATAAGTCGTCTGTACATAGGAAAAAAGACTTCATCCAACATTTAGGTCAGGCCATAGGAAGTGCTGTTGTTGTGCTTTTTGTCTGCAGCACTCCATTTTCTCCATTATTTTCAGCTAATGGACGAGCTAGCATAGTTGTAATAGTAGCAGTGTTGGGGTTATTTTTAGAGTTGCAGCCTTCCGTGACAATATTGTACTATTAAAGAAAGCTGAGAGAAGTGGACAGGGAGGAATTAGGTCACTGTGCAGTCAAGTAAATCACGGTTTAGTTCTTTCTATTAATATATTTTAGATATACAACATCAGGTATTACACAACAATTGAAAAGAGGTAAAAATCTTAAAATCACAGATCAAAATCTCCAAAACTAGTACAGGTAGGCGTTACTGACAAAAATATATTTACCACGGGGATATTCAGACAAAATTATTACAGAATTGTGCTAAAACGTGCCTATAAATGTCATGGTTCAAATATTGCACAAAATATGAATGGACTGTAAATAGTGAAAATATTATATTTTGATTACTTTTACTCATTGTCTATATACACTTTTTCAATATTGGTCAAGAGTACCTAGTTAGTGATACAGGACCCGATTTTGACCCCGATCTTAGCGCTAGCGTTAAAGAGGGGGCGTGTCCAGGTCGAGCTGTACTTTGCTGCTGGAGGCTGGAGTGGTACACAGTGTTCTGTACAGAGCAGTGTTCATGTGCACTATACGTCTCTTGAGCTGTTGTACAAAGCTCTACTGACCGCTGCAGCCAAGAGAGCAGCACATATACAAGGTGTGCATCTCCTCTGCGCTCCACGCTCCTTGCAGTTATCTACGGTTCAGATGGTAGCCTACCTACTGGCGACCAAAGGGACAATGGGAATAATTTGGTCACAAAGTTAAACTGAGCTGATGACAGAAAGCGTACGAGGATGTGAGGAAATCTGACCGCAGTGGAACTGCAGTGAGGGTAAGAAAACGCACTTTAGGACAGCGCTGTGAATGTGCTCATGTGAATGAGCAGCTTTTGTACAGATCCAAATCAAACCAAACTATAGAGCTGTGCTAAGCCAATGCAGGAAGCGGACAAAGGGGTGTGCTCTGCTGCAGAAGGGCATCCGCACGGCACACGAGCATGTTATGAATGTTAAGCATTTATCATCCTAATATATTTCCAAATAAAAAGTCTTGAGCATGTTACATGTTGTTTTTCAGTGGACTAGTTTGATATTTATTTTTACGATTCTGGCAATTCACTGAACCGACTATTCAGGCACGGCACACCTCTTGTTTAGAGCTCCACGCTTGCGCTAGAAAATCACATAACAATCGTTTTTGGGGGGGTCTATGTAAACCTTGCTACAGCTGCTGTAGTCAAATCTTGTTCATATTTTTTCTTGGAATAAAAAAGATAATGAATTTCAGACATATTTTAATGTTTTGTAAATGTGAGGCTAATGTTAAATAGAAAAAATTAAAATAGTAGGATAAAGATCAAATCCCAATGATCTAAAGAGAGCCATAATGCTTAAGGTCAACCAAAGGTGACAGAACACAGGCTACGTTTAAACTACTTCTATAAAAATTGTACCTGAAACGTCAGAAAGAATCTATAAATCTGTCCACAGATATACACCACTTGAAACTACACTAAGCTTTGCAATATCCTTTCACTTCCGATGCAAATCAGTGCGCTGCTGGAGTACAGAGTGGGCGTTTTGAAAATTGCCAAATCCAACAGTATCTGGGTTATGCGAGCCTCTGCAGCTGACATTGCCAGTAGCTAATAGCTGTAGCAAAGGTCCACAACCTTTTGAAAATGACACAATAAATTACATTTCACTATTTCAGTGCCTGATGTAAAAAAGAGAAAAATGTACAGACTAAATGTGGGTATATTGTTTCTTTCCCAAAAGTGAGATTGAGTGAATCTGAATTACTGCATAAATCAATGTGTTTTTCAACCTTGAGGCCAGAGTAGTTCACCGACATTTTTTAGAATCAGTTATAAGATCTTATAATTGTTTAAAAAATTATTGCAGTCAGAGGTAGCCAGTGATTTGCATACTATACTGTACTTGGATAATGAATTTCGCTGCCTTATTTCATACACATAAGTACTTAAAACTTATTTTCAACATAAAATAAAACAAAAATTATCATAACATATTAGTTAAAGGAGCTGTATTTTAATTTTAAAGGGTCCATATTACTCTATTCTCTGATCCCTGTTATAATGTTGTTTCTTCATCATAAACAAACCTGTAGTTGTGTTTTGTTTCATTCACACATGTTTAACACACAACCCCTGCATATTTAGGCTGAGTTCTTCTTTCAAACAAAAAATACTCCTTGTGATGTCATGTGATAATACAGAAAGTGCTCCACTGTGTTTTTAAACTCCATTCACCTTCACTAGAATCATTTGAATAATTTCAGCCCTGAAATTGCCAAACTCTACTGAACTAAAAGTAAAAGGTGTCATGTCATGATGTCACAAGGTGGAACAGAGCATTTTGAGCTTTGGAGATGCAGACAGAATAATTTTGGTTACTCAAACATGTGTGAATGAAACAAAATGCAACTCCAGGTATGTTTTTGAGGAAGTAACACATGGCTTAAATTTTAAAGTTTGCCGTGGCCCTGTATATTCTGATCTTAAGTAGTATTCTCAAATAAAAAAAGTCCAAATACTTAGTAGATAAAACATAATTGTTTATATTTTGGTTAAATATTTTCAAAGCTAAATTCTTGGCTTACTACTTAGTTTGTTTCTGGTACATTCCACTTCTTTGTGAGGGCTGCTTTTCAGTCCAACCCAACATCTGCACATTTTAGCAGAGCCATGACCTGGTTTGACCCCGCCTCTTTCACTCCTACATGTTCTCCTTCTGTAATCAACTCCTTTCACTCACGTCCTTGCAACGCTGTAAAGACGGACGCCGTACTGACGTTGTGTCCTTGGGCAAGAACCCTCATGCACTGTGTCTTCATATTTCATGTGGCTAGCAGCAGGCGGGCATCAACAAAGTACCAAATCATGTTTAAATGTCAGTGTAAAAAAAAAGTAGACAGAATTAAAATGTTGGTAGATGAATTCTCCCAGTGGCTTTACGTACTGAGATTGCGTCCTTGAGCAAGACACTGCTAGCCTTGCCTTTATGAATGTGTCACTGTTATTACTGGGATGAGGGTGGAGTGGGTAGGGACTGGGGCAGATTGGCAGCCATTTCTCAGTAACTCTGCCACGGGGGGAAAATAAAATATTTCTACATAGTGTGACTTAGTGTGGCTACATTTTTTTAAAATCTATTTCAAAGCCACAATTAAAACAAAACAGCAGAATATGATTTTCAAATTTCAAAATATTAGCAATTTCTTTAGAGGACCTATATTAAGCAAAAATGACTCTTTAAGTCTTGTTAGAATATTGCTATCTCATCAAAAACATGCAAACAAAACACAACTCCAGATATGTTTATGATGAGGACACAACATTATAACACAAATCAGAATATAGCGCAACATGGGCCCTTTAAAATATCCTAAAATGGTTCAGATACAGACCAAGGCCATATAAAAATTCAAGGTCAAAATTGATCCTATACTGGTGGTTTTCACATTCTAAAATGCAAAGAAGTCATAATCCCAGATGGGGGGGCAAGAGACAGATTTCCCCATTAATAACATTGTACTTTGTCATAAAATATCCAAAAAGTTAATTCACAAATGCTCAATGTAATCTTTTCAATCGATGACTAGACCCATTAACTTACTATGGTACAACAAAAAACAGCATTCTACCTGTATTTATTTTAGCCTCCCTCATCTGTATTAAATATTATTGGCCTATAGCAGGGGTCTCCAACCTTTTTCCTCCAGTGAGCTACTTTTACAAAATGAAAATGCCAGGGAGCTACTAGTTTTAGTGGTCACAAGGAACTGAGCAGATATAAAAGCCACGGCAAGTCTTAAATGAGGTACAGTTAAATGCCTATAAAACATAAACCATTATCCATTTATTAGTGTACAAAGTTAGGCATCAAAATGATACACGTACAATGATAAAAGGCATTTAATTAATCAAAATATGTATAATTCAGAAATCTCTTGGCGAGATACATGGAAGGGGGTGGAGAGAAACCCAGCAATTATTTTTAAAAATGTTCAATTGAGTATTTAGTTTAGTTTCAGAGTTAGAGTCCACTTTTTTCACAACCCTAGTCTGACTCAAAGTACACTTCTCAGTTACCCTGTGTGGCCCTGTGTTTCGTCTGGTGTCCTCTAAACGCAGTGCACCTGAACGCCCCTCCAGTCTGCTCTCTCTGCTCCACTGGCCCTGTCCTGACACTGCTTTGTCACAGCCTTAGTTTAGTTTTGTTTTGGTCTCTTTTTTGGTGTTGCTAAAGTGTTCATCAGAAACAGTTGGGGATTCTGTCACTTTTGTTCATTCAGGTTTTAAGTGGAGGAAGATGTGAAAGCTAAGAATACAAACTATAAGCAGATGATTTCCAATGGTAAGCCCAAACAGAAAACAGGAAATAAATGCATTGTTTTGCTTAGAGGTGCAACTTTTCCAAAAGAGGATTACCTGCTTGTGCCTGGAATGTTCCACAGTATAGCATTATACTATGAATCTTATTGTACCAAGCAAGTGGCATCAAATAATGAAACACCAAAAACCTAAATGTAAAAAGAAGTTTAATGCTACTATGGAACATTCCAGGCAAAGCAGTTACATCTCCATGGAAACAAGCAGGTGGCAGAGTGTGATGTCACCCATAGCGTTTGGCTCCAGTCAAATGAAGCTCAGGAGGCTAGCAGTTATAGGAGCAAATTTGGGGTTGAGGTCCATATTAATTTATTTACAGATAAAACAGCAAAATAAAAACACCAGGATCATGTAGAGTGAGTTAATACGGACATTTTGAGACCAAAATGACGAGGCTCGCTGCAGCAGTTACAGAGAGAAGGGTGACTTTTTTTCAATGTAAATGCAATTGGAGTCGATGGAGCCAGAACCGCCCCCATGCTCACTTCCTATTTGGAACGCGGCAGCTAGCGGGTTAGTTATGTCCATTTATATATACAGCCACTATTCTTATGACATATATATAGGCATCTCATGGTACAAACTGTGAGAAAGACTGTTGCTTAATACATCTTTCCTTCTAATATCCTCCAGAGAAATATCAACAATGATAAATATGTCAGCTTAGTTTCCTGTACGAGCTCTTAAGCCCTTAAGCTGCCGTGTAACTGCACAAGGAGCCCAGTGCAGTGCAAAGGAAGTGGAAGTACTGCGCCAATAATAGATATCACACAGTACTAGAACGCAAACATTTACTCTCAACTTATAATTACATTCAAAAGGTATTCATTAAACAGGGGAGGGACTGTTTTACGAGGATTCTTGACTAGAAGTAGGATTAAGGTAAAGTAGACACATTGTATGAACTGTGACTTTGTTCAATAACAATAATGTTATTATAGTAAAATGCGAGGTATACACATTATTAGTTCTGACTACTACTACCTGTACGTATTTTGTGTTGACCCTTCCTGTTAAGTGGGTATTCCATTCATTTGATTCTAAAATATGCTATGAAGTAGGTTGAGCACTTCCTGTATTACCACATGACAGAGCCTAAATATTTAGGGTTTGTGATGAAAATAGTAATATGCACAGACAAATTCAGTCAGAATCAACAGTGTAATGACTGCTGATTCTTTGCTCGAGGGCATCTGGGGAAATCCTTGTACGTAACTCATTTCAGAAGTGAACTTGCATACTTCTTTACTTTCCCCAGCACCACCTCTGAAAAGTAAAGTTGTAAAGTGTATAATTGTGATACATAAGAGGTCTGACCCCGTGCAGTGTGTTTTATGAGGTCGATGACAATGTCCGGACCCACTCCCCTCCCTCTGGGTCTGGAGACTGTGCTCACACTTCTCACTGCTTAATTGTATATTAGACTCATGTTATTGCACTAATCAGTTTAGATTCAGCCATCAAGCGTCGTCACATCATTAGTAGGCAATCTTCATCTGGCCCTAGAGTGCATTAGTTGCTCGAGCGACGCTGGACTCCAAATTGACGTGCTCAAATTGCATCTAGACGGATTTTCAGAACAATAACGAGCAGAGAATGACACCGGTAAGTCTAAAACACATTTAGGCAGTCCAATGGGGCCTCACCTTCTGCGAACTCTAGTAATTTATAAGTCCTGATTTAGTCCTGATTTTGTCTAAGTGTAGTCCCGGTTTGGTCCTGGTCAAGTCCTGGTTAGATCCTGGTTAAGTCCCAGTTAGGTCCCAGTTTAGTCCTGGGTAAATCCTGGTTTAATCCTGGTTTATTCCTGGTTTGATCCTATTATAGCTCTGACTCAGATTTCCTTTCTTTCTGGTTTCATTTAGTTTAAATCACAAATTTACTATCTCTAACTTTGGTTAGTGTACGTTTAACACAGTTCCAGGTAAGACTTTCTTAAAGATGCACTATGAACCTTTTCCAATTGAGAATCTGCCACCTGCTTGTCTCCATGGAAATGTTTTTTACCCGGCCTGGAATGTATATAAATATATATGTTTTGCATTATCAGTTTTTATTGCTAAAGTAATCATGGATCATTATTGTGAGTAGGATCTCCACTCCACAAATTTGACCTGTAACTTGACCTGGAGGTTTGACAATGCTCGTCTCCATGGTGATAGATAAGACATGTCAAACTAGAACATTTCAGGCAAAGCAATAACAACTCAACGGTGATGAATGAAATGCAGGACCCTTTCCCCCCCAAAAAAGTTACCTAATGAATATTTAAGCCTTTTTTAACCCTAGTTTACACTGCGTTCAAAATTATTATGTAAATGATATTTTTCTCTGATTTTGCCAAATTGTCAATATAATATATATATATTTTTTCAATTATTATTATTTATTTATTTATTTTTTCAAAAAATAAAAACTTGAAATGCGCTGTTCCAAATTATTATGCACAACAGAGTTTCAAACCATGTTATTGTTGTAAAGAACTGAAAATGGTCAGTTGTTTATTGTTCAATTAGAAGCATTAGCATATTACTGAGCTCAAAAGCTATTTCAATCAAAACCTCTTAACAGGTCAAGATATATTTGAACCCCTTATTTGATAGGAGCTTCACAATTCTTGCATCCGTTGAACTTGTGAGTTTGTGGAGAGTTTCTGCTTGAATTTCTTTGCAGGATGTCAGAATAGCCTCCCAGAGCTGCTGTTTGAATGTGAACTGCCTCCTGCCCTCATAGATCTTTGGCTTGAGGAGCTCCAAAGGTTCTCAATAGGGTTGAGGTCAGGGGAGGATGGGGGCCACACCATGAGTTTCTCTTCTTTTATGCCCATAGCAGCCGATGATGCAGAGGTATTCCTTGTAGCATGAGATGGAGCACTGTCATGCATAAAAATGATTTTGCTACGGAAAGAACGGTTCTTCTTTTTGTACCATGGAAGAAAGTGGTCAGTCAGAAACTCCAGATAATTTATAGAGGTCATTTTCACACCTTCAGGGTCCCTAAAGGGGCCGACCAGCTCTCTCCTCATGATTCCGGCCCAAAACATGACTCCACCATCTCCTTGCTGACGTCGCAGCCTTGTTGGGACATGGTGGCCATTCACCAACCATCCACCACTCCATCCATCTGGACCATCCAGGGTTACACGCACTCATCAGTGAACAAGCTTGTTTGAAAATGAGTCTTCATGTATTTCTGGGCCCACTGGAGCCGTTTCTGCTTGTGAGCTTTATTTAAGGGTGAACGAATAGAAAGTTTATACATAACTGCAAAACCTCTGGAGGATCCTACACCTTAATGTTCGCAGGACTCCAGAGGCACCAGCAGCTTCAAATATCTGTTTGCTGCTTTGTAATGGCATTTTAGCAGCTGCTTTCTTAATCCGATGTATTTGTCTGGCAGAAACTGTACTTTGTTGTGCCTTTATCTGCACAAATCCGTGTGTGCTCTGAATCAGCTACAAATCTCTTAATAGTACAATGATCACGCTTAAGTTTTCATGAAATATCTAAAGTTTTCATACCTTGTCCAAGGTATTCTACTATTTCACACTTTTCGGCACTATAGAGATACTTTTTCTTTCCCATATTGTTGAAAATGTTGCTCTGCTTAATAATGTGGAACGTCCTTCTTCAGTCGTTTTTCCTTTACTTGGACGCACCGGGCAAACTCATTGGCAGAGGTGTGTGAGATTGATTTCACTGAGACAAAAGACCCTCCAGGAGTTTCATTGGAAAACCAAAAAATTTACCTTTATGACACTTAAACACAATTTGCATAATAATTTGGAACGCTGTGTAGTCTTAACATAGACAGAATACCACCATTTTAGTCAGGTTCAGTCCTACTAGTACATATGTTTTAGTTTAAATCCAGTCAAGTTTATCCCTGATTTAGGCTTAGTTTAGTTCCAGGATCTAATTAGCTGTTGTAGAACTGATTTAACTGGCATTAGAAATCACACTGGGTGGCTGATGTACTCTGCTTTGCTCTGCTCCACGGGGCCCCACACTTGAAACTTTTCCCCAGCTAAATAGCACAGTCTGGACAGAGCAATGAGGGAGTGGGCAGTAATGGTAGTGTTGTAGTTTATTTGAGTACCATAGCCAATAGGGAAAAAACAGGACCTTTCAAAGTGACCAGGGGATTTGACACAGTAGGGAGGCCATTGGAGCCACCTATAAATTAAAACTAATCACAGTGTATGTCAGGTGGGAGTCCAGGCAGCCCAGACCCACCGCTCTGCAGGCAAAAGGAGGCATTCACCAGTCTCCATATTTCCCAGGCTCTGAATATAAAAGCAATAGACAGGAGATGTAGATGTATTCTTGAAATGTGAAAGTACAGATTGATTCTTCAAGTATTTTCACTATAGTTTTCAAGCTTTAAAGGTCCTATATTACATGAAATTGACTCCTGTGAGCGTTAACCCGTGTTAGAATGTTGTTACCGCCTCAAAAACATACCTGAAGTTGTGTTTTGTTTGAGTAGTGCTGTACTAGAAGGCTGTTTACATCTCCAAAGCACAAAATGCTCTGTTTCACCTTGTGATGTCATGAACCGGCCATGAAGTTAAGAGTGCAGTATTAATTCACTCTGCACTTGTGGTGGTAAGT
Source organism: Taenioides sp. WSHXM2023 (assembly GCA_029959045.1). Taxonomy (NCBI): domain Eukaryota; kingdom Metazoa; phylum Chordata; class Actinopteri; order Gobiiformes; family Gobiidae; genus Taenioides; species Taenioides sp. WSHXM2023. The sequence continues at coordinate 12,556,946 of CM057100.1, read as the reverse complement.
TACTACTGGAGCCACAGTAATAGCAAAACCACTCCTTGACTTCCTCTTTACTTTCTCAAAACATTATAATTACCATAAATAAAGTGCAGCAGTGGCCGGAGTTTGCATGGCACAGATTTGACATAAGCATGATGCAATACCTCCTGCCCCGCAGCTCTCCAGACTCCAAAATCCAGTTATTTTCATGTCCATAACTGCCCTGACAGAACACAGCGTTTCGCAACTCCCAAAGAAAACCTGTATCTTTTGGATGTCGCCCCTCCACCATTTTAACACCATCTCCACTCCCCAAAAAACAGCTTTTGCTGCCACGTGCTGCCACTTCGGTGGGAGACGAGGCTTTGGAAAATCACACAGTATGCACACTCAAGTCTACAGGGTGCTAGAATACTGCACTGTGTTTACAATTGTGTTTCTTTTAATGAAGGAGGAGGCCAGGAGCAAGATTCACTCCGAAATTCAGACATAGCTTAGGGAGAAATGTCCGGAATATTAGCATTAGAGCAAAGGTTCTCAAAGTGTGCTGCTGTCACAATCTGTATAGAACAGACTCACTCAAATTGTGTTCATGGGCTCCTGTAATATGCAATATTTTGAGAACTTTTTAACATTCAAAAGATATAATATTTTGTTTTGAAATTGTTAACAGCTCTGGCAAAGGTCCTAATATGTCATCATTCTGAAATCCATGGACAGATTCAAGTTTTGAAGTTCTCGACATAAACATCATTGGTTGAGCGGTCAGATCCACTGGCCCACAGGTTGGCGGTGCGATTCCAGCTCTCTCGGGTGAGCAGTTCCTTGATGTAAAGCACTTTGAAGGTGGAAAAGCCCTATATAAAAATCTGACAACTTTTTGAGCAGTATTTGGTTATAAATCTTGCCCTAGTTCAGATATATTGTATATGCAGCTCTTGTGGTCAAAATAATTCTGCTGCATACTGTCTGCATCTCTATTGATTGGTTAACTAATTAATTAATTAGTAAGTGCTTTATTATCCAATAATTAGGAAGAGCTCATTAACATGCTTTACTGTGCAGGCAAAACTCTGTTCTGGTCTCTGAGACTTGTGAAAAGTGTTTATGAACTTATTGTGGTAAATAATCAGAAGGCTTGTAATGCATAAGTGAGGTACATTTGACTTAGAAAAAGTTGATGCAAAAATAGTTTCACTTTCTAAATTACTATTATTTACTAATATTTAGTTATCGAGTTTAGACAAGGTATGCTAGTGCTAGTTCACACTTATCTGGTAGAACTTGGAAAGCCATTATTTCATTATTATTTTGTTTGCGATTTTGTGCGAAAAGTTTGAGAACCACAGTTTTTCCAAATATCAACCCATTTTACATATTTGAAGACTAGTTATTTTTAAAAAATAAAACAGAAAATATGCTTTTGTAAAAACACTGCCACACACCATTTGGTAAACATAGCCCAGTTGGCAGTGATCGCGGTCTTCTACAATGGTGCATATGTTTACAAAAGCCTTGTCTCCGTGACAACAGCTGAGCAGAGGCATATTTAACAACAAAAGCCTCAATACAGACAGTGAGATAATTACATCTATAGCACATAAGGGAGAAAATGGTCATAAATCGCAGGCGTAATGAGTTTGAATTTAGATATGATGTTCTAATCCTGATGAATGCTGGTTCCGCTGGTGCTTTGCTAATGCTAGTCTCCTCCATATTCGCGATTGCATTACCAACTGTGACAGCCATCTGGCAAGCAAATCTCTAAAGCATTATCTCCGGACAGGACATAGAGAGCTGGCAAAACAGGCGGGTGAAGGAAACACCCTGTACTGTAATTAGAGGTATTCAGGAAAAAACCTCCATGAATCAGAATGAGTTTGTGGCGTGAGTGAGTGAGACACAAGCTGCTGAGTCATACTGAAATACAGTGATTAACAGTGACTATAATGGGCTAATGGTTTAAAAAAAAAAAAAAAAAAAAACATACAGTAAAGCTCATGTGTTATGCTAAATTGACTTGTGAGCTTTAAACCATGTTAGAATGTTGTTGCCTCATCAAAACAGACCTGGAGTTATGTTTTGTTTCATTCACACATGTTTGAGTAATCCTGCATTATTAGTCCGTCTACATGTCCAAAGCACAAAACGCTCTGTTCCACCTTGTGATAACTTGAAAACTACCACTTCATGACAACAGCTGCTTTTTACCTTTAGTTTAGTAAAGATTGGCCATCATTTGCAGTGAATAGGACAAATCTTTACTTTAAATAAAAATAAAAATCTGTATTTTAGTAACTTAAATTGATGATTCTAGTGAAGGTGCATGGAGTTGAAAAACACAGTGGAGCACTTCCTGTATTATCACATGACATCACAAGGTGGAACAGAGTGTTTGAGAGAATCTAAAATCTGTATTTTAGTAACTTAAGTGTAAGAAAAAATGTTTGTGCAAGTTTTTCATCATTTAATATAAAAATAAGGCATGTTATGAGTTAAAAAAACAACAAAAAACAAAAAAAAAAACAAGACTTCTTTAAGAGGTGATCTCTAGGTCCTTATGGGAGGAAAGTGCATTCTGAGTTAGTTTGCAGTTAAATGTATATAAATATATATAACAGTCCGTTTTACACTATTTTCTGATCTTTGTTAGAATGTGCTTTCCTCATCACAAATATACCTGGAGTTGTGTTTTGCTCCACTGTGTTTTTAAACTCCATACACCTTCACTAGAATAATTTAGATGATTTCAGTGCTGGAATTAACAACCTCCACTAAACTAAAGGTAAACTATAACTACATGACATCACCAGGTGGAACAGAGCATTTTGAGCTTTAATAATAAAGAATTACTCAAACATGTGTGAATGAAACAAAACACAACTCCAGGTATGTTTTTGATGAGCATTCTAACATGGTTTTAAGCTCACAAGAGTCAATTTTGCATAATATAGGACCTATAAAGTCAATAATAAAACATCTCTTGGTGCAGATTACACAATTATCGTTATGTTATCGCCATATGAAAACTTATATGCTGAAAGAGCAAAAGGACAGAAAGCAAAACACTGGGGGGGGAAAAAAGTTTTGCCTGTAGTTCTCGCCTTGGGTTTTTCCTGTTCTAGTTTAGGTTCCTTTGACATACTTTTAAGTGTAAATTTAACATCGACTGCTGTTCCTACTATTTAAAGCACCACTAACATTAAGGAGGTTAAAATTGTCTGGAGATCACAAACCCGCCGTCTTTAGCGGCTGGTGGTGCCTCTGTTGACACTAGGAAGTTGCACTCAGGCAGTCCAATTAGCAAATGTAATAAAAGTGTGTCTTAATTAGTCTATGTGTTTTAATTGGTGTTACTTTCAATGGAAACACTTTCTAAGCTGCCACCAAGTCTGCCTTTAACAAACCTTATCATTTTCTTTTTTTTCTTTTCTTTTTATTGAATATTTTCCCCAAACCTTGCTAATAGCTGTCACTTTGAACTGTCAACTTTATACCAATTTTACCCAGTAGGATTTAGCAAGGCACTTAAGAACCCTGAAATTTTCTTCTTTCTTTTCTTCTCTCTTTTAACCCATTTCTTTTTCATCAGCCAATCACACCCACACATTTTAAAAGGGCCCGTATTACACTATTTTCTGATCTCTGTTATAATTGATAATGTTGTTTCCTCATCAAAACTCTACCTGGAGTTGTGTTTTGTTTCATTCACACATGTTGAACACACAAATCTTGTTCTTGTCTCAAACTGAAAACACTACTTATTTTGAATGTATCGTTACCATTTATATTTTTGCTCTTTGTTATTATAATATATTGTGATGTGTGAGCTACCGTCTCCAAATAATGTTCCATGTGGTAATACAGGAAGTGCTCCACTGTGTTTTAAAACTCCATACACCTTCATTAGAATCATTTGGCCTTAGAAGTGCCAATTTCTACTGAACAAAAAGGTAAAAGGTAGTTGTTAACTTGAAAACTACAGCTTCATGAAATTACAAGGTGGAGCAAAGCATTTTGAGCTTTGGAGATGTAGACAGACTAATGTGCGGGGTTAGCACATTAGTGATTTTTGTGTAATATAGAACATTTAATAATAATAAAGCATTGAATTTATACAGCACCTTTCAACACACCCAAAGCTATTTGCACTGCACTTGGAATCTTGCTTGGAATGTTCCATAGTATGGCATTTCACTTGTCTAACTGGCATTAATTCAAGTGTAAGCGTTTTATTGCTTTAAATGATCTTAATTCTTACTGTTAGTGGGGTCACCTCTCCACAGACCTGACCATTAACTTGACCTTGTGACGGCGCCTGTTTGTCTCCATGGTGATATACAATGTCATATGATTGAACATTCCAGGCAAAGCAATAGCACATCTAATAAACAAGCCTCTCCATCAGAAAAGTTACATAATGAACCTTTAATTACCTATATCTGGTAACAGTATACAACCTTGTACCACATTCTTGCTTTCTGGTTGCAATAAAGAATATACATTAATGCCAGTGAGTGTATAGTGGTGATATGTGGAGCAGTCAGGTTGCAGTCGGCCTTACTAGTATATATGTGCAGGATTAGGAGCGCTGTGAACATTTCTTGTGGTAATTCTTAAAGACAAATAGCACGCTCCCCAGACACAGCCTCCTTCACGGCAGCAGGCAGCCTGAGCTAATTAGCAAGAGAAGTGTGAAGGAGAAACCGTGACTTCATCCACACTGCGCCCTACATAGCCCCGGTACAGACATCTACCCTCAATCAGCAAGTGTACGAAAAATCATGTTATCAAATACTTCAAAATCATTCAGATGCATGATTTTGAAGTATTTGATATCATCCTATTCTAGCCAAAGAAATATCATCTCTCTTTAAAGCTAAAAGTAGGATGTTAGACAATTTCAGTTGATATTTCAGTGACAAAATTGTTATTATTTAAAATGTACATTGATAATTCACAGCACATTTTTAAGACCTTTGGAGCAAAATTTTAAAAACTATGCCTCCACTTTAAAGCGGACCTATTACGCAAAATGGACTTTTCAGAGCTTTTACCCATGTTACAGTTGTTTACCCTCACTATTTCCTCACCCAAAGTTGTATTTGGAGTGATTTGTGCATGTTTGAGCAATCTTGAACCGCTTATTTTCAAGATGTTATTTTGTCGATCAACTCGTGTTTTCACCACCACCGGCATATGCCCCTTTCTCCACTTACTTGCTTCAACATTTGTATTTTCTTAATCGATGATGCATGTAGGATGTGGCAGCCTCGCGTTGTCATTTCGGTACCAATGAAAGAAAATCTGCAGCTCGCTAACATGATTTGCAGCAATCCACTGGGGGTGCCGACATATCCACAGCTCTTATCAGCTTCCATTAAGTTATTTTAGATCTATATTGTGAATTAAAATGTCCAAAACAGAACAGAATGATCCACAGGTGTCATAGATCATAACTATAGAGCAGACACAAACACAGCACGTCTTCTTTAATATTTAGAAAAAACTAAGCAAGATTTTTTGGGGACATTACACTAACCTTAATCTATTTTAACCCATATCTGAACATTAAACCAAGATCTAACAATATAAGCTAAATATAACTAAATCAGAAGATATTTCTCATTATATTTCCCGTGGAGATCACATCAGTTAAATTGGACTAAACCTAGGGCCAAGTAAACCCTAGACGATGGAGGAGAGGGCGGAGGAGAGTGACGACAGAGGGGGTATGGTGTAGGGGAGGTGATGGAGAGCCTAGGGGACATGAGGCTCTGTAGTGTTGATGGAGGAGCTGGGTGCATGCTGGGAGGTGTAGGCAGCGCTGTGGCTCTGCTCCCTGCCTGTAATTATGATAGAATGCTCAGTGACTGATGGCTGCAGCCTGTGGGGACCTCCAGTGCACCTTAGCCAAGTGGGTGATGGCTTAGTGGTCCGTGCGTAGACCCCCATACACCTCCAACCCTCCTCCCCCTCCATACGCCTCATCTGGGGTAGTGTCCCTCCCTGTAGTATGATTCATGAGCAGAGAGACTCACCCCTCACCCCCAAAGCCCTGTCCTGTGAACTATAGGCAGATCGGCCAAACTGGTGCCCTGTTTGCAATTAATAAGGTAAGGACCACTACAATTCGAATAGTACATGATTTTACACGACTCTATAATTCGTTTCCAGCTATAAAAATTACCATGAATTCCTTTTTTATTGTTGAATAATATTTTCTCACTCAGTTTCTAATGTTTGATTTTGGACAAAAACGCCTCCTTTTAGTCCCTCCAGTTTGAATTCTTACCCAAGGAGAAATTAAAGCTGAATTTATGTGTTTAAAAAAATAATAAATAAATAAAATAAAAAAATAAATCCAAAAACCTATGAGTATGGTTTCAATCCTTGACTGATCACATACTGTTGTTGTGTCCACGGGCAAGGTACTTTAGCATATATTACACATGAAAATACTATGTTTTCTTGTGTAAAGAATTATTTTATAAAGGAAATACTCAAATTTTGTTAAGTTCATAGAGCATGAAAATATTATGTGCACATCCACAAGCCAAAACACAAATGTTTTCACATTCAAATGATTCTGCTTGCATGATCAACAAGAGTGGGAAGAAGTGTGACCTTATTTAATCTCTTCCATTTTTAATCAACATAACTTTAACCGAAGAAAACTTTCCATCACTCGACCTGCCATAGTACTGTACATAAATAAAAGTCATTTCTTTGCCCACAGCAGCTAGACTGGACAAGAATAACAAGCTTTATCTGAATGTTTAATAAAAATATTTTCAGAAGATTAAAGAGGCCTTATTACGCTATTTTCTGATCTATGTTATAATGTTTTTCCTCATTACAAACACACCTGAAGCTGATGCCTTGACAAAGACCATCTTGCTGGACGAAACGTGTTGGTATTTATTTATTTATTTATTTATTACGACCCAGTGAAGCGCTACCTCTTCATCTGATACCTGGAAGTTGTGTTTTGTTTCATTCACACGTTGTAACACACAAACCCTGCATATTTAGGCTTTAGTTCTTCTCTCACACAGAAAACACTCCACCTTGTTCCACTTTGTGATGTCATGTGGTAATACAGGACTCCATTGTGTTTTTAAACTCCATACACCTTCACTAACGCTGTTAACTTGAAAACCTCAGCATCATGACATCACAAGGTGGAACAGAGCATTTTGAACTTTGTAGATATAGACGGATTAATAATGCAGGATTTCTAAAACGTGTGAATGAAAGAAGGTATGTTTTTGATGAGGAAACAACATTATAACATGACTAAAAGCTCACAGGAATCCATTTTGTGTAATATAGGACCTTTAAACAACACAATTCTTCTTTCAGTGAGCCCAGGTTAACCACAGCGAGCTTGTCTGGCTCCCTCCCCTCTCCCCCTTGTACACAACTAAGTGCCGCAGGCAACCAGTGCTATTACAAACTGGCACCAATCACATCTCTCTCTAATGCCACAAGTAAAGTGCTGCACTTACAACATCTCAACCACTATCTCCTCAAGAACACATCAATATTTAAGCCAGATTCAGTTTTACGCACATCCTTTTAAAATGCACACTCATATTTATTTGATGGGGACAGAACGCATCAGATCTGCAAAAAGTGAGTCTTGTTTAATCTTTTCACTCATTTCTTCCCCTTCTTTTTTCCAGGAAGTGACTTTTTCTGCAGCGCTTAAGACAGAAGGGACTCTGTGTTTGTGCCCCAAGTTCCATTTTGTGTGTGGATCAAAAGCAGGAGCCGGTAAAAGCACGAGACACAAGAGGATCCCGGGGAACGTACTCAGAGTCGACCCCCAGGCAAACAGTAGCCCATTTGATGCGTTTTGGTTTGGGGGCAGTTGGAATATTCCTCATCTCAACTTCTGTGTCCGATTTATGCTCTGGCAGTGATACAGCAAAGAGGTGGACCACAAGTGACTTTAATATCACAATAAAAAAAGTGTATTCACTTTGCCTGCAGTGTTTATGCACCGTGGCTTGAATGACAGTGAATGTGGAAGGAGCAATGGATGGAATCTATACAGCACAACAACGCCCTCCTAAGATAATGGCCTAAAGTCAGTTTTTTCATATATTTCAGGAAACATCAAAGTAACTGTACCCACTGAAAACTGTACAACATATGATGTTTTCATACACAATCAAACCTGCTTTAAGGGTTAGTGGGAGTGACCAGGATCATGTAGAGCGGATTTTACAGGTTTGTACCAGAGGTGGATCACCTCACACACCTCTGATTAAGTCAACAGAAATATTTTTTGTTTAAAAAAAAAAAAAAAAAAAAGACTTAGTACTTGGAATTGCAGTGGCCACTGGGGACAGCACACACATTTTTATATATTTGACCACAAAGCTGCAAATAGTTTGCACTGAAATTGCAAAAAAGGACTATAGACTGTAGAAAACACTATTAAAACACATTTCCACTTAATGTTTTTCCATCTAGATTATTCTAAATTCTATGGGAAATGTATATGAAATACTAAAGCTGAGGTGCATAAACTATTTTAAGACTTTTTTTTTTAAAGATGTTTTGAAAATTCAGCATAGATCAGCAAATCTCTAACTTCCCTCACCCAAAACACTTCCTCCAGCAAGACACATTGTTCCTCCAACTAGCTTTCCTTAGTTTATCCAGTAAAAAAAAAAACCTCCCAAACACATCTCTGGCATCTGTTTCTACCAAAGTTATTATCCGTCTCTCTTCATCACATGTAACTTGTGCAACTGAAACAATCTACACTAAGAATGTCTCCGCCAAAATAGCCCTATGTGTAAATTTTAAAAATCCCACCCACTCAGCCCCACCCTTTAAAAAGTGCTCTTGCAGCACATATTCATAAAGGCCCTAATGGCTTCCAGAGGGACAGCAGCCTTCTCCTCACTTCTCCTCTGACATTTCACAGAGCCACGAGCAGAGCAGAGCAGCTAACGCCACAAAGAAAAGAACCATGGCGCATATAGACAGAACTAACGTGAGAATAAAGCAGAGGGAAGTGTCTTCATCATGGGCCCACTGGGGTCTATTAGGGACTCTTTACATACTAGGGTGGATCGCTAAAGTGCTCCCAACTATGTGTGTGTCTAGAAGCTAAAAATGACTCAAGGAAGGAAGGAAGTAGTTTTGTATTTTCATTTTATTTCATTTAATGGTTTTATGGGAGAACGAAACAGTGAATGAAAACTTCTATAGGCCTACCACACACATTAAAGGGCCCATACTGTGCTGTTTTCTGATCTATGTTGTTTCCTCATCACAAACATGCCTGGAGTTGTGTTTTCTCTTCCATTCACACATGTTTAACACACAAATCCTGCACATTAAGGCTGTGTTCCTCTCTCAAACTCTGTTCCACCTTGTGATGCCATGTGGTGATACAGAAAGTGATCCACTGTGTTTTTAAACTCCATACACCTTCACTAGAATCATTTAAATGATTTCAGTCCCGTAATTGCCCATCTCTACTAAACCAAAGGAAAAGGTAGCTGAAAACTACTGCTTCATGACATCACAAGGTGGAACAGAGCATTTTGATCTTTGGAAATGTAGACAGCCCAATACTAAAGGATTACTCAGATGTGTGTGTGTGTGTGAATGAAACAAAACACAACTCAAGGTATGTTTTTGATATTCTGTGTACTGTGGTCCAAAGCAAGAAAAATGATCTGACGAAGGCTTTTTGCTGAAACGTTATTTAACCAAAAAAAAAAGCTTTTGGACATTGTGTTTTTTAATTTGACAGGTAGTCTGGCATAAAATGAAACAAGTTCTTGAAAAGTAGCCGTCCGGCAGCATGGAGGTGCAGCAGAGCCATTCTATGAAGTGGTGTTAGATGTCTGCTGTGTCTGCATCTAATTATAGTGTTTTATTGTCCGAGAATCAGGAAGTGCACAGTCACCATCCTAGTTATTGCATTACATTGAGGGCAAACTCTTGTCTCTAAAATTTGTGAAAAGTGCTTATTCACTCACTGCAATGAATAATAAGGATGAGGAAAGACTTTGGACCACTGCAAACCATTTAAAATTTTTGTAGCAACTCAACACAAAATAGACCTATGAACTTTGAAACCTGAAATAGTCATAGTTTCAAAAATCATGATAATTCACAGGGCACAGGGCTATTCACAGACATTCCATTTTTGCAGTACAAGAGCGTTTCTTTGCATCGTGGCCCTAAAAGCTTTGATGAGGCTGCCAGACTGCGAATAGTAGTGGGTAGAACGCTGGAACATAAGTTGGCTCTTTATGCTCACGTTGGCTGCTACATGTTAATGTTGCTGAAAATGTTTTATGAATTATGCTTTTTGCTATCATGTATGGCCAAGAGAAACAGCATAAAAATAGTATTCAATATCAGTGAGAGCTTTTAGCTTCTTCTTTCAGTATTACAACTTTAACACAAATGCTTCTACCTAATACTTTTACTGCTGTTAGTAATACTGCTACTGCTCAAAGCAATGAATCTCTGGACCTTACACCCCTCTAATCACTAAATATTTAATTAAGTATAGATTCAAGATATGCCCCACTCTCAGTCATTACCTAAACTTTGAAGAGAAAGAAAAACATACAAGAGCTTTTGGTCCAAATCGCTTGAGTCAATTGACCACAGTATTAGGACTGCTGAGGCACTGAAGGATGGGTCAAACGCAGAGGACAAATTTCCCTGCAGGGACAATAAAGTACCTTAGCCTTAACTAAAATAACTCAATGATTATGTTGCGGTAGTTTGGCCAAGACACAGACAGAATGCATTAGAATTGAACAAATGAATGGAAGTCTGAGTTTTGTAAGCAGGAAACAAGAGCAATTTCAATGGTCAGATAAGTGAGATGGAAGTTTTTAAATTATTTTTCTGTTTGCAGTGCATTTATATACACAGATGACATTCACAGATGCATAATCATTTAAATAGGAAGCAGAATGAGCCTCACATGAGCCTCTTATTTGGGTTGCCAGTTTCAATGCTGAAATATATTCAGTTTAACCTAAAATGTCTCTCTCTGATCTGAATCCTCACTATAAACCCCAGCACCTGCAGCCAGTCATGAATCAGTGCTAGTGCAGCCTCTGCAGCTCAGTGAGGGAATTCTGGAGGTTCTGAGCTTTCCTGTGAAGTACAATGGCAAACAATGACATTGGATGGAATTGTACTACAGAGACAGGAAAGTGCAAGTCGCCTGTTAGTGTGAGCAGGGATAAAAGCTTTTGTAAAGTATTGATGATGATGAACACCCTTTTGACCTTACTTTACCTTACTTTACTTTAAAATATTTTTTGAAATGATTGAAAAAAGAAATAAAACATTACCAATTATGCATATAACATACAAAATAACAAACCTAAATTAATACACTGCATAATAATGAAAGTAAAATGGAAATAAAAATCTTCCCTGGCTGCTGACCTTTACTGAACGTCCAACATTCATTAAATAGGACAAAGTGGTAAAGTTACTTGAATTTAACTTTTGCCACATACTGAACCAACCACAGTATCTGGTGATTCATCCTGTGTTTTGGCTGACTTCACCACTTGAGACATTCACCTCATTTTGATGCAAACACAATGAAAACCTATGCCTTATTTATGTCCCATTAAGGAGCACTTGTGTGGAGCCTTTCATTTAAGTGGATTTACTATTTACACCATAAAGAGCCAATCAAACTTGGGCCATTAGCCTCCACTGCTGCAACTGCTCAAACAATCCGAGCCTCATTAAAATTGCATTGGGAGGTGCCACTTCCCCTTTACCACTTTAATTGTCAGGCTGAGCGCTCCAGACGGATGATAGTAAGGACGTTCCTGCCAAAATACATGCTACTGTCAGGGCTGTACAGTATCACCCATCCATTTCATGATTCGTATGTCACCTGGATGAGCCAAATTAAGCTTTAGACAGATTAAAGGGGGTTGCTCATAAATTAGAGGGGCAGGGTGGAGCCATGTGATACATCAGTGACAGAAGTGGTCGTCAATTCCGACCCTGTTGCAGACCTCAGCTCCCAGTCTCATTGAGAGCCGTCAGACTGATTTTGTGATCTGAGATGCCAGAGTGGAGGCTACACCCAGACGGACGTTCTTAATGGCCCTGAGAATAGAGAAAATCTAATTATGTCCTGTAATCTTTGTGCAAGTGCTGCTTCGCATTGAGAAAAGTCTCCAATCCATAAGATCACCAAACGCCTCCAATGTGATAGAAGTTAGAGTTAAGTTAAAAGGAAAATGTAGCATACAGACAAATCCATAAGCCTACCAAAAATATAACAGTATCATACCGTGAGATGCATATTGTGATAATGTTGTACTGGGAGATTTGGAAAATGATACACGTCTAAGATTGGCCCTAACCATGTCATTTATTAAGCAACAGTAGCTCAGTTGACAGCATGTTTGCCCACTGATCCGAAGGTTGCCAGTGCGATTCCAGCTCTCGCAGATGAATGCTATTGTTGTGTCCTTGGGCAAGACCTTGTGCGTGTGTGAATGGGTGAGTGGTTTCTTGAGGTAAAGCGCTTCGAGTGCTGTGAAGGTGGAAAAGCGCTGTATAAAAATGTGACCATTTACTTTTATCAGAATTCCGGTTATGAAATAATGTTGGCAAAAAGAAACGGGAAAAAAAGGTTAAGATAAATTGGACACCTAAAATGGAACTCAACAGTGACCATCCACCCCCCATTCCCGGAAGTAAATTTCTCATTAATTTCCTCCATAGACTTTCTGAAAGAAATTATATTAAAAGTTTGAAAGCTTGCTCAGGCATAATCAGCTACATGGTGACTAATGAGCACAAGACCTACACTTTTATTTCAAATCTTTTCCTGAAACTTTATAAAACCGCCAAGTCACTGAAGCATTTTGTTGAATCTTGCATTTTAAATGGTCTTTCTGGAACAACAAAACAAAAAAACAACCATTATTAGTTTGCGTGTAGATAGTTAGCCTCTGAACTCTTAATATTTGAAATTTTCTAAAAGTCTATGAGAAAAATCAATGGAAAATATACTTGTGGAACCTGAGCTGGCGGTCAGTATTGAGCTCCAATGAAAGGAAATGTGTATAGAACAATATAAGCCACCTTACATAACCACATATCAGTTAACGTGCCATGCTGTAACTTAAAGGTGCATTATGTAACTTTTTGGTTGGGGGTCCATCACCTGATTTTTTCTATGGAAATGTCATTGCTCTGCTTGGAATGTTCCACAGTATGACATTAAACAGCTCTGCCTTACATTTATTCAATTACTTTAATAGTTATTTATAGCTCAAAAATACTATACGACTGTGAGTGGGGTTGCCTTACCACAGATCTGACTTGTAACTTGGTCTGGTTTGGTCTCCATGGAGATAGATTTAATAGCATATTGTGAAACATTCTAGATAAAACAATAACATCTCCATGGAGAAAAACATTTGACCACCAGAAAAGTTACACAAAGCACCTTTAAAATAAAAAAAACATGTTCATCTATTCTTTAGTGAAGTGGTTAGTTTTAATGGAACTACACAGATTACCCTATAAATACCGTGAGCTAAGAACCACTAAAGAAAAGAGTCCCAAGGCTGAAAAATGCGTACTCAATGAACGATTCAGTGTAGCACTAAAGAGCTGGAATGGGTGTTCACATGTGAAACAGTGTTCATTGTGTTCATTTTGTCCATTAAATTTCTGAGCGTCCAAAGAGCACGCCTGCACAAGTCCCATGCCAATGTCAGACAGTTTATCATAGCTAAAAAATAAAAAAAAAATCTTTCTGGTTGGCTAAAATTAGCATAGATTAGGTCAGCTAAATTAACATTTTTGTAAATTAAAACAAGATGAAAACTAAAAATAATTAGTTGAATAAATTGCAACTAAAACAAAACATTGTAACATTGCATTCAAAACACTCATTTGAGAAGCATCAAAAAACATTTCCACCTCAGTCACACCAAAGGGCACGTTTGTACTGGACAAAGAGCCAGGGTGACAATCTTATTTGTCTCAGTCCACATAAGCTAAACATAGACATAAACATAAGCTCAGAATCAATGCCAAGGGATTAAACAATACATACGTGGGTTTTTTACTGATTTCTTAAAATGACATGATTGAAGAAACTGACCCAATATGAAAAGAAAAAATGAGAAGAGTAAAAGCCCATATTGTACGATTTTGTGATCTTTGTTACAATGTTGACTCCTCATCATAAACATACCTGGAGTTGTGTTTTGTTTCATTTACACACGTTTAAACACACAAACCCTGCATATTTAGCCTGAGTTCTTCTCTCAAACTCCATACACCTTCTTTAGAATTAGATTATTTCAGCCCTGGAATTTCCCATCTCTACTAAGTTAACTTTAAAACTACTGCTCCATGACATCATAAGGTGGAACAGAGCATTCTGAGCGTTGGAAATATAGACAGCCTTCTAGTAAAGCAGGACTCAAACTTATGTGAATGAAACAAAACAACTCTGGGTATGAGGAGGTAACCACATTCTAACAGGGCTTAAAGGCCCTTTATTGCATAATAAATTTTGGTCAGGTCAGCATCTAGTCAAATGCTCAAATGAACTGATTCTTCCAAGTATAAAATATTGAACTTCTTTATCATTTTCCCACTGTTAAGTTTGTCCGAGAATACAAAAAAATATGACAAGACTAATCAAATGAATGTCAAGTTGAAAACAAAAACCTTGCACCTAAACATTGCCCTGCACAGCCTGTTTCGCATCCCACTGCCATCAGAACGATTGAGTTATAATTGCAGTCCTGTCCCATATGTTGGGCAGCTCAGTGCTCAATCCTCTGCTCGCTTTGGTTCACTCTCAGAGCCAGCAGCACCTTGTTAGAACTCAAACTCCACTGTGGCACACAGAAGCGTCTGATTTCATGAATGATATAGTATTCCTTGTGATTGCCCATAGGCGTTTGGAACTGAGAGCCTGTCTTCAAAATTACACTGGCAGACACAAAATGTGGCTCTTTTGTACTACACACACATTTTTGGCTCTCCATTCCAAATGTGCCCAAATTATTTTGTGTCTGCTCTAATAAAACAGGGCGATTTTGTTGAAATAAGCTAATATGTCAGTGTGGGCTTCTTTGATGAATGTAGTGGCTATTGTCTAGAATGCATTGTTTTAAAGCTGCTATGGCAATGCGGCTCTCCATTTTACAAAAGGCAGAAACCACCTGCACTCAGCTTTACATTTACAGACCACCTTTTTTACTTTCACTATGAGGGGTGGGTAGAGTCGCCAAAAACTGTACCCAAGGAAGAGTCATTTTACTTCAAAATGATATTACTCAAGTAGAAGTACAAAGTAGTAGTCCAGGAAATTGCTCAAGTAAGGAAGTAAAAGTAACTGTCAGAACGTAATATCTGATTTATAATTTGAAGTTAATTAAGTTAATAATTGTTTTATGAAATTACCCAGGTTCGCTGAAGGTGGTCACAACACAAAGACAGCACAGGGGCAGAGCTAGAATAAAATGTGTCCTTTTTACTCCCCGCTCTGGATGCCTCCCCTTTAACAAGACAGCACGGGGTCAGAGCTAGGATAGTCGTGTCACGCTATCCCCCGCTCGTGATGCCTCCCCTTTAACACTTCAACACTGGGACAGAGCTAGCATAGATGTGCCCCGCTATGCCCCGCTCTGGACACCTCCCCTTTAACAAGACAGCACGGAGACAGAGCTAGAATAGATATATCCCGCTATTCCCCGCTCTGGACACCTCTCCCTCAACATTACAACATCACAACATTACAACACGGAGACAAAGCTAGAATAAATGTGTCCTTTTTATTCCCCGCTCGTGACACCTCTCCTTCATCATCATCACATTGGTTCAAGCAAACATCAAGTTTCATCATCAATATCATCAAAGCTCTTACCGTTGACACTTGGGCTGGAGAGCCAACAACCCCGGCAGAGTGGCTTGAACCGGCTGGGCGTCCGTACGTAACCCGCAGCTGACTCTAACGGGGGGTTACCCTCCAGTCCTATTTATCTCTTTCCCTGGCACAAGGACCGCGGGGGGAACAGGGGGGCCCATCCCCGTTCCCAGCGTCCTGCTCGATTGTTTGCATTCCGTTCCCCCAAGTGCTGGGAACACTTGGGAGGACGGAGCACCTTGCCCTTCGGTGTCATGGCAACCAACAATAATAATCAACAAGCTACATAAGCATAATATTGCAGAGCATAATATTGCAGTACAGCCTTAAAGGTACAATATGCGGACATGTTATATGTCAATTGAATTGGGGCAACTTTTTACACATATTTTATCACAATAATGCACTTACTCGCGGTGGAAAAAGTAACCAAAACTTTTACTCACGTAAGAGTACTGTTACTTTAACAGAAATATATTACTCAAGTAGGAATTAGAAAAGTACAACTTCTTTAAAAAGTTACTCAAATACTACCCACTTCTACTGTTAATCAGTACTGCCCTGTAGACTGTAATATGTCATTGTATTCGAGAGCATCGTCTGACAGTTCGAGGAAGGACATACATTTACATTTTACTTATTTGTATTCAGGCTCTAAGCAGCCGAGCCCGTGGAGCTTTAGGCCTGTAGAGCTGTGCTTCTGACCACATCTGACAGTGAAAACATTCAAAACAAAAGATCTTCCTTTTGCCAAAGACACCTCAGCCAACGCACTCATCTAAAACCAGACACAATTGATACTTTGCAGTGACATGATGCTGGGGGTGTTTTGCATGTATGTGTATGGCAGAATGTTCAACAGTTAACATGGTGACACAATGCACACATTAGCAAACACTGTGGATTTAAAGAACACAGCTGTGTTCTGTAAGAAAAAAGGTAAGAGTGACTAAATGAAAAACTGTTGGCTAAAGCTAGCTAGCCTGTGACTGTATGTTATTTGAGAGGGACTTGATTAACAGTAAAAATCATCTCACCTATTGCACTTCCAGCTAAATCAGCTATTTGTAGTCAGATTGTGTTACAAAGGCTCAGACAGAGCATGCCTACTGTTAGCATCACACCCCCAGGAAATGTTAATGGAATCAGCTGCAAAGTATCAAAACATTATATAAAATCATACTAACATTACTACTGGTGTACCCACTTGTGTACTATCTCAGTTAAGACAATATACACAGCCACACACAAGGGCATCGCCTGAGAGTTAAAACCCACAGAAATGAGATCTAAAAAGAACAGTTAAAGGTAATAGTATCTCAGCTGATGACAACAGCACAACCATCTCATCACACTCTCAAAAAGGACCAGACAAATAAACTACAGCCATAAACAACCATCTAACCAATACTGTATAAGCCAAAAGCAGTCAGATCATCAGAATGCATCATGGTTTCATCTCAAAAGCTTTACAATCAAACCAGCATTTATACAACTGAAAAGTGCCTACCTTTTGGTGAGACCTTCTCTGGGTTGTCTCTGTCCGAGGATGCAGTGTCTAAAACAAGCAGAACAAGGTTATAAATAATGTGAATCTAAAATGGTCAGATTATGATCATGACGTACAGATCTTTGTAGACCCAGACAGCGGTTTTAAATCCATCTGAGCAGTTCTTCAGTCCTTCAGTCCTTCAGTCCTTCATGGTACTGTGGTCCGTCAGCTCAATGTTTAACTCACTTTTGTCTCATTTCTTTGTATTAGACTGAATAATAAACTGAATTAATAAACTTTAAACTGTGGAGAAACTTCTTAAAAGTTTAATTTGAGTTGATTAAAAAAAACAAATAAATCCAAAATGAGAAGCTTTAATTTGTTGCTTGAAGCTGGTTCTGAACAACTGCTGAAGCACAGATCAGGAAGACGCAGAGATGAATCAGCCAATGAGGTTCAGTCTGTAAGGACAAATCAGCCAATAGGATTCAGTCTGTAAGGACGAATCAGCCAATAGGATTGAGTCTGTAGGGAAGAGGGCGGGGCTATCGCAGTAGTGACAGAGATGCATGTGATTGCAGCAGTAAGAAAATATTTCAATATAAAGAAACAAATGATGATTTTAACTCATCTTACCTTTCACAATTTGAGTGAACATAAGCGTGTAATTCTATTTTATTCTGCATTATTTATTTATTTATTTATTTATTATAACGGATTTTATCACTATGGAGATGTAAATGCGTTGTCTGGAATATTATATTTCTCAGTTTGGCATGAACTTTATCTGTCTTGCATTTATGAAGTTATGTGTGTTTTAATGGTTCAAAAATACCTTGAAAAAAGCATTGTTACTGTGATGGGTTTGCCTCTCCACAGATCTGACCTGTAATTTGGGCTGGTGGTTTGGTAGCTGTCTCCGGGGGTGGGTTGGGTTTAATTCCATACTGTGAAACACAAAAGGCAGGCAAGGTGGTGATTACAGCTCCACCAGAATAGTTACATAAAAGACCTTTAAATCACAGTTTTCTTAGAGCTCAGGAGACACTTTCAGCCACATTTGATGTACAGGCTTCAATTTATTTGCTTCTTCTAAGAGCTCACACTTCTTCTTCTAAGAACTCACACTTCTTCTTCTTCTAAGAGTTCACATTGAATGGATGTGACCAATAAAAGAAGAAAGTTGTATTTGAGATTGGTGCTCTTATGTAACTGGTACACATTGTTATACACGCTAAATATTACATTGTCTTTAAAACAATAGAATAGTCTTTGTGTGAGGCTGAACGCTCTGCATTGTTGTGTTAATGTACTCTTTGAAAACCATTCCAAAGCCGGCTTCAAAAATGAGTCAATAACAAGGTGTCAATCACTCCGGCAAATCACAAATAATTCTTCATCTGCAAATATGTCCTCTTCATCACATCTCCACATCTGCTCCGTGATTGGCACCGCTTAAATCTTTGATGGATTATTTAGCAGATAGCAGCGTGCGTCCAGTGCTGACCCCATGGTGCGCTCCCCTGTGACGGAAAAAACACAAATCGATCATTAATCTGTTTAGTCGAGAGTGGAGAGGAATAATAAAGACTCAGTAAGATCATGTATTCCACTCAGCACCACCTGTGAACATGCAACCTGAGAAGTCTCATTTAAAAAGACGCCGACGTAAGGTGTTTTAAAAGCCTGCTGCCAGATCATAGTAATACACTCTTATTCTACCTTCACTAGAATCATTTGGATGATTTCAGCCCTGGAACTGATTTTAAAAACACAGTGAAGCACTTCCTGTTTTTTTGTTTAAGAGAAGAACCATATCTTGAGCTCGGCTTGCAAACAGCAAAGGTGGCCAGGGAGTTGAATCCAGAACCTTCAGAGACAGAGTTGAATTTCTTTATTGCTTTGGACTGGACGACTGAGAGATTTCACAAACTTCTTGACATAGTTTACTGCAGTGATGTGTCTAAAGAAAAGTAATGGGGCATGAAAAAGTCTTTAGGACATTTTGTGTTGTTGTTTTTTTATTGTCCCTATTTAATAATGTATGTGCATGGGGTTTTGGTTGGGTCTGTATAGCAAAGACGGTTGGATATGTGTCTATGTTTTGTGTTTCAAATAGGTTTACCCTAATGAAGTGTCACATATAAGTCAGGGTTATACAGTTTCCATTATAAACTGTAAATGTATAGTTTTAAATTGCTCCTTGGATACAAATAAATGCTTAAAAGAATGCTTAGAACTGAATACAAAGACTAAAAGAGTAAAATGATGACACATGTGAATTTGAGTTTTCTTTCGATTGCCCCGTCATGTTAATATGACCCAAAGTAGACGTGGTAACAGACAGTGCAGAGACGTAAACACCACATCTGCTTTGCATTGTGTAAACTCTTTCACTGTATGAGCATTGAGAGAGTGGATAATAAAGCCATTGTGAGTCGAGGCGCCCCTGCTCCCTGCACCAGACCTGCTCCACATTTGTACAGGCGCTGCTCCTGCTGCTCAGGTGAACAGCTAGACGGTGAATATTTGGCTGCTCGGAGCACAGCCCAACACAGACAGGCACAGCTGGCTTTTAAGAGGCAGAGCTGAGAGGGAGCCGCCGGGAGGTCACAGGCTGCCGGCCGTGAAGCAACCGCCCCAGCACCGCAACCCACCCCACCACCGCCCCTCTGCCTCTGCTGGAGCTGTGTGACTCTGTGCAGATTCTAGCCCTGCTCTGTTTCCTGCCACACTCAGACACCGCACGTCAGAATATTCACGCGAGGAAAGAAGACTTCAAATCTCAGTGGCTCTGTGGTGGAGACACTCGCCAACAAAACTCACCACATTAGATATTCTGCTGTTGTCCTGGATTCAAGAAGACACATGGCTTACCTTTACTGTTGTGTAAAATGTATTGATAAAGCTGAGTGCAGACTTAAAGGGACATTATGTAACTTTTCTGATGAAGGGTCCGTCAAGTGCTTTTCTCCATGGAGATGTAACTGCTTTGTAAAAAAGCCCGTAATAGAAAAAAATGTAGTTAGAGCTATTTAATGTCATAGTGTGGAACATTTCAGGCAGAGCAATGACATTTCCATGGAGAAAAGCATTTGATGGATCCTCCACCAGAAAAGTTTCACAGTGCAGCTTTAAAAGACATTTAAGATATCAGTTATAATATGGAATTCTACCATATATTTAGTAAAATTCCATATTAATACGGTTTCAAATCTGCAATCTGTTTCAAATAAGTCAATAAATGTGAACTTCAATCAAAAGTCTGATCTATGTTATGTTTCCTAATTAAAAACATACATGGAGTTGTGTTTTGTTTCATTCACACATGTTTAACACATGAACCCTGCATATTTAGACTGTGTTCTTCCCTCAAACTGATGTCATGTGGCAATACAAAAAGCTCCAAGCTTTTTTAAAACTCCCTACATCTTCACTAGAATAATTTAAATAATTTCAACCCAGGAACTGCCAATCTCTACTAAACAAAAGGTAAAATGTAGCTGTTAAATTGAAAACTACTGCCTCATGACATCATAAGATGGAACAGAGCATTTTAAGCTTTGGAGATGTAGACAGACTAATAATAAAGGATTACTCAAACGTGTGAATCAAACAAAATACAACTCCGCGTATGTTTTTGATGAGGTAACGTGGCTCAAAGCTCACGAGTCAATTCTGCGTAATATATCACCTTTTAATATTCAGAATTAAAGCCATTTAATCTCATAGATATTTACAGCGCGCATACACCCTGTCATAAGCAGACTGCAGAGGAAACACATTCAATACTGGTGTGTCTCTGCCTGCACTGCGTCCTTCAGCCTCGCGCTCCGAGTGCTCAAACAATAAAGTCAGCTTTAAATGAGCTCTCCAAGGCCTCCACCAGCCCACAGCTGCACAGAAGAGAGAAGGTGCCCTCAAAAATTCCACCCAAACGCTTGTCTTCCACTCACAACCCCACGCTTTACTACTGCTAATTACCCACAGGACAGGTTACGCCCGGGCAGCACAACTTTCAACCTTCACCTTGTCTCTATAGCCTATTATACATGTGCAGTTTGAAAAGCGCCAGGCAAATACGATCAATAGTGTAAAAAAAAGTCCTCCCGTTAATTCTCGGGAAGTTTATCGACCTAAGTTCTCCACGGGGACACCAACGCGGCGGATAGCTCTTTTTTCAAGCGGTCTGTGTTTGCACTGTCATTACAAAATAAGTCATGGACGCCCGTCAGTCAGTCAGGGGAGGTTGCTTTTGATGGCGGAGCACGCTGTAAGAGAGATGGGACCAAAGGAGATGGGCGTTGTCGGCAGATCGCAGCCTCAGCATTCCGGTGACAGTGATGAATAGAGAAAAAGGGGAATTGAGTGGCAGGGACATGGTGACGGGTGCTGCACCTGTCTCTGAGCCTCCGCACTGGTCTGTCTCTGGACCACTGGCACCGTCACAGCACATCTGGCCCGCTAGCTGCTCTGAGCTGGCGGCACCAAGCGGATCTTTGATGCTCAATATGTCCAGGGAAAGGAGAGCTCAGAGCAGAGGTGGGGAGGGAGGGATGGGCCAGAGTTTTTGGTCTTTTGGTAATTAAAAAAAGCTGGCTTCAAGGCACTGTAACAGATTTTTATTGTCTTAAAAAACATGAAAAATAGAACAGAATAGAAGTTTATTTTTTATAAGATTTGCAGTGCTCCAAAGTTATTCCTCACTTTCATAACACATTCCTAGCATGCTAATTATTCACTGTGAAGAGTTATAAGTGCTTTTCACAACTTTCACAGACTAGAGCGCACTAAAGCTAACAGCAACTATCATGCTAACCGCACACTTCTTGATTATTGGACGATAAAATGCTTTATAATTAGATGCACACAGAAGACTTATTTTGACCTCAAGAGCTGCTTATTTAATCTCAGGACAAATTTTGCTTAAATAAATGTCCAGATCTGGTACAGGGCTTCTACAGTGGTCCAAAGTTATTCCTCACTTTCCACACATTCCTGGCATCCTAATTATTCACCGTGAAGAGTTATAAGTGCTTTTCACAACTTTCACAGACCGAAGTGGTAAAGCTAAAAACAGCTTTAGTGGTACCTCATTTCAATGTCCAAACTGCATTTCACTATGCAACTAACCAATTTAATTATGATTATGATAACAGCTATTGTTTAAGCCCTATTTAAACTGCTGCACTCCTCTGGTATGAATTGTTTACTTGACCAACCAGAAACACACGCTCTGACAAAACTTTACAAAGACGAGTGGATCTCGAGCCATATCCTGTCTCCAGATTTCTGAGGACTTAACTGACAGATGGATTAACCAATCAGAGAGACGCATCCTCCACAGATTTTTACAGAATCAACAATCAAAGCACCAAACTATTACTTATCTCAGCTCAAAGAAGTTACATATTTTGTTCTGAATGTTACGAGCATTTTCGAAAGCAGATGTCTTCCTCGCTGTAGAGACACAAATTAGCGGCTGTGGTTGGGCCGTCTCAAGTTTGGATCAGAGACTGTATAAAAAAGTGGACTAATCGAATGCGGTTGTAGAAGCGAATTTGGAGCCAGGCTTTATATTATGAATAGGATTTTTTTGACGGATGAAACAGTGAAGAAAAAAAAAGAGGAAGAGCCGGATGCGAACTTCCTGTTTGGAACGCCGTGTCTAGCGAGTTAGCTTTATCCATTTATATACAGTCTATGGTTTGGATGGAGGATTTTCACCCTCTTTTGCCCGGTTCCCATCCCTTCTGGATTAAATCAGAATGTAGAGGGGACTGGCTGGCATCAGTAAGTCTGGACATGCTGATGAAAGAAGAATTAAAAGAAGTTTAGGCCTATTTATTCCACATTTTCAGCACTACTTACATGTCCTGTCTAACGGCATGACTCTATTCAAGTGCACCTGGCTGTGGTCATTGTGTCCCTAAATTCCCACCCAGAGGAAGCATCTGTTTTCTATTCCAAAAATTGAATAAGGTACTTTTCATATGACTCATTTTATTACAGCCCTTATGCTTAGGCCGACCCACAGACTTTGCCCACAGCTGGCAGGAGTAACCTTTCAACGTCAAATCAAATATGAAATGGGCCAAATTGCACATATATCTCCATAATTGCAGTTTGACATTTGTATTCAATCAGTCCAGCGGCCCTAAATATGGAAAGATCATTAGAACATCAACAGTGGTTCGGGTGGAGTGAGTGACAGACCCTCCCAGAGCTCTCATTCGGAGCAGTGCTGACGATTGGCCAAAGAACTCAATGGCATTTCAAGTGCAAACGCAAAGGGGCTGCACCTGATTTTTGTCCATGTATGTGCGCAAAACGTGTCTTGCTCCAGGGCAGATATAAGGTGTATGGTATATGGTAAGCTCTAGAGGTCGAAATAGGTCCGCTGTGTACTGTCTGCTAGGGATGTAAGGATATCCAAATCTCACAGTACGATATTTATTGCAATAATAAACTGTGAATATGCCACTTTTTCCCTTCATGTAATCTGCACTGAAACGGAGCAGAGGATCATGGTCTATGTAGTTCCCTCCCTCTCTTTTTTTAGCCATTGCTGCACCATAACTATTCGTTTTGTGAAGAGACTTGTAATTCGATATATTATGACGGTCCATGATATTACTGTGAGATCTCAGACACGATATCACTATATTTCGGTTATTGTTACATCCCTACTGTCTGCAAACCATTTTCTTGTCAGAGAATCAGGAAGTGCAGTTAACATGCTAGTTGTTGTTAGCATTACTGTGAAAAAAACTCTGCTCTAGTCTCAGAAAGTCGTGAGAAGTGCTTAAAAAGTCATCACGGTGACTAGTTAGGATGCGCAGAATGCATAAAGTGAAGAACAACTTTGGGTGACTGCACATAGTAAAAAAAATACAAACACAATTTAAAAATAATAATCTTCTTTTGCCATTTTTACTGTTTATTTGCTTATTGTGCCAAGATTATTTCTGACAAGTCTGATATTTTTTGTTTTTTTATGCAAAAATAACTACCTTCAAAGTGGAATCTTTTATGTGAATTTTTCAAACTTGACTGGCAGATCATTTTGCTTGATGTGAGATTGAGAAAATAAAGTAAACCTGTCAGAAATTAGTTAAAACATGCGTGCCATTTTAGAATGACTACACCTTAATGGGCCTTAATAAAGTATATAAAATACTTAATTCATAAAGAACAAATAATTTACTAAGAATTATTAGTAAGTACTGCATTAAGGGGTTAGGGTTAAAGCCTGAATTAGAACCATCCCCAAGTCTTTGTTAATTAACGTGAAGTTACTAAAAAGTGTTATCATGATTATAATAAATAATCAAATAGTCAAATAATGTAACCTACCCAAACAAGTCAAAATTACATAAATCAAGATTCTGATTTTATGTTTTATTTATTTATTTTATTATATTACATTTTATTTTTTTATTATTTTTTTTTTATCTTATTTTATTTTATTTAGCTGTGAATTGGAGAAGCAATCCATCTTTGTATTGTTAAAGCTGACTGCTGCTTTAAATGTAGTTAGTTCTATTGGCCCTTCATTAATTATGCACATGCATCTGGCCAAAGGCTATATTGTTGTCTACAGTCAGGATGAAATATTGATAAGACTCCCACTCTCACCCCATATTCCACCGTGTTAACAAATATGTTTTGTTTGCACAACTATTTGGATTCAATTATTCATCAAAACGTAGAGACGCCATTATCATGCAAAGACCGACCTGGAGATCCTCGTGTTGACGATAGATGAAGAGGGTCTCTTGGTCCATACATTATTGAGGGAGACGGAGCACGGGCAGAGGTATGTAAGAGCAGGGGGTCCTATGGGTGCAGGGGCAGGTACATATATAGAGAAGAGTGTTTTATTAAATATTGAGATTCAGTCATTTCTAATTGTCAGTGATCAGCTTGGCTTTTAATCTGCGACTCAGAAAAGTCAGAAAAACACATGTGGTTTGAAGCAGAGGTCAGACTTTGGTATGAATTGTTTATTTTCAGGAAATTAATAGTGAAAGGCCTTTTTTATTTATTGTTAGTAAGACTAAATTAAATTGAATTTGATCAGTTTGACGGGGGATTTTTTTTTTTTTTAATGATTTAGTCATTCATTTACAATCAAGTCAATCAGCCTTTAAAGGGTCCTATGTGAAAAAGGTCTACTGACACCAGTCTCTTGATATTTTCTATTGCCACTTATTTAGAAGTATTATTACCATTTTTCTCTCAAGTTATTGTAATATATTGTTATGTGCGAGCTACTGTGTCCAACTAATTTCCCCTGTGGATCAATTAAGTCTAAGTCTAAGTCTATAGGTGCTACGGGTGCAGGGACATGAGTATGTACAAGGAGCAGTGTGGTCCTATGGGTGCAGGTACATGTAGAGACGCAGATGAATCCTGTGAGGATAGCAGGGCCTGTCTGGGCAAGTTACTGCATGACAGAATTAATATCATTTTATTGTTTCGTACAGTATGGGGCTCAGGGACCCCCCCACCCCTCAGTTCTGTTCATTTTTCTCAGCTACGCGGTAACTAAGACCTACAATTTTATTTCAAATCTGTTTCTGAAATTTCATAAACCCCTAAATTATTAAAGCATTTTGCTGAATCTTGCATTTTAAAATGTGCTTTTTGGACTTAAAACAACCATGGATGGATATTAGATAGCACGTAGTTGGTTAGCCTCTAAGATGTCTTTGAACTTTCTATATTTTTCAAAAAAAGAATGGAAAATGTACATTCCAGAACCGGAGCGAGCAGGTTGAGCTCCATAGGCGCTTCAGAATGTTAGAATATTTCATAAACGTCAAATATGTGGTAACTTTTCCATGACCTGTTTTCCAAAGAAATGCAACTGAAGAAACATTAACAATGAAATATTTGGTCTAACTCCTACTCTCACTTCCCAGTTGTGAAACACTTTAAACTGGGATGGCTCACTTTTGCCATAAAGTCACAAATCAGCTGAATGGAAAAGTCAAATTTAATCAATCAATAGTGAGTTTGAGGCTTGTTTGTAAATTCCCGACGCGTCTCTAAATGTTTACAGCGTTAAAGGAAGGTGAAAACAGGCGCCCATAACCCGAGCGCGCTCTGTCTAAGCCCTATTGACCAGTCCGTCAGGCCTGGATAACAAACACTCACCTGACACTGGGTTCACTGTTGTACTGCTGCAGGAGGGGAAGTGCTGCGCGAGAGGCGTGACGGAGGGAGAGAGGGAGAGGAAGAGAGAGAGAGGGGGAGGAAGAGAGAGAGAGGGGGAGGAAGAGAGAGACAGGGGGAGGAAGAGAGAGAGGGGGGGAGGAAGAGAGAGAGACGGAGAGGAAGAAAGAGAGAGGGAGAGGAAGAGAGAGAGAGGGAGAGGAAGAGAGAGAGAGGGAGAGGAAGAGAGAGAGAGGGAGAGGAAGAGAGAGAGAGGGAGAGGAAGAAAGAGAGAGGGAGAGGAAGAGAGAGAGAGGGGGAGGAAGAAAGAGAGAGGGAGAGGAAGAGAGAGAGAGGGGGAGGAAGAGAGAGAGAGGGAGAGGAAGAGAGAGAGAGGGAGAGGAAGAGAGAGAGAGGGAGAGGAAGAGAGGGAGAGGAAGAGAGAGAGAGGGAGAGGAAGAGAGAGAGAGGGAGAGGAAGAAAGAGAGAGGGAGAGGAAGAGAGAGAGAGGGGGAGGAAGAGAGAGAGAGGGAGAGGAAGAGAGAGAGGGAGAGGAAGAAAGAGAGAGGGAGAGGAAGAGAGAGAGAGGGAGAGGAAGAGAGAGAGAGGGAGAGGAAGAGAGAGAGAGGGAGAGGAAGAGAGAGAGAGGGAGAGGAAGAGAGAGAGAGGGAGAGGAAGAAAGAGAGAGGGAGAGGAAGAGAGAGAGAGGGGGAGGAAGAAAGAGAGAGGGAGAGGAAGAGAGAGAGAGGGAGAGGAAGAGAGAGAGGGGGAGAGGAAGAAAGAGAGAGGGAGAGGAAGAAAGAGAGAGGGAGAGGAAGAGAGAGAGAGGGAGAGGAAGAGAGAGAGAGGGAGAGGAAGAAAGAGAGAGGGAGAGGAAGAGAGAGAGAGGGAGAGGAAGAGAGAGAGAGGGAGAGGAAGAGAGAGAGAGGGAGAGGAAGAGAGAGAGAGGGAGAGGAAGAGAGAGAGAGGGAGAGGAAGAAAGAGAGAGGGAGAGGAAGAAAGAGAGAGGGAGAGGAAGAGAGAGAGAGGGAGAGGAAGAAAGAGAGAGGGAGAGGAAGAAAGAGAGAGGGGGAGGAAGAGAGAGAGAG
This sequence comes from Taenioides sp. WSHXM2023, assembly GCA_029959045.1. NCBI lineage: Eukaryota > Metazoa > Chordata > Actinopteri > Gobiiformes > Gobiidae > Taenioides > Taenioides sp. WSHXM2023. The sequence goes on along the minus strand of CM057100.1, from coordinate 12,529,303 downwards.
GGGGAGGAAGAAAGAGAGAGGGAGAGGAAGAGAGAGAGAGGGAGAGGAAGAGAGAGAGAGGGAGAGGAAGAAAGAGAGAGGGAGAGGAAGAGAGAGAGAGGGGGAGGAAGAAAGAGAGAGGGAGAGGAAGAGAGAGAGAGGGAGAGGAAGAGAGAGAGAGGGAGAGGAAGAAAGAGAGAGGGAGAGGAAGAAAGAGAGAGGGAGAGGAAGAGAGAGAGAGGGAGAGGAAGAGAGAGAGAGGGAGAGGAAGAAAGAGAGAGGGGGAGGAGAGAGAGGAATAGAGAGAGATGAGACAGGGGAGGGAGAACGGGAGAGAGAGGGAGAGGGAGGGAGTGAGAAAGACAGAGAGAGAGAGAGACAAGGAAGACAGAGAGAGGGAAAGGAAGAAAGAGAGAGGGAGAGGAAGAAAGAGAGAGGGGGAGGAAGAAAGAGAGAAGGAGAGGAAGAAAGACAGAGGGGGAGAAGAGAGAGGAATAGAGAGAGATGAGACAGGGGAGGGAGAATGGGAGAGAAAGGGAGAGGGCGGGCAAGAGGGAGGGAGAGAGAAGAATAGAGAGAGGTGAGACATGGGAGGGAGAGTGGGAGAGAGAGAGGGAGGGAGAGAGAAAGACAGACAGACAGAGAGAGAGAGAGAGAGAGACGGGGAAGAAAGAGAGAGGAGAAGAAGAAAGAGAGAGGGAGAGGAGAGGAGAGAGAAGAATAGAGAGAGATGAGACAGGGGAGGGAGAATAGGAGAGAAAGGGAGGGAGAGAGAGGGAGAGAAAGACAGCGAGAGAGAGAAAAAAGAGAGAAAGACAGAGAGAGGGGCAGAGAGAAAGAGAAGAGAGAGGGGGAGAGAGAGACAGAGAGAGAGAAGAGAAAGAAGAAAAAGAGAGGGGGATAAGAAGAGAGACAAGAAGAGAGAGGGGAGAGAGAAAGTAAGAGATTGAGAGACAGTGAAGAAGACAGAGATAGGTAGAAAGATGGATAGGGACAGAGGGACAGAAGAGAGAAGGAAGCGAAGATAAGAGACAGAGAACAAGGAAGAGAAGAAAAAAAGATAGAGATAGTGAAAAGAAAGAGGAAAAGAGAAGAAGAAGAGAGAGAGAGTGTAGGATTTCCACTCTAACTGGACTCCATTAATCCAGCAGTGCGCCTCGTCCTTCTGTTTATGCTCCAGCGCATCCACCGCCTCTGGGACACTTCACAGGCACTTTACTGCACACACCCAGACAGGAGCAGCGGCAGGAGCAGCGGCAGGAGCAGGGAGGCTGGGGTCCCGAAAAGAAAGAGAAAAACTTCAGAAAACTCCAAAGGGGCACCACAAAGTCACCATACTCTGAGCAACTATAAAAAGCAGAGTGCAGAGTGAACTTTGACAGCTCCAGAGCACAAAACTAACTTTCCTCTTGTAAGGTCAGTCAGGGTGGTGTGGTGAATAAGGAGGAAGTGAGAATGAGGCTGGATCGTACACGCCCGGATCGTACACGCCCGGATCGTACACGCCCGGATCGTACACGCCCGGATCGTACACGCCCGGATCGTACAGATGATGTTTAAACATTGAGATCTCTGCAAATGAGTTCTGTTAACGCACAGATGATTTGGTGACTGGTACACTACAGGTCAAAAGTCTGGACGCATCATCTCATTCAGTATTTTCTTTTTTTTTTTTATTTATGATTTTCTGCATTTTACATACATAAAGAAGACATCAAATATATGAAGAAAGATATATGAAATTATGTAAGAAAGAATGAAAGTTAAAAAACGCAAAGGGAGGATTTAAATATAAAAATGTATATATATACTTGAAAAAGGTACAAGGTTTGAGTTACACTTTATTGTCCCTGATGGGAAATTTGTCCTCTGCTAACAAGAACTAGCATGCTAACACACACTTCCTGATTAACAGATAGTAAAATGTCCAACCAAGGTCAATATTTTGACCTCAAGAGCTGCTTATACAATATATCTGTACTGGGGCAAGACACATTTTGCTCAAATACATGGGAAAAGTCAGGTACAGGCCTTTACATTTTTTACCGTTTTTTTAATGGTCCTAAATTATGATTTGATTTGTGAGATTTAAGCCATGCCTCAAAAACATACCCAGAGCTGTGGTTTGTTTCATTCACACATGTTTGAGTAACTCTTTTTAATTAGTCTGTTTATATCTCCAAAGCTCAAAATTCTCTGTTCCACCTTGTGATGTCATGTAGTGGCAGTTTTCAAGTTAACAGCTGCCATTAATCTTTAGTTCAGTAGAGATTGGCAATTCCAGGGCTGAAATTATCCAGATGATTCTAGTGAAGTTGCATTGGAGTTTAAAAACACTGTGGGACACTTAGAGAAATGTGCAGCGTTTGTGTATTAAAAATGTGTGAATGAAACAAAAATACGTAATACAGGCCCTTTAAATAAGCCACTGCATCAAAGTACTGCATTTAACCAAGAGCTAACTGTATTAAGTCCAAGAAAAAAATGTCTCACCATATTGACATATAGTGCTGGCTCATGTTTGTCAGCACGATGCGCCGGATCTGCTTTTGGCCCTATATCCCGCAGCACACTTGAGGGATGAGCACAGCATCATGGTGTAAATGTGCTTTACGGCTCGGCAGATGCTGGGGGCAGGCTGCTTTATGCGTTCTGGCTGAGCACAACATGGCCACCTGCTTGGCGTAACAGCCTCGCCGCGATGCCCCGCTCTTTATAGCTGTGCCCGCCACCAACACAAAGATACCAGTGGTGGAAGGTAACGAAGTACAAATTGTAAAGTACTGTATTTAAGTAGAATTTTCAGGTATCTGTACATTTTATAGTGGGTACTTTTTAGTTTTACTTCATTACATTTGAGAGCAGGTATCTGTACTTTTTACTCCACTACATTTCTTTTTATCTGGACTGAGAATGTTTGTGGTAGGTAATATCCTGACTAAAGGTTTTGAGCTCAAGCTTTGACTTTTGAACAAACAAAAAATAAATACACAAAATTCATGAGAAAAAACAAAAAAGTCGTATTGCTACTGTCTATCAATGTCTAAATTTAAAACTCTAACAAATTAACAAAATCTGTATACTCTTAAAGTATATTTTTAAACAGGCACTTTAATACTTTTACTGTTTTGCCTTGATTATTCCACAGTATGCAAATACATCAGGTAATCACAATGGAGAAGGCTCAGTGGTCAGATCTATGGAGAAGCAAGCTTACACGAGGTAAAAATGCATGTATTTAAGGTATTTTTGAGCTATAAAACACCTGTAATTAAACAAATGCAAGGGAGATATGATTAATGACCTACTGTGGAGCATTCCAGGCAAAGCAATAACATCTCCATGGAGACAAGTAGCGGACCCTCCACCTTTGAAGTTACATAGCGCACCTTTAAGTAGATTTTTAATGTGATACTTTTACTTGAGTAACCTTTTGCCTCTGTATCTGTACTTTTACTTAAAGGTGCACTTTGTAACTTTTCTGCTGGAGGGTCGGTCTCCTGCTTCTCTCCATGGAGATATTGCCTGGAATTTTATTTATTTATCTCTATGGAGACCGGAACATTCCAGACAAAACAATAACTCCAACACAAAATGTACATAGTGCTCCTTTAAGTAACAAAATTGAGTACTTCATCCACCTCTGAAAGATACACAATCGCACGGAGAGAACTACCTGCCGCATATGGCACACTCAGGCAGCCATGAGCACCCGCCCTCCACAGCACCTAAGGGAGACTGCGCGGTCCATGAACCCTCTGATGAACGGGCGCGCACATCCACTTGTTCCTGAGGCGTGACTGAGCGTGCCACTGCGCCGATGACAACTCCATTTGCCTAAGCTGGATAAAGCACATTATCCCCAGACCTGGATGGGTGGGGCGGGGGGATTCAAGCACCCAAAGGACCCCCTCAAGAGAGTACGAGGCGGGGAGGTGCGCGCCACTCCGCCACCTGCGCTTCTGATCAACAACTTCATAGGAGGAGTGATTATTAGAGGGATTTGGGACTGTCATCTCATCCCCTCTCCTCTCTGCGCAGCCATCTCCCTTTCAGAACAAAATGACTCCCCGCCAGTGAATAATAAGGGAGTTTATGGATCGTGACGAATGCTCGCGAGAGAGACATGAAATCGCAATGAGGGAGGTGGCGCGGCGTGGCCAATGCTACATCCTAATATCAACAGTCACCTTGGACCACTGCTCGGCTGTCCTCGCCCTAGGACAAAGTGGACAGAGTTGACAGCGTGTGGGCTACAAGGAGACCAGTGGAGGACAGGTGAAGCAGAGACACGCAGCTCCATGGCAACAAACGGGGGACTTTAAGTGTCAGCTACCAAAGTGTGTTGACACAATGGTGGGATTTTGCCTGCAGAAAGATTGGGCGGCCCAGACATCGAAGATCATAAAAAGACACAAGGAAAGCAGCTGTGCAAAGGGAAGTTGTAAAAATATCGGAAATATTGTCACATTTTCAGTTTTATTTGTGTTGGACAATTTTGCGATAAGTTTTATAAAGAGAGATGTGATCAAATAGGTAAACAGTTCAGCAATGAAGAGTTTTACAAGAAGATATGTAATATATAAACAGGATAAAAAAATAAACGTGTTTAAAAAATAGCTACTTACATAAATAACGATAATGAATAAAAATACTTAAAGGTGCACTGTGTAACTTTTCCGGTGGAGGGTCCATCAAATGGTTTTCTTCATGGAGATGTTATTGCTTTGTCTGGAGCAATATGACAGTCACAGTATGGTATTAAACGTTTCTATCTTCATGGAGACCAAACCAGACCAAGTTACAGCTCAGATCTATGGAGAGGCGACCCCGCTCACAGTCAGAATGCTTGTTTTTCTAGGTATTTCTGAGCTATAAAACCACCTGTAATTGAATAAATGTAAAGTAGAACGGTTTAATGTCATACTGTGGAACATTCAAAGCAGAGCAAAGACATAGAAACAAACTCCCAAACCCCAACCACAAAAGTTACACAGTGCATTTTTAACAATATTAAGAAACATTAAAAACATATATTAAAAAAGAAAAAAAGTGAGGGAAAAAAAAAAAAATGCCACAATTAGAGGACAGAGACTATGAGTTTTGAGTTTTTATTTCCCAGAATTTTTCGAAAATCATATTACAAATTATGGAAATCGCCCAACCCAGAAGAACAAAATGTGGCCAAATATGACGCAATTTTGCAAATTTTCTTGCAAGACATTTGCAGAATTGCTCTGTGTAATTCTCAACACATTCACAAATACATAACAACTCCATGGCCCACAGTAATTCCCATCATATTGCATCACTTCAGCCAATTGTTCCCAAACTTCCTTCTTTAAGTCACTTCTTCAGACTCTCCCTCTTTCTTTTTCTCTTTCTCCCTCTCTCCATTCCTCTGCATGATGGACCCAGCATTAGTTTGCAGGTCAGATTTTCCACTTGGGCACATTGGGGATGAAGAGATGAGCTCAAAACCTTTTAATACAAAACTACTCTCTCCTGATTCCACCTGGCCCCATATTAACAACCCCGGGTCAAGATGTTTTTTTGATGAGTGAACAAGATTCTATTTATTATTTGCTTCAATGATCGCGAGCTTGCCTGGGCAAACCTTTTGTCTTTCCAGAAAGAGAGTGAGAGTGCCCTGGTATTGTCCGCTGGGATTTTTTAAGGCAAGGGCAAAGAACCCGGAGAAACTTTGAAAGAGCTTTTATGTACTTTTGAGAAGGAAATAGAAGATTCTTATTTAAAAGTATTGCACTTACTCCATCTCTCCGCTCTCTCTTCTCTGCTTTTTACGCCCATCAGCCCCGCAGTTTATTCTTAGGTTGTGTCTGTGTAGAGATCCGGGCCATGGCCATAGGCTAAGAGCATGAGCTTATAGTAGTTCTGAGAAGATGTAGGCCAAGTCAGTGAGTGTACTGTGAGTCAGCCATTTGGACGCACTTTGGGGCCATATTAAGTGTCTGTAAAAATAAACCGCCAAGAACAGCCCGGTTTGATCAGCTGGCTGAGCTATAGGCCGCATGTTTAATGGGTTTAAAAGTAAAGACTGAAAAACAATGGGAATACACAAGTAATTTGGCTGGTGGTTTATGAAAGCTTAAAGGGGCTATATTGTTCCCCAGTGTTTGTATTTTAAACCAACGTCAAGCTGCTTTAGATTAGCATATTTTTTGTTTAGCGTCCTATATGTAACTTTTCCAGTGGAACATCTGTCACCTGCTTGTCTCCATGGAGATGTTACAACTTGGTTTAGACTGTTCCACAGTATGGAATTACATTTTTAAATTGCATACTACCAGTCAAAAGTTTGGACACATCATCTCATTCAGTGTGTTTTTCTTCTTCTTTTCTTCTACATTTGCTATACATACAGAAGGCATCAAATATGTGAACTAACATATATGGAATTATGCAGTGAAGAAAAAAAAGTTAAACAGCTGTATGAAATGTATATATATATTTTATTCTGCCCTGAAACCCTCAAAGTAGCCACTGTTTGCGTTGATATTTATAACTTTTTTCTTTACTACATAATTCCACATATCTTACTTCATATTCAATGTCTTCTGTATGTATGTAAAATGTAGAACGTAGTAAAAAAAAAAAGTGTGTCCAAAGTTTGGACTGGTAGTGTAGTGAAGTGACTGTGAACAAGGTCTCTTCTCTATAGATTTCACCTGTAACTTGGACTGTTGGCATCAGATGCTCATCGCCATGGAAGTAGGAAAATTGAATGCCATATTGTGGAACATTTCTGGCAAAACAATAACATCTCCATTGTGACAAGCAGAATGACAGGCAGATAAGCACATGATCAAACAAGAACAATAGAGTCAGACAATAGAGTCTCTGCAATAACTGGTGTAACTGAACTTAATATAAATAATCAATAAACTGCCAAAGCTTGTTTCACTCTAAATTGTCATGAAAAGATGTCCAGGGAAATATAAGCTATAGTTGTGAATCTCAAAACAAACAAGCACTAGAACCGAAAGGCCCCATCCTGTGTCGGACATGTCCCAGAGCTTTAGATGGAACAGTGCGCGTTCTGTTCACCCCCAAAGCCTGCAACATAGAGCAGAGATGTGGGATGTGCCATTTGGTTTTTCAGTTCTCCTTGTAACTGTCTGGAGGAATAAGTCCAACAATAGTACCTGTTGGGAATGTCTTTGCAATGTTTTACTAGAGGTTATTTACTCACAAAGACAAGATTAAAGGCCCTATGCAGAAGGTACTCTTGTGAGCAACAAGACTACAAACATAACTGGTGTTGTGTTTAGTTTCATTCACACTTGTTTGAGAAATTTTGCATTATTAGTTTGTCTACATCACCAAAGCTCAAAATACTCTGCTCCACCTTGTGATGTCATGAAGCTGTAGTTTTCAAGTTAACAGGTACTTTTTTATTTTGTTCAGTAGAGATTTTGCAATTCCAGGGCTAAAATTATCCAAAGGTGTATGGAGTTTAAAAACACAGTTTAGCACTTCCTGTATTGCCACATGACATCACAAGTATTTTCTGGTTGAGAAAATAAATATGCAGGGCGTGTGTGTTAAACATGTGTGAATGAAACAAAACAAAATTCCAGGTATGTTTTTGATGAGAAAAAAACTATATAATATTGGCCAGGAAATGACATAATATAGGCCCTTTAAGTTATACCATTTTGTAAGTACTTGGCAAGGTTATGTTAAAGTACATTGTGTTATTCTAAAGTGAAAGTTTGTCCTCATTTAATCCCTCCTTCAACCAGTGCCACCGGGGCACCTGTCAGGAGCAGTGGGCAGCGTCAGTGCAGCGCCTTGGGGCACTTGTCTGAAACTTGAGCCAGCTTCTTGATCACTTTAAGGGTGAATATAGTTTAAGAGTAAAATTCTATTCCGAAGACACAAGTTGCATAAAATGTATTCATGCCTTGCACTAAAGTAACTAGTTTGGACTTGGCACATGGGCCTAGAGTCTGACACTTCCAATTTGACATTTTGAAGAGTTCAGACGCTTAAAAAAGTGCTTTGTGCAAGACAGCAGCTAAGGTAAATATAGGGCATATAGTGGTGCGTCCTGATGCGGCGTGACAAGCCAACACAATGAGAGCTAAACTCATTCTGTCGTCTTGGCTTTGGCGTTGGGCCTTTCTTTTAAGTGCCGGCCGTCACTCAGCGTCCTGAAAGACCAGCCCTCACACCGCCCTGACACATAAAAGTCTGCTCTTCATCCACGCCTGACATTTTTACCTCCTCCAAAACTTTCAGCCTATCCCTTCTTCTCCTCACACACGCACCGCTCGTCCTGTCCGTCTGCCAGCGCAAAATGGAGTCGGAGGAGACAAAGACGAGGGCTAAGGCAGTGATCTGAATCAAATGGCAGGAGGAAGAGAAGGGTGAAGAGCGGAGGAGGAGGAGGCAGAAAGAGTGATGGCTGCCAAAGAGGAGGCCCAGAGACGTGGAGAAACGGCACAGGCACTTCATGCTGGGCTGGATGTGGATGTTTTCTGACACGCTGCTGTCCCCCTGGAGCAGACCGGATCTCCACCGGGACCCGGGGTTCCAGGAGGGGGGCGGGGCTAAACACAGCAGAGGAACAGGAGGTATAAATAAAGCAATGAAGTGTGATCATGGAAATGAACGGTTCTGACAGGATGACAGAGGCTAAAAAGAAAAGATGGAAGCACCCAGGTTTGAAGACCTATGGATAAAACTGTATCAGGTCGAAAAAAGGTGCACTGCGAAACTTTTCCGTCACCTGCTTGTCTCATGGAAATGCTTGAAGCGTTCCACAGTATCTTATAAACATATTTATCTTTCCTTTATTCGTTTACAGGCTTTTTATTGCCAAATACTTGTTTGACTCCATGGAGATTAAAGTTTTATGCAATTTTGTGGAACATGGCAAAACAATGTCTCAATGGTGAAAAAGTTTTTAACCCTTCACCTAAAACTTTCATAGTGCTCATTGAATATGAGTATTTGTTTATAGACATGCAACACAGTAATCCTGCATATTTAGGCTCAAACATTACACTTGTGATGCCATGGGGTAACACATGAAGTGATCCACTGTGTTTTTAAACTCCATACACCTTCACTAGAATCATTTGGATAATTTCACCTCTGGAATTACCAATCTATTCTAAACAAAAGGTAAAATGTAGCTGTTAAATTGAAAACTACCGCTTCATGACATCATCAGGTGGAACAGAGCATTTTGAGATTTGGAGATCTAGACAGACTAGTCAAACATGTGAATGAAACAAAACACAACTCCAGGTATGTTTTTGAGAAGGTAACAAACATTCTTACATGGCGTAAAGCTCACAAGAGAACATTTTGGACCTTTAAAATGTATTTGTAATGACTAAATACTAAAAACATGGGAGAAACAAACACAAAAACCGAATACTATAGAAAAAAGATTGATGACAAGGCCTCTTCTCTTGAAAACTTATCTTTAGGATCCTCAGAAGCACCCTGCCCATGGAGCCTCTGTCATAACTGTCAGTACATCACACTTATGTAGTTTAGCACAGTGTGGGCACCACTCAGTCCTAAGTGAAAAGAGTTGGAGTTGCAACTTGGAGAGGCATTACTTATAACCATTCTAACTTCAGATCAATCTTGCTGCCAAAACTGAACTTCACTTCTACTCTGAGAAAAATGTCCAATCCATCATATAGTCTTTTGTGTTTGGACCTGTTTGAGAGGTTGTTATATTCAAAGGAATACACAAGCCAACAAACGACATTCAGCAAAAAAGATCCACTACGCAACTTTTCTGTTAGGGTCTGCTGTTTGTTGGTCTGCATGGAATGCTCCAGAGTTTGGCATTAAACTTATCCACTGCGTATTTATACAGGTGGTTTAATGCCATACTGTGGAATGTCGTTGGGGGTCTCATGGGAAATGTTGTTTCAGAAATGTTCCATAGTGTAGCACTGAACTTGATTCATACATTTATTCAACCATTTATTTCCACCATAGAGTGTGTAAAGAAGTGGACTAGGGGAGTGTGACGTCACCCATAGCGTTCAGCTCCAGTCAAATGAAGCTCATGAGGCTAGCACTTACAGAGGCAAATTTGGAGCTGAGTTCCATATTAGGAATAGGAATTTATTTATAGACAAAATAGCAAAACAGAAACTCCAGCATCATGTAGAGTGGGTTATTACGAACATTTTCAGACCAAAATGACGAGGCTCACAGCAGCAGCTACTGAGACACAGGTGACAATTTTTAATGTAAAGTCAACTGGAGACGATGGAGCCGGAAGCGCGGCCATGCTCACTTCCTATTTGGAACGTAGCGGCTAGCGGGTCAGTCTATTAATATGTCTATTTATATATATAGTTAATAGATTTTAATGCCATACTGTGTGAGACTAACAGGTGGCTGGCCCTCCACTAGAAAAGTCACACAGTTCACTTTTAACTAATTTGTCATTTATAAGTTAAAAGTGATACAATCTAATAACAATGAACATTTGGAGACAAGAGACAAGGATCAAACTGCCAACGCTAGACTTTGCAGACATTAAACTTCCCAAATAACTGCCCACACTAAGATTTTAATCCGACTTTGACCAATCTTTCCCATCACCAAAGTTAATAAAAAGTCTTGGTTGGACCCGCCATCGCTCAGCCTGAGTGGTGACACAGGAGACGCCTTTGCTGCCTGGATCATTCTGAAGGCCCATGAAGTAAAGAAAACAGCGGCTGCTATCGATCGCTGAAGAGGAACACTGCAGCAGGGCGTATTGACGGGAGACTTGACAGGTGACTTCCTCTGACTCAGAGCGGAGACTGAGCGACCCAGTAAAAAGGCACAAGAGCTGGTTTGAAGACCGTGTGTCTGAGCAGCTGCAAGTGCTCAACACCAGGGCAGAAGTGGGCATAGATGACAGGAGAGATACAGCAGATATACTGTGTACATGTTATTTCTAGTGGTTCCTATTAAGATGATATGGGCTACTTAAAATGGATCAGATATGGAAAATATTAAATATAAGTTACTGGACTGCACAACTATGAGTGTAAGTGCCATCTCGAATGCTTTTCAAGCTATGTGGGAGGAGAGAAAGTCAATTGGCTTTTTGAGAACTTTTTCCCCTTCAAAAGATTTTGTTTAAAATTGTTAATCGCTAATTCATCTGAAACAACTTTGAAAAGTTAGAGCTAATGTAAACATTGCTGTAAACAATGCTTCTAATAGATAGCTGCAGATCACACTAGCGAGCAGTAGATTTTTTTTTTTCATGTGTACGAAACAGACTAAACACTGCTGAATCCTTTGCATATACTTATTGTTTCTCAACATTAGTATTAGCGGTAGCATTGAAAAGTTTTCACCTCAAGGGGTAGGGTCCACTAGTCCGAGGGTCCACTAGTCTGAGTTTTAAAAGTGTTTAAAGGGGATAGATCAAGGTAAGTAGACACTAAAAACAGATTGATACCCTGGTGGACTAAATTCAGATTGTGGATTCATAAACACAGATTCATGGCCACGGAGTCAATGCCAAGAATAACTAGAAGGGCACTCGAAGAGCGCAGGTCCCATGAAAGCCATGTAATCCTAGGATCCAGCTGCATCGTGGATCGTAACCCAGAATTACAATTTCGTTGGTAACTTGCAGAATGTCGAAATAAACACATCGTGTTTAATGTGACAGGAGTATACTGAGGCCAATAAATCCCCGTTCAAATAAGACCAAGACGTCAAAACAACTCTTGGTACGTTTCATAACATCTATTACTCTCGAAATATACAGCCAAAAGCTCGGACTAGTGGACCCTCGGACTAGTGGGTAGTACCGCACCTCAAGTCATTAACATTTCACCAGTGATGAAATCTGACGTACTCACCAGCTCAATATTAAACTAAAGACCTTCTAGAATATTTACTAAAAACCTTCTAGCATATTTTTATTTCATATGAACACAACCTATTTACACAGCTGTATTTTTTAAGTGCCAGTTGCCGCTCCATTGAAATTCTCCGTTCCTGTAACTAGCGCAGGTAAGCACAGCATCATTCCAGTCTGCTTGCAGTACATCTCCATAGTGTTCTCAAGTAGGTGGAAAAAATGAAGTATAATTATGTCGTACTCACGCTGACAACTATTCTGTCACACAACTACAGGCTGTGTGGGGCCGCCTCATCTTTCAGGCAAGACAAGGCTACTTTTTTCAGGTTATGAAGAAAGAAAAAATAAATAAGCAACAGAGGATGCTATCCCAAGCTCATTAGACAAACATGCCTTGCTTATCTCTGTCTTATGCTATAGCGTCTTCCCTCCAACCAGGACATATCTCACAGCGTGAAACAATTACCCCCAGACCAGACAAATATGGAGGTGGCTCGAATCTTTCTGAATCACCTGGAAGATGAAAATAGAGAATGTGGTAAGGACGGTAAGAGGAGAAATAGGCCAGACAATACAAGCTGAGGAGAGTTGAGGGTATGGAGGGCGCCTATGCTACGCTAATGGGGGAGAATTTGCATTAGAGATCAAAAGATGGTTTATAGTTCAGAGAGGAGATGTTTCATGATTAAGAATAATCAACAATGGAATCATTAAGTAAGGGAATTTAAAGCATGTAAGCTAAGAAGGCTGCTGTTTTTAAACGTCCTATATAATGCAAAAAAATGACTCTTGTGATCTTAAAGTCATGTTATAATGTTACTCATCAAAAACATACCTGAAGTTGTGTTTTGTTTCATTCAACATGCTTGAGTAACTCTTTTTCTGTCTACATCTTCTACATCTCCAAAGCTCATAATTCTTTTTCACCTCGTGATGTCATGTAGTGGTAGTTTTCAAGCTAACATCTACCTTGTACTTTTTTTTCTACGCACTATAATGTAGATCAGAACAGAGCCTAATAATTCAGTATATTGGTGTATAATTAAAGGTGCTGTATCTGATTTTTCTTCTTAGAAATGTAGTTATTTCTCCCTTGCCTTATACATTTTGAGCATCCTAATTATTCAGTATGATTAGTTTATAAGCACTTTTCACAACACAGCTAAAAACAACTAGCATGGAAATGTGTACTTCCAGATTACTGGACAAAGACTTATATTGACCTCAAGAGCTTTTTATACAATATATCTGTACTGGACCAATTTTGATCAAATACATGGGAAGAAATCAGGTACAGGGCTTTTAACTTATTTGGGTTTTTTTTGTTACTGTGAGCAGGCTTGCCACTCCAAAGAGCTGACCAGTAACATGAAACATTCCTTGTAAAGAGACAACAACAACTCCATGTGTTGTATGGGAGAGAAAAAACCCATGTAACTTTAGTTCCATCTTGATGCCTATATGTGTTTATGAAAACAACCCTTTTTAAAACTTTACATCCTTTGCATCCTCCTTTTTCTCCCCAAATACACACTAGCCCCTGTCGTCTTGTTTACTCACAGCCAAGTTCAAATTAACCTCCCAAGATCAACGATAAACCCAATTAGAGATGTTGTTCTCTAAACACATCACAGCTTGTAGAGAGATGAACCTCCATCTGTTTGAGCGCTCGCTGGGAGGGGGAGGAGCCAAGCGGGAATCAGGAAGTAAATCTATAAGAAGCAGAACAGACCCTAGAGTCTACAGGGTTAGTTCAAACGTCAAGACGTATTCGTAAATGTAAAAAGGACGGAGAACGTACACACTGGTTGGGTTGAGTTTGTTTATGGAGGATTTAATGCTAAAGGAGTCAGACAGAAGCAAGTCTGTATTTGACATGGGACAAACCCTGGCAAACAGAGGAAGAGGAGAGCAGTCAAGAGTGGAATTATTAAGTGAGGGAAATTAAGGTGTGTAAGCTAAGAGGGCTGGTGTTTTAATGGGTGAGTTAGCACTATCTACCAAAAAACTAAACAAGAAAGATCAATATATTCTGTAAGCATTTAAGCTAATAGCATGTTTAAGGTCCTACATTATGCAGAACTGACTCTTGGGAGCTTTAAGACGATGTTATAATCAAAAATTATACCTGGAGTTGTGTTTTGTTTCATTCACAAATGTTCATCTCCAAAGATTAAAATGCTCTGTTCCACCTTGTGATGTCATGTAGTGGTAGCTTTCAAGTTAACATCTACCTTTTACTTTTTTTTTCAGTAGAGGCTGGCAATTCCAGGGCTGAAATTATCCAAATGATTCTAGCGAAGATGTATGAAATTTAAAAACACAGTGGAGCACTTCCTGTATTACCACATGAGACCACAAGGTGGAACAGAGCGTTTTCAGATTGAAGAATTCCTAAATATGCAGGGTTTGTGTGTTGAAAATGTGTGACTGAAACAAAACACAACTCCAGGTATATTTGTGATCAGGAAACAACATTATAACAAAGATCGGAAAATAGCGTAATATGGGCCCCTTAAAATATACAGTGATCTCTTTGAATGGTTCCTTAACGTGAACGGTTGGCGCAGAACTAATATTTTTTAAAAAGAACCAAATCGTTTTATCTCTAATTTGTATGCATTTTTATCCTGATTAATGCTGAACCAAAACAAGAATCAGCACAGAAGCAGAGTAGGCAACACAAGTGAGAGCTTTTTTGCACAGAAAAACATATCTGGCATCATAATAACAGTTAAATTATTATTTTACTCCAGCATTTTATTTAGACTATGCATAATTTCAAAGGGTAAACACATTCCCACTCGCAGTTTGAATGATTTTAAATAAATCTTAGCCTTGGTCATTTCTCTCTGTGATTAGTTTGTAAATAAAATTAATTCTCACATTGGGTTCTTTCTTATGAATTAATAGTAAAAGAGCCAGTCCTTTGAATGGCTCTTTTAAGTGAACAGATGCAAAAGATTCGGATCCCACAAAGGAGCCAAAACTACTTACACTACTTATTTCAGCAATATTGGCTTAAAATAAAAAGGTCAAACTAATGAAAGGCAATTTATATATTAAAAAATGAGACACAACAGACTTTAATCCACACTTACTCAAATCATTGTAATACAGGCCTTAATATATGCAATCATTTCAACAGTATCTGCACCTCTGCTATTAAAAAATAAACACTTCATTAGATTTCTCTATAGCCTCTGCTGATATTCCGGCTCTAGCTGAGAACTTTTCAAAGCTCTGGGCTAGTGAAGAGTGACTAAAAGGGCCAATTTCCACTTTCCACTCCATTGAAGGAATTCCCCTAAGCTACTGTAGGACAAGGCAGCAGCTGCTTTAAGGACTTAGATAAGTGTAGGTACATAAATGTAGATTCTGTGTGTCTAATGATAAAAAAAATAAATCAAAAAAGAATGAAAATCAATTCAATCAAAAGCAAATATTTAGACATTTTGTAATTTTGCAATAATAATTTGTGCTACTTACTTTTTGTAGCTCTTTCTTTATTTTTCCTCATCTGAAGGAGATTGAGAACCATCTTCATCCCATCCAGGTGCACTTGGTCCAAAAGATGTTCTTGGCAGAGTTTTTCAATATAATCATTTCTCTGACTACTAAACAATAGAGAATAATGATAGAGCTATATTTTCAATACAGTTTCTTAGGTTATCTAGTAAAGTATAACAAACATCTGGCGTGTTTTATCATTGGCACACTGTAAGTCAGGGGCTCATTAGGAAAACAAATGAGGTAAACATACAGTACTTACACTTAAAGGTCCAGCTTTTCGGATGAGGGGTTCACCACATGCTTGTCTCCATGGGTCTATTATTGCTTTGACTGAAATGTTCCACAGCATGACATTAAACTTTTATATCTTGAATTTATTCAATTAGTTCTTTGTATTGCTAAAAATACACTGAAAAGCACGTGAGCGGGGTCCCCTTTCTATAGATCTGATTTGTAACTTGTGGCATCACCTTCATGGAGATGGATAAATTTATAGAAGACCTATTGTTCTTGTGTCTATAGCTATGATACGTAAATGACACCGATGGATCATTATGTTATAATTTGGACAAATCGCAGTAATCATCACAAACTAAGCAATTAAAGTTTGCTCAAACATGCACAAATCACTCCAAATACAACTTTGGGTGAGTAAATGATGAAGGGGAAACAACTATAACATGGTTAAAAGTCGATCTGCTTTAATGCCATACTGTGGAACATTCCATGCAAAATTTACAACACACAATGCAACACATAAAAAGAATGACGACACAAAACCCACTTTACATTTGTGATCATTTTATATAACAAAGTGGTTATTGTTTAGTATCATAATCCATAACATATTCTATGGAAGGACAGTGTGCATAACCAGCTTGTCTTGAAGCATACAAATTAAATTTTAAACATTACAAATATAAATGTTTCTAGTGACAATGGCGGAGTCAGGCAGGGATATGGCAGCGTCGCACACAGCTTCACAACATTAGCTCGCTGTGTGTCTTTGCTTTTGCCACAATTGGTCGCTATTCAAAACAAATCAATAAAGTAAGCACCCTGGAAACTGGAAGGAGCGGTGGCAGCTGGGAACTGTTTACCGCATGTAAATAGTTCCTAGTTAGTTCCTAGTTAGGTTTTTTTTTTTTCTTTTTTTCGAAGCAGAATGAGGTAAAGTGCGCAGTCACTGAGTAAAAAATTCCATTCGTTTGAGCCCTCACCAAAATGGTACCTCAAGAGTTCTGTAATGAAACTCGCATACCCCTGCCTCCTCCTTTACACAGTTACCATGATTCCTTGACCATTCCATGTTAGTTAATTCAAAGGCAAAAACACTGGGATGATGGTCTCTTTCTATAAACCCTTAATATACTAAAAGAAACAGCCACACATAATCTGATGAGCCTAAAATGATGATAAGAGGACGTACTTCACTTACAGGAAAGATGGCCGTCATTGTAGAAGTTTATCAGAAAGTAGCTGCACTGGTTTGGACAAAATTATATATGTAAAAAAAAAAGTAATATATTTTTCATAAATAAAATGAAATTGTGTGTATTGTGTGTGATGGGTGAAAAGAATTGTAAAAAGATAGTGTTTTGATAAGTGTATAAGACTTTGATTCGGTCATAGTGAAATTGGATTATATGAAACAGTGGATTCCAATAGGTTAAAACATTTAACCTATTGGAAACAGAATTAACATTCTGAACTACAAATGAGGAAAAGCACCTGTTTTTGACAACTGCTGTTCTATTGGTTTTTCTTTGTTGTAAATGACATAATTACATATTGATATTTTGCAGCCAACAATTCCTGGGGGCTGCTCACATGCTCTGTCTGAAGCTCTGACAGACGTTAAACTGATCTTTAGTTTAATCTAATCTGACCATAGAACTGAAGAACTGATTTAGAATTACAACGTGTGAGGTGATTTGTGCTGGTCAATCGCTTTCAAATAAATTACAGTCACAAGTTAGCTAGGATTAGCCAGCAGTTTTCAGTTAGTCACTCATTTGTGCATTTTGTCCCCGTGTTAACTGGTGAACATTCTGCTAATACACATACATGTAGAACACCTCCAGCGTGATGCCACCGCAAAGTATCAATAGCATTACTAGAGAATTACACATAATTTACAGGAGTTTCTGAGCAATCATTTTTGTGTATATGTTTGCAACTATTTTACACATGCATTTACAATTATGTCACATAAGGTTTCAAACATGTCTGTCTGCCACATTTATAATACTACATGGAATGAGTCAACTAACTAAAATCACCCTTACCCTGATCAGTGCACAAAATGCATTTAAAAACATTGATAAACTTCTACAATGACTTACAGTGTATATCAAAGCTTATGAACCTACAGGGGGTCATCAAAAATTATTTAAAAACTTCAAATACACTTTTTTTTTTTTTTTTTTTTTTTACAAAAGAAATACCACAACTATTACTTTTTAAAACCACGTCTACCTTAAAATGATCCTAATTGGCTAAAATATGAAACAATATCTATACAATTTCAACACAAGGAAACCTGTTTTCTCCCTTTGATACACAAAACAAAAATAAAATTGGCACAAATGGGAAAATGTGGGTTGGATAATACTTTTTCAATCAAGATATTATTAAAATCTGGAATAATTAGGAGCGAAAACAATCCTTTACAATGGACACTAGCTTTTGTAAACCAGACATCCTCCCCATTCCCAGAAGTTATTATCACTACCTTAAAGCTCCTATATTACACTAAACTGACTGTTGTGAGCTTTAAGTCATGTTATAATATTGTTACTTCATCAAAAACCTGGAGTTATGTTTTGTTTCTTTCACAAATGTTTATTATTACTCTGTCTATATCTCCAGAGCTCAAAATGCTCTGTTGTGATGTCATGAAGCGGTAGTTTTCAAGTTAACAGCTCCTTTTACCTTTAGTTCAGTACAGATTTGCAATTCCAGGGCTGAAATTATCCAAATAATTCTAGTGAAAGTGTATGGAGTTTAAAAACAGAGAGCGTTTGAGAGAAGAACCTAAATATCCAGGGTTTGTGTGTTAAACAAAACACAATTCCAGGTACGTTTGTGATGAGGAAACAACGTTATAACCTAGAAAATCAGAAAATAGTGGAAAATGGGCACTTTAAAAACGTCTATGGGATCTTTCTGGACGCACCTTGAGCTTAGCTGATGTGTTAAATTGCGTTTTGTAGAAGGTTGGAATAAAAATCATGCTTGCAGATTATTTGAATGGACGAGCTCTTCTATCCATATCCTTGGAATTCGATTACCAACGCGCAGTTAAACCACCAGCTTAAATAAAGTTATGGCATGATTAAATAGAAAGTATTGTAGTTAAAGGACATTGTAGTTTTGGAGATGTGGTTTCTATGTACTTGTATTCAGTAAGCGTGTGACTTGAGCTTGTTTAGTGGAGCATCTGCTTACATTTAGGGCAGTGAGGGGACAAAACCACCCATGGCATGAATATATGAATAATACAGAGTGGCCTGTCTGACACTGGGTCCTTGGCACAAAGACGTATTTTTCTGCATGGTTGTGAAACATTTTGTAAATCTTGCATACAGTTCTGGTTCGATTTGAGATGAAGAAGTTTGAATAGTAGGATTTTGTAAAGTAAAAAATAAAAATGATTCTAAAAGCGTCTAAAAACGTTATTTGAAAGCCCAGATTTTTAAAAGTCAATCATTTTTGCTGTCATCATTCATTCATTCTTATTTCATATGACATCGACATCATATTGTTTGAAATTCTGTGTTTGCCTAGTGGTTTAAAATCTTTTTAAAGGGGCATTATGTAACATTTCTGGTGGAGTATCTGTTAACTGCTTTTCTCCATGGATATGTCATTGCTTTGCCCTGAATATTCCACAGTATGAAATCAAACATATCCATCTAAGTGGAGAAAAGTGACCAAGTCAAGTAACCAGTCAGATCTGTGGAGAGGTGAGGCTGTGCACAGTAAAGAATCCATGTTGTCCAAGGTATTTTTGGAACTGAAAAACACAGGATAGATACATTCGATTCCATACTGTGGTACATTCAAACAAATATTACCCCCACTAGAAAAGTTGCACAGTGCACCTTTCAGAAACTGTGGCATGCTGACATATAGACAAATTGAGCTCATTTGTGTGAGTAGCAGACACATGGCTAATTATAGCATCACACGCCTGGACCCACATGCCCTGCCTTCACTGTTCAAATCAATGGCCGTCTATAGTGTTGCTATTAAAATAAGAAACTCTTCATAAAATGCATTGATTCTGTCAGTAAGTGTGGCACTTTGTAGTGCTTTTATAAGTGTAGTACTTTGAGTGATTTTTCCCTAATGGGTTTTTATATTTCTAAAATAAGATTTGTTTTGCGGCAAACAAATGCAGAGTAATACAGCGACAGAAGTATTTGAAAGATGATCAATTGTTTCTTTGTGCAATCAAAATGTCTTCATATTATATGGATATCTGGGAATTTTTGTTTTTTGTTTTTATTAGTATGACTCAATCTCTTATGTTGGATAAAAGCACTTTAAGAATTTGTATTATTTTTGCAGATATTAATACACCTTAATCCTTTTCCATGATTGATTTTTTTCATCATTAGTACAATAGCCCATGTAGGTTTAAGGTGATGCAATTGCGAGCAGGAATAATATGCATTTATCGTTTTTATGATAGCTTTGGTCAGGAGGGTGCAACAAAGGACTCCATTTGCATATTACCAAGCTAAAAATACCATAATGGATTACAATGGGGGGGTCTTAAGTCATCTGGGGTCGTTCTTGTGGCTTTGCGGGATATGTAATGAACGCAGAAGTGAACTGTTCGCCTAGAGACTGTTATAAAGAATAAAGGAGGAAATAGAAAGAATAGGAGTCGTCAGCGTGTAGCCAACGTGCGTGGCATTTGGTGTGTTTTGATTCCCTCTAGAACGGACATCTGCCCCCCATCTCAAAGCAAAGCATGCTACAGTGTGATCTTATGAGTGGCTAAGCTTACATTATGGTGCAGTCCATCTTGGCAAAAATAAAATGAAAACATGAATTCAATAAAAAAAACACCTTAGAATGCTTTTTATGTCCGAATCGTGTTGCACTTTGATAAAAAAACAGATTAGGTTAGAATGGACAGACTTTTGCAAAAAAAATATAATTAAAAGTAATTGAATCGTGTGAGAGTGGAGCTCTGTTCATTTTTCTTTTTAGAGTGACGAGGAAGAAGTGAATAAATATGTAAGGCTTGAAATAGTAATGTCTGTGTTATAGTTTGTTCAGCTCACAGGGACCTGCTGTTTAGTGAGGGTTTAAGCAGAGCAGTGTGGCACCCCCTGGGTCAGATATGGTGGAGATGGTGGTACAGGTTTGCACCTCTTTGCCGGCCTCTTTGGCACTTGTCGAGCGTCCGGGTGGTAGGCGCGGGCGATCATCGAGCTTGATGATTTGGGTTGTGCCGAGAGCGGGATCTTTCCAGGACTGCACGCCGGTTGTCTGCAATCAAAAAAATGGAAAGAGTTAGTTTGGTGTAAAAGTAAAACGCATCGTAAACATAGACTGTATATATAAATGGACATAGCTAACCCGCTAGCCGCGTTGCATATAGAAAGTGAGTATGGCTCCACTGACTTTACATAAAAGATGTGTCATTCCTCTCCCTGTAAATTCTGCAGTGAGCCTTGTCATTTTAGTTGATATGGTGTTTTTATTTTGTTATTTTGTCCATAAATAAATTCCTTTTTTGCTACTATGGAACTCGGCTCCAAATTCTTTCCAATAATTGCTAGCATCATGACCTTCATTTTACTGGAGCCGAATGCTATGGGTGACCTCACACTCCATTAGTCCACTTACAGTGGCAGTCTATGGTGGCAACACATACGTTGTGGAACGTACTACTATTACTATTAGTATTTACAGTGTTGAAGGAATTAACCACAAAATGTACCACATGCATGTTTTCCACCCTATGTTCTACATCCGGCTTAAAAAAAACAACAAACAACAGCAGCAGCAAACAGACCTGGCCTGTAATAGAGGTTATATATGCTAAGGGCACACGATGATGGGCAGCCACACAAATGTAAATTTAAAATTCTAAGGAACCCTTAATTAATGGACTAATCCCTACAAACATCTTGGCAAGGTACACAATATTACACTATGTATGTGTTGTAAATGTATCTAGTTACTGTTAACCAACTTAAGCACTGTAAACAAAATCTGCCTCCCTATTCTTGTGTGTCTGTGACTTCCAAAAACAAAAATTGTAAAAAATGATTTCTCAGTGCAGATCAAAACAGCTAATATACAGGTAAGATATCATCAAAATCACCTAAAAGCATTTATACATTTCAAGTGCCACTGTCTGGAGCCGATCCGGCTTTCACTTAAGTCTGCAAATGACCTTATCGACTTAAGTAACTTTGATTAAAATTACTACCTTTTTGTGAGAGTAAAACCTGAGTTATAATTGTGCTTGCACTGCTCTGAGAAGAAAAGAAAGAACACAGGAGAGTCCAGAGAGCAGAGCAGCAGGGGAGCCATAGTGCACAGGAGGCTGCTGAGGTGCTTGTGTCTGCTGTCATAGTAACTCACAGCGAGAAGGTTCCAGGCCTGCCCTCAAGAGCCTGCCGTCTATGTTCACATCACACAGAGCGAGCAGGGAGCAGAGCAGCCAATGGATGTGAATAAACAAGCCACGCCGCAACAATAACACACGCACTACAGGGGGCCACAGTGAGCAAAGGCTGTGTTTCAAATGAGTGTCACTACTGTTTTAATTAAGTGAAGGGTGGTCATCTTAGCATAAAAGACAATGCTCAGTATAAGTGTTTTTTTTATTTTTTTTTTGAAACAATGCGATATTCTTAATTATGCAAAGGCATATCTGTGTCAGTGTTTAAAAAATAAAAAACAGGCAATGCTTGTAACAGTGTCTTTGCATAGTCATGTTTTAATAATAATAATAAAAAATAACATAACTACACAAAAACATTATTACTATTATTATCTTATTATTTATTTCTCAACATGAACTTCAACATGAACTTTAACAGTCTCAAATAGGAGTCAGAAACGTTAAAATAGACACTAATAAAATAGAAACACTGTGCCATAGCTTGTGAGAGAGAAATCTAACACTGAAAGTGTTAAATAAAGGTTTTAGTGGCTGAACCTTATGAATATGGTTCACATACTCCAAGGTCAAAGCACCACTTTGGCCCTACATATTTCCTCATGGTGACAGATTTCAGACCATTGTAAAAAGCCAAAGTTTCAAAGCTGCAGCAGCCATCACTTTGAAACTGGAGTGTATTTGTGCCTCAGCCTGCAGTGACAGCGAGCCATCTCTTGTGGAGTTTGTGCTCACAAAGTCAACTTTGTACTTTGTTGGGCCAGCTCAGTGACAGTCTGCACACACTTCCCTCTGCGCTTCAGCTGTTCTGCCCAGAGATGCCCAGAGAACCCTAGAGAAGCCCAGAAATGCCCAGAGAATCCCAGAAAAGCTCAGAGATGCCCAGAGATGCTCAGAGACTCCCAGGAGAGAGGGGGGTATGAGCTGAGGGCCAGGTGGCAGGTGGGCTGAACACTACCAGAAGATGACTGCAGGCACTGCCACACCAGGCCCGCCCCCTTCGGGCCCGCCCACACCGTCACCGTGGTGCCCACCCCATTACTCAGGGCCTGCTGCAGGGTGCCAAGTGTCCCGGGCTGGGCAGTGTTTAATGGCACTCATTCATCCATCATGTCAGGTAATGAGCAGAGAGTGACACACTCCAACAGACTGCCACCACCGGAGAGGAGGAGGAGAGAGGAAGGGAGGAGAGAAAAGAGGAGAAAGAGAAGAAGGGAGGAGAGCATAGGGGGAAGTAGGGGCGGAGGTAAGAGACAGAAGAGAGCTCCTTCAGATTGGACGGCAGAGCTTCATGCAGATGGTGCACAAGAGTAGAGCAGGAGAAGAGGTGAGAAACCCCCAGCACAAATGTTCACAAACAAGGTCCTCTGGTTTAACATACTTCACACTGAGCTGTTGGTTTGAGCCATGCTCCGATGTAAATGCACATTTGATTTATTCATAAAAGCCTCTTCCTTTGTACAGGTTAAGTGCCTTTTAACAGGTTTTTCACATCATGGCTACAGAGGAGCAAAATGAGGAGAAGACCGCAAAAAACCTTTGCTTATTGCTGTAAAGAATCTATGGCATCTATACTCAAATTTGTCTGTACACAAACTCTCTGTAAATGTAAAATCCAAATATGGACCACAATTATGAACTGGGCTATGGAAAAGTTCAGCATTTTGTGTTTGATAATGTTATGCTAAACAGGATCTTTTTTTTTTTTAATCTTTTTAACAAAACACAATCAAGGCAGTAGTTTGAAATAATATAAGTTTAGTCAAGGTCAGCAGTATCTGTTTTCTAAGCCAAGTTTCACAGTTAAAACAGCATTTCCCCACTGTGAGCTGTAGTAAGTGCTGATACCTGTGCACATTTAGCCTTTAGCTTTGATATGGATGTGCCCCTCTAGAACCACACTGCTGTCATTCCGTCCTGGGACAGTAGATAAAGAGAAACAAAGCAGGGCTATTAGCGTGGCACTTGTTGCAGGTAGAGCTACAGTGTCGTAGGCAGCGTTTTCGGTGCAATAAAAAACTGAAAAGCGCCTTTTGGGGGTAATTGTGTCTTGGCTAACTGCCTGGGTACATGGCAAAGCTTTCGTGAAAGACAGAAAAGAAAGGAAAACATCTTGAAGGCAAAACGCATCTCTTCTCAGCGGGTCCTTGAACGCATCTCTATCTGCTCCTCATATAGACTTTTTTTGTAATCCCGGTGCATAAAACTCATTTCATTGCCACCTCACATCAATCTATCACAACAATTGAACAGAAAGCAGCCATTTCTACAGGGAGAGACATTACGGCAAGGCTCAAATGGGGAACACTTTAAGCTCGCACAAGAATAGACAGACACAAATTGAAGTTGGGGAAACTCGAGGTGTTATGTGTGGAACAAGCTAACTCTACAGAGGGTGAGGCTTTCTACAAGTGCTGATTGCGACGCTCTCAAATACTATGGGCTTTGATGACTTCTTTACCTGCTTCTCCCATCGGCGGTGTCTGTTTTTCCGGAGTTACAGTGAGGTGAAGGCACACAAGAGAAGAAGGCAGCAGGAGTCAAGTTATGTGACAATTGAACAAGAGAAAACAAGATGTGGGCTTAAACACAACTTAATTAAAACAGCAGCAGGTATGCAGTCTCTATAAAGGGGAGGTAAAGATGAGGCAGGTCAACGGTACAGGGGTTATACTTTTGATTTGGAGTTTAAGGAGAGACAGGAGAACACCAAAGAAGTACATTATAGGGTGAAGTATTTGTACATGATAGGAGCAATAGGTACTGGGAGTAGAAGGCACTATGCAGTTTTAAATGAAAGGCTAATTCTAAATGTGCTTTTCCATCTTTAAGACACTCAAAGCTTTTTGCATCAAGGAACCATTCACCCATTCACACACACATTCATGCACCAAGGTGGGTTAAGTGTCTTGCCCAAGAACACAGGGACAGCATTCATCTGTGAGGGCTGGAATCGAACCAACCTTTGGATCAGTGGACAAAGACGCCCCTGGAATAAGTGCAACTAGAAATGATTTAGACAAGCACTTGGTTTACATGGGAAAGTATCTGGTCAGAGTAGATCAACAGAACAATACTGTGAATAGAATAGTGATAAATGAGTAAAGTATTTCCTACTACGTACCCCCATTTCAACTGAACTCTGTCAGCATCCTCCAGTCACAGCCTGTTATCTTTGCCTTTCAGCCAGTCACCTCTCAACTATGGGTGTAATCTGATGACATGATACATCACAATTAACATGTCACAATAAGATATATCACAATATATCCCAATACTGACAACAAAGACAGTGTATTACGTTTTATTATTACTCTTTGATTTTCTGTGACTTTGGAAGTCTTCCCCAAAATTAAAACAATTATTTTACTTTGTCAGTTTGAATGAGTCATGTAATAAGACGCACAAGTTACTAGGGGAACCTTCTGCAGCACACTCAGACTGACTCACACTGAAAGCTTTGAGACTTTAGTAAGACTTGGAATTTCATACCCTGGATAAATTACCTGTCACTTCTTATAAAAACAATAATTTATAATATTAACTCTCCAGGAACAATTGACCAGTTCTGGCCCACTATCGACATTGAAATGAATTGAAAAGAAAAAAAGCTTAATATGAATGTTGTAATCAAAATATTGTGATATTAGCATTGAAATATCAATACCAATATGTGGGATATTGGTATCAACTAGACCCCCACCAAAAAGGTTTTAGTGTACCTTTAAAGGACACGTTTTATGCTATTTTGTAATATTTCCCCATCACAAACATACCTGGAGTTGTGTTTTGTTTCATTCACATGGTTAACACACAAATCCTGCATATTTAGACTGAGTTCTTCTCTCAAACAGAAAACACTCTGTTCCACCTTGTGATGTCATGTGGTTATACATGAAGTGTAGCATTTAGGGCATTGGGGCATTTAGGGCTTTGGAAACAGACTAATAATAAAGGGTTACTCGAGCATGTGTGAATGAAACAAAACAACTCTGGGTATATTTTTGATGAGTTCTAACATGGCTTAAAGCTCACAAGAGTCAGTTTTGCGTAACATAGGACCTTAAAGTTAAGTTAAAGCTACCATCTGTAATTAGATTGGCCATCCCGTCCCTGTTATGTTCTCACATAATACCACTAAATACAGTCTACATTACTGCAGTCTGATAGGGTGCCAGCTTTGGCCTGACAGAAGAAGACCAGGGAAGCCTGAACAAAGGCCAGGTGAGGGGAAGGGGGAACAAGTTTCACATATGCCATCTACTGGTGAAAAAAAATCAAATAAACTTGCAGATGGTAGCTTTAAGAATCTGCTAAAATCCAACATAAATGCATGCACCAGTTATACACTCAACCACATACAAAAAGTCATGAACAATATGCGGTAATTGTTTATAAAGAATGCCATATTTAATTTAGATAATAAATACCATCCCTTTTCAGAGAACTAAAAACATGACTTGCTGTCTGTAATGTAAAGTGTATCAAAACAATCTCTCCAATCAAGACCGAACTAGAACTCGGGTAACATGAGACGACTCCATAACAACCAAAGCAACCCCAATCCCAACTGTATTCTGTTCTGGGTCCCTTCCATTTAAACGTCATTCTTTGTTAATCCAAACTATAAAATGTTCCTTTCTCCCCAGAAGAGATTAAAGATTGTCAACGCTTTACCATAATCAGCCATCTTTTGCTAATTACACCGAAATTACATCTCGATAAAGCGCTCTATGCTCCGGAAAAACTGTCAGTCATCTATCAAGTTTTTGAGCAATGTCTATGGGCTGATGTTTAAACAGGAAGGCTTTTGAAGGGGTATATGGTGCGTTGGTTGAATCACTCCTGCCTAGCATCACACTTCGGGCCCTACGTCTAAACATGGCAGTAGCATTCATCAAGGCAACAATAACAAGGTCAGGCTAGCATAATCAGCAATCATGTGTGTAAATAGCTAGCGGAGAACAGGCTGTGAAGCATGGAGAGAATCCTTTATTTAGCAAAAAAACAAGCTAGCTTTGTTGTAATCTAACATGTCATGGCCCTTGGTTAATTTTGTTGCGATATTTGGACATGGCGATCTATAGTAACAATGATTAAATTTGACCCGTTGTGAATAAACATGCGTAGTGTCTGCTAAGTGCAGGCCACAGTCTTCTATCAATTCTTTTCATCTACTTTTCCTTTTCTTTTTTTTCTCCAAATGTTTTCCTGCCTCGGAGCTATGGAGTAATAGAGCTCCCTACAAGGAAACAAGATACTGGGTATAAATGGGATGCAGGCGCAGAGAAGCTATTTCTCCCCTGCTGAAAGTTATGGGGCGAATAGTGCAAAAAACATTTGCGGGGAACACAGGCTCTCGATTAAGGTTAAGAGTAATAGGGTAAGGGACAAAACCAGGTCTGCTTGCTAAAAGTGACTTTATATGTGGAATGTAGCTATAGGGTGAGGCAGCCATGTCAATGATCTTTGTATCTATAGTTCAGTCTTAATTAAACATTTGCAGTGAAGACAGTTACAGTGGAAATAATGTTCTTGTAACCCCCAATTTACACCAAAGCGTAACAGCTCGTAAGTGCAGCAGCACAGCATACGTGCTGCAAGTGTCGCTTTCCATTTGAACCAGTCGGACAATTTACACCAGCAGTGTCATTATGCTACGTGTTCCTCCATATAGGTTGGAGTTCTAATTTTGCAGTGTCTGCAGGCTTTTTAGCAGGGGAAAGACAGGAAATAAGCACGTGGTGCCAAAATAAACTTCTGATGGCCTTTCCAAATACGTTCTCTAAAACCACTAGAGTCGTGTAAACACTGCGTCGCATCCAGGAGCTCGGGGAATGACTCGAGATGGGCTATGGAAAGTTTACAGCCGTGGAGGATAAATATAAAACACTTTATGACAACAGACAGCAACTTTACAAGAACAACTTCTGAAGGAAAAGGCACGTGGAGCAGAGAACCAAAGTTAAAGAGCCATTAAACACCGTCCCGAAGGTTTACTCCGCCCCTAAGCAAAATCTGAAAAATCCTCTAGAGTGGGCGGGGCCCGGTGGGTTGGGGGGAGCGGGTGTGGGGCGGGCTCTGGAGCGATGATTGACAGCTGACCGACAGCCACAATAATCCAACATGGCGCGGACCGGTGCGCTCCAGACTTTGAAAGAGAGCGGACATTTGTGCTCGGATCACACCGTTTCCCTTTTCTCCAGACACGGTGGGACATTGCAGTGCCCAGCGGTGCCAAGTGGGGGCCCATAGACCGCCAGGGGCTGCACCTGTCACATAATAACCCTGTATCAGGACTCATTGGCGGCCGTTAGTCCAACCCGAAAATTCAAATGTACTGGCCATAGTTGATTCCAAAGAGGCTGGTACAGACACAGCTTTTAACCCAAAAGTCAGATTTTTAACAAATATGCACTAAAATGCCAAAATAAGGCCAGGGATAGTATACACTTCCATTTTTGACCCTTTTACACAGCTAATCAGTCGAAAAAAGTGATTTCGGTGTTTAATGGCCCTTTAAATAGTGAGTAGCTTCATTAATGCGAGCAGCATAGATACGGCTTGTTATCGCTGCAAAGCACCGTCTCTCTTGTTGTCAGTGTTTGTTTTGTGATTTAAAACATAATTCATCCAATCAACAATGAATACATAAGCAATGTAAAAAGTTTAGTGTTTAAACGTGAGAATCCACAGAGGCTGGCGTCACAGGAGACGCTCTACTGCCTCTGGTGTAAACTGAAGCTTTTAAAAGTACGTGCGTATGCAGCTCTGCCTACGTTAGGTGTCGCTGACGCTCCTGGTGTCAATTCCGGGTAAAACTTTGCACAGCTTTGTGTTTGGTGCGCTACATTACTAAATTATTATTAATTAATATTTTAATATGCATTATTATTATTATTATTATTATTAAATGGTGTATTTAGTAGAGGCTAATTAAAAGTAAAATCAACACAAATAGTAAAAGTGTAGAATTTTCAGTTAGTTTAATTTTAAACCAGTGGATATTTTAAGATGATGATGATGAATATCCTTAATTTGTCAATGCTAAATATTAGCTGTTTATCGGGTTGTTCCACCATACTTTTGTGTACTTTTCAATGATGGTTAATATATCTCTATGAGAGTTTTGCACTACTACTAAAAACATGGGAGATTTCCATGCTAACGGCTGTTTTTTGACATTCCATCCCATAAGTAAAACAAATCTATTGTTTATCTATTTGACAAGACAAACAAAAATATCTCACAGTGTTAAAGACAAAGCTATCCACTATCTATGATTCAATATAACTTTTTAGAAGAAAAGTGCAAAAGGTCACACAAGAATAAAGACAAAGAGACAAAATGAGACATAAAAAGCACATACCAATTAAGCTTGTGTATTTTACCATACCATTTTCACACCTTGAATTCTCACCTCTCAATGTTCTAAGCTATATCTGTAACTTAATAAAGTACTTTGAGGGCTATAGCCTACTGAATGTATGTTAGCATGATACTGTTAATTTAGTTTCTTTATATTGCATCTATAACTAAATATTTTCAGTAAATACAAACAATGGCAGTTTCCAAAGCGTACAAAAACGATTAAAAAAAAGTGCATATTTGACTGGTCTCCATGGAAACGGATAAATATGCAACCCAATTTGCCAGAGAACATTTCAACCTCCTCCTTCCACACAGGAAGCTATACATAGTTCCCACTGCAACAGTTTTCTCCTGTGCTTGGGCGCTTTGTACAAACTAATACATGTGCTTGCTTTCAAACGCTATTATGGAGAGCCAAAATGGCGGCAGTTTCACAGCGAGTGGAATGCTGTGATAGAAAAATGCCTCCGACAGCTCTGGATAAGCACGCTGAGGCAAGAAACTGAAATTCTACCATTTTGGGTTCTCCATGTAGCTTTGACTCTTTCACTTTTGGTCCTTTTCAATTTTTCTTAATCCCAAAGCTCTTCAAGCACTGCTGGCAACAGCTAATCCCTGAATGGACACATAATTGTGCATAGCTACAGGTGCACTAGCCCAACAGATCTACTGTATTCTGGGTTCAACAGTAATGTCCATAGTTCAACTGTTGGGCAAAATACTAAATCCAATACTAAAATATAGTTTGGATCCTGATTTTTATCTGACTAAGTTCAGATGGGCAGGACTGACTGGTGGATTAGCCAGTCAGGGCTAATGGTCCATCGTATCAAAACAAACATGGCTGCTTAAAAATAACATAGTTAACTAAAAAGCATTGCACATTTCTAACACATTAATGATTGAAGCACTTTTGATCTTAAGAGAGAAAGGTTTAATTTTGTTTTAAATTACAGATGGCCGATGACCAAAATAGCCAAATAAACAAACCTGACTTGACAACTCTGTTTAGTAGTGGAGAAGAACTGACGAGACTGAGATCTTCTGTATAGAATACATTCATTTTACTTTATTTTATTTTTACAGTGTAACACAAAGGCACAAAAAGTACCACAGCAATGCTAAAAGGAGAAGGCAAAATCAAAAGCTTTTGAGTCTATCCCCTTTCACATGTTACACTGGCGCAAAACAGCTGTTTGACTGTTACATCCAATACCGTACAAGAAAGAAGAGAAAAAAATCAGAGGAAAAAAACACTATTCCATATGTATATTCTTTTGTAATATTTGTTGTTGCAGTGTCTCACCCTACACCCATGCTGTGTGTGAGCCTGTTCATGAGTAAGTGTGTAAATGTCTGTATAGCGTCCACACCCAGGCCTAGCACACATGGTGTGCATGTGTGTAAGACTATACCGACAGAACCAGTCAGGATCTCAGGTAACTAAAAGCTATAAGAGTAAATGGAGGGCTAACAGTAGACTGTATACAATACCTTTATTTTCAGTTAGCTGTTCATTTAGCAAAGCCTGAGAGTTTAACATTCATAGGTCATATATTAGTCTAATATTCGTACCAAGATTGGGCCCCAGGATATTTTTTTACTATACACACTTCATGGTGAATACGTTTTCTATAAAAACAAGAGAAACCCTTCTATCTGTAGATCTGGCTCGTGTGTGTACAAAGCTGCATTTGGCCCTGACAGTTTGTATATAGAGTATGAAGGCACAGTGACAGGGGCAGAGATAAACGGTAACAACCAGGATATGTTTGGCAGAGAGTGCGCTGGTCATAACACATGTGATCAGTCCTGACAGGGCAGGGGGCGGTTAATCTCCCCATGCCACAATCACCACTCTATCTCTGCCATACACTATACTGCCATACACAGGTTTGTCAATGCGGCGGACTGACCCATATAGTCAATACAGCCATTCTTTCCTCTAAAAGCAGCCATTTTAACCTGTGCCTCCCTCTTTTTGCGGGATTTCAATGTTTTGTTTTGTTTTTCTGGCATACACATTGTTGGTATAAAATTGAGTATGTGGAAAGGGTTGCTTTTCACAATCACAAATACAGTCATAACCATTTGTGTTGGAAATACAGAGTTATAGTCTAGGGTTGTCAAAAGTATGGAAAATCAGACACTAATTGATACTAAAACTAGTATTTAAATTAGATATTTATTTGAGCAGGAACAAGTATAATACGCCAATGGACCACAATGGAGCATAAATGGACAACTGAGGGATTACACAGATGTAAAGCCACATGGTAATATAAAAGAAAGTACTATGATTTAAGCTTAAAATCACATTTATTGTCTAAAGAAAAAGTGTTTAGTTTTTTTTTTTTTGTTTTTTTTTTATTATCGTGGTATCTGAATCTGTATTGAGTTTACATTTTTTGTAATATGACAACACCGTTATAGTCTGAAATTTTCTTTCTCTTAAATTAGAACAAATTAAAACACTTAAACATGAATAGATATCAACTAAAACCTCTTCAGTCATGAGAGAGCAACATTATAACATGGTAGAAAGCTTTTGCATTATACAGCCTCTTTACTATTTTCATACTTTATTGACTGAAACGGGAACACCTATTTTGCTCAGTCAATTTTAGCAGGCGCCTGTTTTTACCAACATATGTCAGTCGTGCGTCCCATATTTATACACAAATCCTTCTGTGACTAAGAAAAGTTTATCTTCGCAGTTGGAGAGCTTTGACAGTTTTCTAGTGGGGACGAAATAGAAGCTGAAAATGAAAAGAGTGTTTGTGCATGTGACACCTGTGTGTACTGTGCACCTTATGCTTTCTGTGGATACACGTGTACACTCCCAACACAAATCCATCACTCTCCTTGAAGCCAGGCTAACATTTGTCTTTTGATTGAAAACAACAAGGCAACGACGCACCGGTGGTTGGGCCCAATGCCTCGCCGGGCCCCTTCGGTTCACAAATCTCCTTAAAATATCTCTGCTGGACTCGATTCCTCAGTCACGGAACAATGCCCGTTGGCGGAGTGGGATGCAGAGGAGGCATGCACAGCCCAAATGAACAGTTATATGAAAACACTTTGCGATCGATCGGAGCCTCAGGCAAAACTCCCATTCATGATTGTCCTCTCAGCAGTGGAGTTTCACCAGGCAGGCTTCAACTAAGTCTGGCCATGAAACAAAACAAATATCCTCCAGAGCCTGTCCCTAAAAACAGCTACAAGAGAAAGGCAGCACCTGTTCGCCAGTTTTACTTTGTAGTTTGACACGGCCCCGCACTCAAGTCTTCACAGTGCGCCTGCTGGGTACTAGTTTGATTATTAAGCTAACTTTATATTTTAGCTTAATTTATTTTAGTATCTATATTCTCACTAATATAAATACTAGAGCTGTAGGTTGTTGAGTAAAAACAACTGTGGCTTTGAGAGAAAAATGCATTCAATATACAATTTCAATAGGCCCGTTATTTAAAAGCAGGCATACAACTACTAGTAATAAAGAGTGTATTGTATTGTATATTAAAGTAGTAATATAATACAGTAAATTACCAATACTATACTTTGGCCATCAGTCTGACTGTGGCGGGATAGAAAATATTATGAAAATGTGTGCTATTAGTCCACGCTTGCTGAAGCTGAAAATAAAACAGTTACATGGACAAAAGCAGAAAGAAGAGATTTTGGGAGTGAATTGTGAATTCATTTTACCCTCTTCATACAAATATGCAAGTACAAGTACTTTTCTGGTCTTATCAGTGTATATGAGGTCAAATAAAAATAGTTTTGAGACTTTTGCTAATACCTTGCATCCTTCCTGGTCGACGCTTTTTAATTTATTATAGCCTTATTAGATATCAGGGTTATAATTAAGATTTTTGGGAAAGTACATGTTTGGAATGGTTTAAATGACCAAAGTGAGTTGAGTCTTGGTGTCAAAATGTCTCCTAAACTAGAACACAGATTTACCTCCCTGACCCCACATTTGATCAGGAGGGCCAATATCAGGAGGGCACTGTACATTTCATGCTCGGTGAGCCCCTGCTGGTGTCAAACACGCCGAGTAGCCGAGTGGGTCTGGTGATTTGGAGCTTCGGCAGTGTAGCGCCGTGACCAGGAGGCTGCAGGCAGGAGCCATGGAGAGCACAGATGGGGCTGGGGGAGAGCTGAGCCAGGAGAGAGTCATCCATCAGGCCAAGCGCTCAGTGCCTAGGGGGCTCGCTCACTGATCCTATAAGACTGATCGCGCCGCAGTGGGAGGCCAGGCCCTCACTGCACGGACAGCAGTGTCTGGACCGCTCCACTGAGGCTTGATCTGAGAGGGGCCGAGCCAAAGCGCTGACCTGCTTCTGTTTGGATTGGGAGGCAGTGCAGTCTAGATTACAGATAGTGGAGTTTTAAAACATGCCAGACCATGTGAGTGCAGAGAGTGACTTGGGTTCATGTCAGACATCTGAACCTAAACAAGTCGAGATAATGCAAACAGACATGTGTTTAAGAATAACAGCCCTGAGTCTGTACGCTCACACTCAGGTCCCATGGTACTGCAGTTAGACATGTAAAAGTTGATGAAGTGATAGAATCCAATGACTTTATCAACACTTCCCAAAGCCAGGGAGGTCAACAGCAGCAGAAGCCAGGTCCACGACAGCCAGGTCTCATCAGATGATTGACAGGTGAATGAGCAGACACAGAGATAGTTAGACAAATGGAAGCTAAGATATAGTCTGACAGACAGATGGGAGCGTAAATGGATGGTTTGGCAGCATGATAAGGTAAATAGGCTGATGGATCACCAAACAAATGTGGGAGGAGGAAGAAAAGTCCACGAGAAGAAAGGGGAAGAGGAGCTGCCTGCAGACAACAGAAGATAGGAAGCCAGATAGGCTGATAAACACAGATGGATAGTGTTGATACACGGGGAGGTGGGGCAAGATCGATAGATTGTTTTATTCTATTTGCCTGGCAAACTGCAGATTTGATGTGGCTGCTATCACAGCGATCTGTTTCCAATGACGCCAAGCGTGACGGTTACAGATGGTGAGATAGCGACACGTCTCAATCTTTGGCTAGCCTCAATAGAGTCTAGCTAAGCTTTTGAGCTATCATCACCTCCAGTGTCATCCTCTCTGGGTGTAACATGCAAGACACACGCCAATCCGATTTAGCTTAAAATTAGAATTTCTACAATGATTTCCTCAAGGTAACACGATAATCAAAGCCGAGATGTCACAACTATTGTATTTGTAGTGCTTTCTAACAACAATAAGTGTTAAAGTCAAAACATATGATACACCACTGGTCATAACAAATTAGTCAACACAACTGAAAATGCTATGGTATTATACATACTTAAAGACATAATGGAATCAAAACATAATATCTGGTCTAAAAAGGCTGAAGTGAAGGTGAAGTGAGGACATGTGCCCCTGTTGTGAGTCACAGAGGAATGGAACATTCCACATGCATAGGATCTCTTCCCTCCACTTCGATTTGGGCAAAACAATATGGATACCCTGACAACTGGATGCCTCATTATGCCTGCTTGCGTTTATCATGTCAAAACTGAAGACAAGGGTATGTGAAGTTTAGAGGCAAGGGCTCTCCTAGTTAGAAAAGGTGGCTTTCCAGCGAGGCTGCTTGAGGGACGCGGGGTGCACCGAAACAGCCCTGATGACTGTTGTGGGGCTTATAATAGACAGTAAAGGCCTAGAAAGCATGCCCTTTAGAGGTGCCGCATCTCTCACTGCCTGACAGCTTACAGGGCCCCGGCGCTACAATGACACCTTCACAGCCCGCTACAGATGACACCCAGGTGCTCACGCGCGCGCATCCTCACGTCACGCACCGCAAAGTTTGGTCGCACAATTACACACGCATAAACAAAACACGCACAAAAATACTGTATATATTGTATAAAATATATCTTGTCAGATATTCCCTGACAAGTGGAATCTTAGCATGGCGCTGACAGAGGTGGCTCTTATAAAACAGGACGCGCAATAAAAACAGCACACCTCCACTCTGAGATAGGGGCTTATAGAAATAAACAGTTGTTGGTGTCATGTTAAGGGTGCAGTACAACTTCCTCACTGTAAACAAAAATAGGCAAAGGCTCCCAATTTCCATGAATAGTGTCAGGTTTCTGTCAAAAGTACATAGGCGGAAAAGAAGCATCAAGGGTGTTTCTCGAAGTTTGTTGGAATAGAAAGCACATTTAGGACATACCGTATAGTGCATGGGTCAAGCAGAAAGACGAAATTATTTACAGAATCCGAGTATACATTTAAGAGTAGCAGTGCAGTCCATTTACTGTCCGTTCAGAGTTCAGGGTTGAAACATGAGGAACTGTCAAGAAGTGTCCAAGTAAAAGTGAACTAAAAGCTTAAAGTGTTCTCTGCCAGCTGTAGGAGACTGATGTAAGTGTGCAATGTAAAAATAAATATAAACAGCAAACACACACCACAATGATTGCAAAGAGAAAAATCAATTTTCACAAAGGAATTTGAGCTTATCTTTATTTTAGTATGTATTGATTTTACATTTATCCTCTTCATTGTTTCCTTAGGGCTCTTAATCAGAGCAGACTAATCCTCCAGCTAGGTACTCTTGGCTAAAATATTGTCTCAAGATGTGGATAACAATCTGTATGTGTGGAGCAAATGTAGATAAAAGTTTCTCTTATGTTTTCAAAGATCAGACTTATTTCAATATCAAGTGATGCAAGTATAAAAAAAAAATTCACCTACATTATACCACAGAAATAGAAAAAACATACTCCAGAGCATTCTCCATGGAGATAAGATTTATATTATAGCCAAAAGAATAACATTTAGATGGAAATGAGCAGGAAGAAGTCATGTTTGTGGAGATGCAAACCCGCTCACAGTAAGGATGCATGTTTTTACAAAAGAATAGAGTCCTATAAACACAACCACAACGCCATGCCATTATTTTATTCATTTTTTGGCATACTGTGGCTTCTTTCAAATTCTTTCTTGCCCTGTTAGTGACCTTGTCTAAAACCTACATCAAAAAGTAGTAATTTGGTCACACCAGTACTAGCGAAAACAAAACTTGGCAGAAGTAATGAAATGGGTTAAAATGGCAGCTGACATGAGATCCATAAAGTATTTCTTTCTTAGCACTAGTTCTTAGTTGTTTTCACTTTTACATTATGCATTGGCTTACGGGCTCTCCTGAAGACAGGGGTCATGCATGGAGTTCAGATGGTCAGTTCAAAGCTGACTCTGCTGATTGACAGCTTCTTTGGGTAAGAACTCCCAGGCCAAACATCTGCCGTTGTTTTTCTGTTGCAATCCTCAGCACCATGCGCAATCTCAGTCTTCTCCAGGACCCCTCGCCACGGAAGCCTCGCAGCAGTTAATAAAATATGGTGTTGCGTGTTATTTATTTATTAATAGGCTTTTTGATGTGTCCCAGTGCGTCCTGAGAGTGGTGCTGGAGATCATAGGAGCCTGTGCAAGAGAGCTGCCTTGCCTTTTCCTCAACACCGTCACCATCAGACCCATTGGCCAAGTGAAGACATTCCCTTCAGGTTGCTTGCTGGGTGTGCTTCCAGAAAGACTGTCTTTTAATATAAATCTTTCATACACAGAGATGTTCCCCCATGTACACAAAATACAGCATCCATCCGCGAGATGGGGCACACTTTGCTACCTTCATGTATTTGCTTGTGCCTCGCTGAAGAGGCTGACAGCATGGGCTTTGGCAAAGCTGAGGTAATAGAGATAGAGCATATAGACTGGTCAAAGAAGCCAATTTAATTTAATTTATATTTAAATGTATTTAATTTAATTTAAACCAATTTTATTTTAACCAAATACTGATGCACTAAAATGTATATTATTATTATTATTATTATTATTATTATTATTATTATTATTAGATATAGCTACATATCTGTGTGCAAGTTGAATATGTGTAGAACATTTGAGAGTGTATGAAGCAACATCTTGATAGACATGTATTTGGTCTCATTTTGAAATAAGCCTGTAAAGATGTCTGTCACGCTGACAGATGAAGCAGTAGACCTGCAGAGTAAACACAAATGTGTTTCTCTTTCCTAACGACTTGTGACAGTCACTGTCCATCAGAGCGGCTGGTGTCCAGCACCTGACTGGAGCCCATGGAGAACGACTGGGACACTGTGGTCATATATGATCCGATGTGTTTTTGTGCATGTGACTGTGATACTGTGGTCATATATGATCTGATGTGTTTCTGTGCATGTGCAGCCTCACTGAGTTTAGCTCTACCCTGCCTCAGGTTCACTATACACACCCACCAGACATCTCAAGCGACAATGGATTCTGTGCGAATGAAAAATTCATCCAGCCCTTTCACTTATTCATCAAGGAGGATTTTACTGCAGGGATGCCCTCCAGAGATGTGGTGCTCACATGCCAGGCGGCCACATCCACATTACCCACAAGCTTTTCAATAAAACAAGCAAACAACACAATTCCAACACCTATAAATAAGAGATAGTTCCTGAATAAAGTGCTGTATACAGAGCTCTCTCTCATCACACTTTAATAGTTGCTGCACTGGCCAAAGTTCTTTCTATCTCTACTGCTCCAGTCCCTCTGTGAAGCCACACATGTGACATCTCAGCTGAGATGAGAATGCTCAGGTGTTCCAAGATCATCATGAACCATCACCTGCTTCAGAGATGTTAACATACAGCAATCTGTTCCATTATTAATGATTAACGTGCACTTTCACTGGCTTCTGTCGTTCAAAGTCACAAACACACACACACATACACACCCCACGTTCGTCCTGGGTTATTTTCGCTCCTCATTCTGGAGACAGGTTGTTCACAGCAGTTTGAACATTCAGAGTGGTGGCTCGCCAGATGCTTGGGCGTCTGTCAATGTGCTGCTATTGTTAGCTAGTTTTTGATGAGATTTACATGGCAGAAAAGCCATCAAATAAGATATACTACAGAGAATATGAGGAGGATCTCACCTAATCCGCACACCTGTGTCTTGGCAGTACTAAGTCTCTCTCCCTTCCAGACTAATACACATGCTTTAGAATGCACTACCGCCCACCAACTCCTGCAAAATCAAGATGGCAAATTTAAACCTGAGAGTTACACAGTAGCTTGAGTCTGATTTAGATGTGGCTTTTCCAGCTCAAAGCCTCACAATGATCCTACTTGTTGAAAAAAGGAACATGCATAGATACACGACTCCCACCTGTGCGCTATGAGACTAAAGCAGCATAAGCACATGTAATGATTTCATATCCTGTAGCCTCATCCCTCTATCTGCACATAACTTCACATGAATCCCCCATTTCTCCCGCAATGCAACTGGACAGCACAGCCCCCCAAAAGTGTGTATGCACATATATGGCACGGCTGCTAGACACAAGCCAACACAATGAAGCCATCTCTCCCCTGGCCCAGATGTGCTCAGCCTGCTGGATCTGGGGACACATCTGGTGTACAGATCGCCGCCAGCAACCCGTCTCTTCACCTGCCGCAATCACCCAAATGAACACGGTGGACTGATTAGACTATGTGCAGTGCCTGGGGTGATGTCTAAAGATTATATTCACACATATATGCCGTACACATGCACAGAAGTGAACACAACCAGTGAGAAGAGCTTCCGGCAGTGTCATGGGCGGTGGGTAAAACTAATTATAGAAAACAACAATTGGTGCTAATACACTTGAGGCGAAAACTGTACAACTAGTTTGACAAAGTGCCTTTAGGGATGATTGGAACAGCAAATCTCCCGAAGCAAACATGATCAAGCTGAAGTGTTTGCAAGGAGTTTGTTGTTTCCGTATAGTGGGGTGGAGAATGTATAACTGCATTAGGAGGTTCAATAGTGTTTAGTATATTTATATCCTATTCAAAAATCAACATGATTTTATTTTAAAGCAACACTGTGTAACTTTCTGCTGGTGGCACATCAACTGCATGATTCCAAAGAAATACTTTGGAACATACAGTATATGGAGATACATGAGTTTTATGCCATATTCAGGAATAGCCAAAATAACAACATTTCCATGGAAACAAGCAAAAGAAGGCCCTGCTCCAGGCCAAATAAGAGTATGTTTTGTGGAGGTGCAAGCCCACTGAATAAGAACATATGCCTTAGTACATTTTTCAGTGTAAAAAAAACATACACAATGAAAAAACAACTTGTTTATATTGTAGTCTATTTTTGGCTAAAAGGTTACATGGTAGGGCTTTAATTGCATGAGTGAGTTAATTTTGCATTCAAACTTTTGCATTTATCTGAATACAGTAAATGTCCAAATTCAATATTCATAGGTGCTCTAAAACACAAGTGAAGAGACCAACAGCTACTGACAATCCATTTAAATATTGTGTTGAAAAGTATCCACCATAAAAGTTATTTCTAAGAGTTTATGTCAGCGTCTTTCATCCAAGCACATTTCAGAATTGGTCTTGTCTAATGTGTTAACTATCTGCTATAGAACCCAATGTCTTGGAATCAAATGTGCAGTACATTTTGGCACGGCTCTTGTACTCCCAGTATTTTAACAGTATTTCTGCTGCCAATGTGCTGAAGTGAACTGTACAGTCACTTCAAACGGAAAACAACATGATTTCAGTCTACTTTCTCCACTTAAGTTATTTTTCTTACATTGTGCCCTGATGTCCAAATAGGCCAATTTCATATTCTATTCATACACAAAAAAATTCAAGATTACTACATATAGTATGTATCACAAAAGAACTTGCTATACCAGTACAGAAGTTAACAAAAGGCAAGTGCGTCTTGTCCCCCATCTGCTTGTCGCCGTCGAGATGTGACTGCTTCACTTGAATTGTTCCACAGCATGATATTAAACTAGTCTGTATCCATGGTGACAAACAGGCGACCACTAGCCCAATTACAAGTTAGATCTGGGGAGAGGTGACCAGGCCCATAGTCACAATGGATGTTTTGCAAATTCTTTATCACCAACAAAACACAAAAAACTAATTGATAAAGATAAGATAAAATGTAATGCCATACTGTGGAACAACTATATGGTAAAATGTTGGTTAATTGTCAGTTACAGAATATGGCTGTAAAGATTAATTGATAAAAATAGCTCCTTTGCTAGCTAATTAACAATATAATCCCCCAAAACTAGTGCTACCACATGTTTGACTCTTAAACTCCAGGAGAAACATTTAGTACGGACTCGACTTCCAGGGAGTGTTTGTCTAAAAAGGCCTGTAGCAGCGTCCCTTCAGCACAGAGCATATCAAACCTGGCCTGATTGGAACAGAACTGGGTCACCTGTGCACTGGCTGCTGGTGGTAGCACTCCAAGCCCCATCGGTTACCACAGCTCCCCGGGCAGTCGTGTCAGAGCCTCGGCCTGCGGCAACGCACCTGTGTCCACACGTCTTCACTGGGATCAATTAGCATTAAAGTTGCACAACGCTCTCCCTCCCTCTCCCTCTATCATCATATAGTGTTCACTGGAGCACCACAGCTGAGCGAAAAAACAAGGCTGACAGCCACGTAAAGGGACACATACGGTAGGTTTTTCCCAGTGCTCACAAGCTAAGTCAACAACGCCAGAGTCGCTACTTTTATCTCTATATCAAGAAACTTTTGGCATAATTATGTTGCCTCACACTAATTGTGGCTTGTTTTCCTGTTTGGTGTCTGTACGGTTTGGTCTGCTGATCGCAAAAATAAGCCATTTAGCCACATCTTGATAATAAATTGCAAGTTTTGCTATCCACTGTGGAGGGATTGTTTAACTAAGTGTACAGTCATTTCCCACTGGTTTGTGATGCCTTAATTCAACGCCAGATTCCCGAGTGTGAACACAAAATATCATCGGATAACTAGGCATTCCAATTTCAAAGTAAAAGCCATGCCAAACATACTGCCAGAACTACAGCTATTACTAACACCAGTACAAAAACTGTAATTATTACTACTACTTCTACAATACTGCTTTTATTCTAGTTTTGTGTCCATTACCATTGCATGGGTTGGGTTGGGTTGTCAGGATCAGCGTGCATTCTAGTCTATACTATGCAAAATTGACTCTTGTTAGCCTTAAGCCATGTTATAATGTTGTTACCTCTTCAAAAACATACCTGGAGTTCCTTTATTATTAATCTGTCTACATCTCCAAACCTGTCTACATCTCCAAATGCTTTCTTACACCTTGTGATGTCATCAATTGGTAGTTGTCAGGTTAAAAGCTACATGTTTACCTTTAACTAGCAGATATTCACAATTCCAAAGCTATAATTATCCAAATGACTCTATTGAAGATGTATTGAGTTTAAAAACACAGTGGAGCATTTCCTGTATTACCACATGGC
Source organism: Taenioides sp. WSHXM2023 (assembly GCA_029959045.1). Classification (NCBI taxonomy): domain Eukaryota; kingdom Metazoa; phylum Chordata; class Actinopteri; order Gobiiformes; family Gobiidae; genus Taenioides; species Taenioides sp. WSHXM2023. The sequence goes on along the minus strand of CM057100.1, from coordinate 12,487,571 downwards.
ATCACAACTGTTTTTAGCTTGAGAGAACACCTAAATATGCAGAATTTGTGTGTTAAACATGAGGGAGTGAATGAAACAAAATACAACTCCAGGTATTGTAATGAAGAAACATTATAACATAGATCAGAAAATTGAGTAATATGGGGCTGTCGTTTCATGTACTACAACAGTTTTTCTTCCCAGTATGTCTCTGTACAGTAAACAAAGAATGAGCAGTGCTTAGGGATCGGCGGCCGTTCTAAAGCACACACGATAAATGGCTATGGCGGGGCTATGTGGTTTATCTAGCCCTTAACCACATCTATTACATGAACAAGTGTGTTCACAGCAGGGGAGCCATGCCGCCAGGGAGGATCAATAATCTGCATGTCGATGTACACAGACAATCTAAATCACAGCCTCAGTCCAACTACATGTTACCACCAAAGCAGGAGATGCAGGCTAAGCAGGGCAGTTAGGATTGCGACTCAACATTATTCAGTGGTGCTAAACCTGATTTTAAAACATGAAAAACATAACTAGATCATTTTAAAGGGCCCATATTATGTTATTTTCTGATGTTCTAATGTTGTTTCCTCATTACAACACAACTTACTGAAACACATTCACACATGTTTAACACACATGCCCTGCATATTTGGCTGAGTTCTTCTTCAAATGGAAAACGCTGTTCCACCTTGCAATGTCATGTGGTAATACAGGAATGACTTCAACCCTGGAATTGTCAATGTCTCCTGAACAAAAGGTAAAAGGTAACTTGAAAACTACCGCTTCATGATATCACAAGGTGGAACGAAGTCTTTTGAGCTCTGAAGATGTAGACAGCCTAATAATAAAGGATTAATCAAATAAGTGTGAATGAAACCAAACACTCCAGGTATATTTTTAATGAGTTAACAACATTCTAACACGGCTTAAAGCTCGCAAGACTCAATTTTGCAGAATACAGGACCTGTAAATGACTTGTTGAGGTTTAAAGATTCCTCCTTTCAGACATTCAGGTAAAGCTAACAACAACTAGCATACTAACCACACACTTCCTGATTATCAGACAATAAAACGCTTTATAAACAAATGCAGACAGCTGACTTATTTTGTCCACAGAAAAAAAGAACTGTATCTATTTGAACTACATCTATTTGGACGCAACATCTGATGATAATATTTAATAATTTGCAGTTAAAATAGTATTTTGAAGCAATGCATGTAGCCTTGATATTAATTAAAATGACTAGACCAAAATTAAAATTGGAGTTGTGATAGAAGTGTTATTTAAGTACAATTCAGTTTAACATATATTCTAATAATGTTCCGAGCCACACAAACTCAACACTAAATGCAAAATGTATTTTTCAGATAACTTTTATTGCAGATGGAGCGTGAGATTGACAGGTGCAGCGTTGTCAGTGATGTGGTCGCTGTATCGAACCGTTGTGGTGAAGAGGGAGCTGAGCCGAAAGGCTTACTGGTCATTGTACGTTCCTACCCTCACCTATGGTCATGAGCTTTGGGTAATGACCGAAAGGACAAGATCGCAGATACAAACGGCCGAAATGAGGCCGAGATAGGGTGAGGAGCACAGTCACACGGGAGGAGCTCTGAGTAGAGCTGCTACTCCTCTACATCGAGAGGAGCCAGCTGAGGTGGCTCAGGCATCTCTTCCGGATGCCTCCTGGGCGCCTCCCTCAGGTGTTCCAGGCATGTCCCACAGGGAGGAGGCCCCGGGGAAGACCCAGGACACGCTGGAGGGACTATGTCTCTTGGCTGGCCTGGGAGCGCCTTGGGGTCCCCCCAGAGGAGCTGGAGGAAGTGTCCGGGGTGAAGGAAGTCTAGGAGTCCCTGCTTAGACTGTTGCCCCCGCGACCCGGCCCCGGATAAGCAGAAGAAAATGGATGGATGGACTTTTATTGCACACCCACAACAGCAGCCTGATTGAACTTTTGACAACAATATTTATTCCTGGAAAAATGTAATGAATTTGAAAATGAGATAAATTAGCCTAGAAAAATAAATGGTGTCTCCTTAAATGACCTCCTCCCTATGTGTATGGGAAAGCAAAGCTGGTGTCATGGTGGGAGTCTGAACACTTAAACTGTTGTTTTATCAAAACAAAAGGCTGCAATCACATCATCTGTCTTTGGTAAGAAGTGCTTTGCTAATGACAGAAACAGCCGTTGTTGTGTTAGCATTGCTTGGATAATCTATCGGTGTCCCGGAGAGTGTGTAGGGTGCATGATCTTGTTGATGATTTTGAATTCTCATGTTTCTGAAGATTGATGACAGCACTACCAGATCTACTATCTGAAACATGTCCAATAGAAGCAAATTGGTAAAAGTCCTCCATGTGTTTCCAAATGTGATCTTAAAAATATAAACATAAAGATTTAAAGGGTTAATTTTGGGCTATTTTTTTATCTAATCTATAATGTTGTTTGCTTATCTCAAACATACCTGGAGTTGCATTTTGTTTCATTCACACATGTTTAACACACACAACCTGCATGTTTAGGCAGAGTGTGTGAGAGTTCTTCTCTCAAACAGAAAACACTCTGTTTCACCTAGTGATGTCATGTAGTCATACAGGAAGTGCCCCACTATGTTTTTAAACTCCACACACTTTCACTAGAATCATTTTAGCCCTGGAATTGCCGATCTCTACTGAACTAAAGGTAAAAAGTAGCTGTTGAATTGAAAACTACTGGTTCATGACATCACAAGGTGGAGTATCTTTGAAGATGTAGACAGACTAATAATCCAGGATTACTCAAAAATGTGTGAATAAAACAAAACACAACTCCAGGTATGTATCCGATGAGGTAATAGAATTCTAACGTGGCTTAAAGCTCATGAGTCCATTTGGTGTGTGACCTTTAAAAAAATGGCAGTCTTTTAGAACAGAAAAACAAAATAAGTAAGCTGTCACATTTCCAAATAGTTTGTCAAATGAAGCAGATTTTTCTGATAACATGTTTTGGTTATAAATATTTGTCTAAAACATGATTAAAATATATTAAAATCTCAGGGACAATCAAGTATAATCATACAATTTCTGACATCTGTTAGAAAATGAAGTTGACTAAATTATAGGCCTCTACAGAAAGGGAGGTCCCTTGTTAAATAAGGGAGGAATAAAAAATGAATAAGTAAACAGAGCCCCAAGCCAGCTGGTACATCCCACTATTACCTTTGGCCAACTACACTATCTCCTCTACTCCAATCCTCCAAGCCACTAGCCCAAAAGCTAACAGACAGTCAACAAGTAGATGGTCTGGTTTGTTTTGAAAAGACGGTGCTGCTCCTGGGGCTGTCACCCTGGGGTGCTTTCCCACCACCATGTGTTAGTGTGCATTCCTGTGCGTTACTTATGTGTTTGTGTGTGTGTGTGTGTGTGTGTGTGTGTGTGTGTGCGCGCGCGCGCGCATGTGTGTGTGTGTGTGTGTGTCGGAGAGGGAAAAGAGCACTGGGCCCGCTGTACCTGAGCTGCCTTGTGCTCGTCTCTTGACAGTGGCCTTCACATCACAGCATGTGTCTGGACATCAGATCTGACAGGTCTGACCTCCATGCCACATTGGGACGCTACGGCGAGCAAATACACAGAGACATGCACGTACACACACACTCACACACACACACACACACACACACACACAAACCTGGGGACTGTTATATGAAGACATGGGCACAGACAGCACATGGTGGCACTAATAAAGCAACTATACATGGCACATTCAAGGTCACAGGGACAATTAAAGGAGACATATCATGCTTTGCTCGAGTATTTAGCAATAAGATTTAACAAATAGATGACATGATTTTATATTCTGTTCATTGTAAACTGCAAAACTGAACTAAAATGGCTTGATAACAAAAACAGGTCCACTGATTGTCCCTCTAAAGGGCCCATATTATGCTATTTTCTGATCTATGTTATAACGCTGCTTTTTCTTCACACACTGGAGTTGTGTTTTGTTTCATTCACACATAGCACACAAACCCTGCATATTTAGGTTGAGTTCCCTCGAGCACAAAATACTCTGTTCCACCTTGTGATGTCATGCAGTAATACAGGAAACGCTCCACTGTGTTTTGAAAACCCATACACCTTCACTAGAATCATTTGGATAATTTCAACCCTGGAATTATCAATCTACTGAACTAAAGGTAGAAATGTAGCTATTAACTACCACCACATGACATCACAAGGTGAAACGAAGCAATTTGAGCTTTGGCGATGAAGACAGACCAATAATTAAAGGTTACTCAAACATGTGTGAAAGAAAGAACACACGATTCCAGGTATATTTTTGAACATGGCTTAAAGCTCATCAGAGTCGCTTGCGGTAACCTGTCCAAATTATCCAGCTTGACTGAACATTTAAACTGTATTTATAAAAAGTTCATTATGCCTTTTAAAAACTCGACAAAGACATCACATGCTTACAGCTGTATTTAAAGGCATGATGCAGATCACACTTCCCCAGCTACCTCCCACCCGGCCCCCCGTCAGTCGCACATATCAATAGGGAATCAGTGGAGCTGCTGCTAGACCAGACCACACTGTAAACAGGAACAGAGAAAAAGAGCCAGTATTAAAACCAGAGAGTGGCTCCAGTTACAACGCCAGAGCAGAAAATAATTCGCTGACAATTTGCGTTGGATTTCAAATATTTTTTTTGTGGTTTTTTTGTGTATGAGTGTAACACGTATGCAGTCAGGGAGGTGGAACGAAGGCTGTCAGGTTTGGTGGTAAAATTTGACTCAGATATTTAAAATGTCAAGTCATTTGTTCTTTACAATGCTGCCTTTCAGTGGTGTTCGGGAATTGTCAGCTAATCAGAATTTGTGTTGGATGTGTCAAACAGAAAGCGGTAATTGATGGGATTCGGCACCGGCACTGTTCAGGCTGATTGATAGGAGTGGAGGAAGCACTGAGACTGGCATTTTTCTCGCACAGTAAATAACAAACACTGTGTTGCATTTACACGTGTGGAATTCACTTGGATGATTATTTAATTTGGCAACTTTTCAACACTCCAATCAATACCACACTAACGCATCCAGCTTCCTCTGATTGGCCCAACGCAAACAGTGTCATTATAAGTGAAAACTGTATCCTCTGCGCTCCTGTCTTTGCTGACGTATTTACCTGGTCACCCTGCAGCCTAATTGAAATGAAGTTGGGTGACCTTTGGGTGCCTATAGGGCCCTGCTTGTTCCACTGGGCCCTCGCCATATATCATTTGCTATAGCCTCATAAATCAGCCTGTTGAACTGGGATGCGATGATGGTCCCGACCTTTCTCATGACATTTCCAAATGGCCACATCCTCTACCTAGGATCATGGCGGCATGAAAGGCACCCAACCATGGCATATGAAGATGAGACAGAGAAGGGCCCAGCTACCACAGGACAGCAAATAAAGCACTCATGTTGGCAAATGCCATTGGGAATTGGCAAGGATTGACAAAAGTGCTTTATAAAGTGAGAAATTGCTTGTTCTACTACTACAAGTGCTGATCCTACCCTAAGTGCTTCAAATGTACGGAAAGAAGAAATGTGCTAAAAACAGTGAAGAGTGAAAGATGAATTATCTAAAAGCATTTTTGGCTTAAGAAATTAAAATGAATTAAAAGTATAGTGTAGTATAGTGTGTAATAATTTTGCTAACTTAACATAAGAGACTGTTTTTAGTGTTGTCTTATTTATTCATTCTCTGCACACAGTTTGGGTAATTGTAGCTGCCCTGGGGCTGAATGATGCAAGCATCACAAACAATATATACATCAAACAAGCAAAGCCGGCTAAAAGACAAAAGTACAGTATGCAGAAAGTGAAACTAGGATTAAACTTCCAGTTAAAAGCTTCTATCTGAACTACCGTTGCCCGTCAACTTTATTCTGTAGAATAGAGGTGCCGAAACAACACATTGATTTATTTGGACATAATATTGGAAGACTGAAATGAACCTCTTTGAAGCATTCTATATAGAGCCACACATGAATAGTCCATGACACTATCTTCTAGCCTAGCACTAGCACAGTTTAGCATAGCATAGCATAGCAGTAAACTATGGTGCAGTATAGTTAAAAGAGGCAGTAATATGGAGTGTTGTATTTTTATGCACAATTATTGAAAAACAGTGACTAAAAGAAACCTTTTATGCACACAGGAGTTCTACGGTTTCTAAGAAGGCGATCACAAAAGCTATTGTAAAGCATGTTTCATCGCCAAGGCCAGGTGGTTTTACACATTCTCTTCTCTCAGCTCCCTTTGAAGAGAAGCCCGACTGTACTCATTCTATGCAAATGCAACAGAAGCCGCATTCCCTCTGTTCTGGCTCGGTTCTATGTATAGACCTGCTGTGGGTGTGTGTGTGCGTGTGCGAGTGTGTGTTTGTGTGTGCAGAGGGAGAGAGAGAAGTAAAGGTCCACTCGTGACAAGCCTTCTGGGAATAGGAACATCTGGTGGGCCGGCTGCTCCTCTGGTTAACATGCTCCTCCTCAGTGGCCCCCGATGACACAGTCCCAGGTACCACATCCGCACAAGCTCATGGACACAAACACATATGGACACAAGCAAGTCAGGTGTGTCTGCATATAGTGGGCTACACTGCACACAAGGGCCTCCAAAGCTGTCAGACCATGCCCTACACTCTCTCTCCACTCACAAGTAAATGCATGTCCATCATTAGACACAATTGTGGGGCTGAAGCAGGGTATGAGCAGAAGGCCGATCATTCACGGGATGATGGTAAAGAGCAACTATGACCAATTTGCACCAGATGCTCAATAGAGGCGCTTTAGACTTGCATTATTGCTGGTGGAAATGTCATGTTATTGGCAAGGTGAAGCCTCTCCATTCCAATGAGTGGTGCTTTGCCCGCGCTGGCTCACACCCATATCCTCCTTTCAATCGACCAGCGGTGTCTTCTCGTCCCCTGTCTGTCTCCATCATTAATTCAGTCAAACATGTTTATTAAAAGCCATCACTCACATCTCAGCTGGCTTCAGGGAAATGCCATCCACGCTACACTGGGAGGAGCTATGTGTTAATTAACAGTGGGCTAATGTTATCTCGGGAGGTCATGTTACTATTGTGAGTGTGCAGAAGGGAGCAGGAGACAGAGGGAAGATGGGCTCAGTTTTTTTTTTTCTTTCTGAAAGGTTGAGTTACTTGATAAAAGTGGCAGCAGTCGGACTAGGATGATTGCACAGTGCCCGCGGCGCTGCCATTTGGCGCCCTAGGCGAGATTTTGGACTAATAACTCCGAGCTCCCCTCTCTTCCTGGGCACGCACACACTAATGCGCCGAGTGCCATGTGTTTAGGGCCATTGCATTCATTTCCCCAGGAAGTATTTCCAGCACACCTCACGGCAACCTTTAAACAATCATTTGAGAGGTGCAATTCCACTGTAAAATGTCGTGTGTTGTCCAGCCTGTTCATAACACACAAGGCAAGAAAGTGAGTGACAGGTATTTTTCTTTATGGTGATGAACAGTAATAGGGCACTCACACACAACTAGGACATTTGGAGAGTGGGATGGTTACCTGCAGAAAACCCACTGGACCTCAACAACACTGCTGGGAGCACTAACAACCTCCTGTGCATTGTACTATAGCACAGGCTCCTAAGTTCAAATTGCTTTTATTGAACCCACTTTAACAAATAAAATAATATCTCTTAAAACTCTATATGAAATTGAGGAAACACACCTGATTTACTACGATAAGAACCTCAACATCAGCAATAACACTGCCTAATGTAAGACTTCATATTGATTCCAGTGGATTTTAAGCCATAACTTTAGCTTTAATACTGGGATATTGATTGACTTCTTTGTGAGATTGCTTTGTATTGTTTGTCATCAATTTCATGTAGGGGTCATAGAGTTTTACAAACACAGGCTTGACACAATTTCCCACCAAAAAATCCTAGATAGAAACTACTACTTTATTCCCTCCTTGATAGAAAACCCAGAGCATATAGACACCTTGACATTTGCTAGCTGACTCCTTTGATACATTTTAAAATTCATAGTCACATCAATAATATCAAGCTGTCCAGAGACTGCCCAAATCTCACCGCTTTAAAGATAGATTGGCTCCTTATGTATGAGTGCAGTGTTTGGTCAATATATAAGATCATAGTTGTGCTTTGAAAAACAAAACACATTTGTTTGAAAGCATAATCAATCTCAGTGATTTTGAAGTGGTCAATGACTACTGTACGTCTGCAGTATCCACAAGAGTACTTTGTTTCTTTACGAATAAAGTGCTTTTTAAAATGTGGTGTCAGTTACTATTGCAAGGAGATAGATCTAAGGTAATGTTCCATAGCATATGAATCTCATTTGGTTTCCTTTCTTTGTAGAGACTTTACAAAACTTGGATAATTTATGTGGATACAGCTACACCAACTAAGATTTGCAGTCTAAGATCAATGCCCCATTCTATTGTTTTGTACACATGGACATCCATTACACAGATTTTGTCTTGACTTTGTCTTCAGAATAGTATATGTGTGTAATCCCTCCCTCTTATCAAGGTAAGTCCATAGTAAAAGAATATGTAATTCTGTCAACTGGATAAAAGTTTATAAAAGGATAAAAGTGTGATTACATTTACAAACAATAGGTCTGATCTGGGTATGGTAAAATGACCGGTTGGTGATTGGTAAAAACAAATACACCCAAATGTGGTAGAAAGTCTTATAACAATTCAGTACTAAAACTTCTGGAAGTATTTCTTAAAGTTGGTACTGGTTTAAATTGTATAACAAAACTCCCAGAGATGCACACCACATCTTCACCGGTCCTGAGCAGAATTGTGGAGCAGGCTACCCTTCTGCCTGACCCTGCCTGCCCAAGAAAGGCTCAGCTGGGCTACTGCCAGAGCCACAGCAGCCGTCCTTCACCAGTCTATGTAATGGCTGCGCTAATGATGCCCACGCAACCTGGGAGAGTTCCACTAACTCTATGGCTAGTCATTCCACGGCGATGATACGCTCCTCCAGATATCAATCCCACCAGCTCCCAGCGGTGTCATCGTGGCTCTGTGACAAAAGCTGATAATTAGAAGGAAAGTATGGGCGCGCACGCTTCCTGGATGAAAATGAAAACTTTTCGAATCCGCCCAAAACACTCCAGAGTTATTGTAAGTGTTTACTCTCTCGACGGAGAAAGACGGCCAATCCCATTTCTTTTTGAGAGAAATAATACCAAAGACAAAAGGAAGACAGATAAATAAAGAGAAAGGAGTGTTACGGGGAAGAGAAGGCGAGGAAGAGGTGGAAAAATGGCCAGGCACGAAGAGGGTTTTTAATGGGGGCGTGTGCAAAGAACTCAAAATTAGGGCTGCGTGATATGAGAAAAAGATGCAATATATGATAGCTATGTTTTGTATTGCGATAACAATATTTTAAAATACTTTTGGCACAATAAGTAAATGCACATGCCCTCATTTACTAGTCTGGGTCAAAAAAAAAGCAAAGACAAAACCAAGACCAATCTAATAATAATATTGCGATAACAATATTTCCGTGAAATATTGTGCAGCCCTAGTCAAAATGTTTTTACGCACTGTCCACAATGAATATGGGCATCAAACATTTCAGATGACCACACAGATGACCATTATTTCCAACATATCGAGCACAAGAAGGAGCCATAGTTGCATGGACCTCCTGCAGAAGACCAACAATTAAAAAATCGAAAGTGTTGTGACCCAGCCCTGCAATTTTTCAGGGTTTTAAACTGCTCTAAAACTAAACAAAAATTTGCTTTGCCTGGTTCATATATACTATATTTGGCATCATCTATCACTATCTATGTCCCAATGAAGAATCAAAAACTGTTACAGAGAAGAGAAGACAAGGAAGAAGAGGAAACATGGCTTGACATGAAAAGAGTTCTTTTTAATGGTGCGCAAAAAAACTCCAAATGTTTTTTACACACCGTCCGATATGAATGCGGGGAAAATTTGACAGACGACCATTGCTTTCCGACATATTGAGCACAAGGAGGAGCTTCAGCGTACTATGGACTTAGACCTCCTGCAGTAGACCTAGCATCGCTCACCAGGCATCTCCCTGTTTACCCATCAATCATGGCCGCTCAAAGGTTTGTATGTGCGCAATCTGACACATGAACACAGCAGCTACACAGGCAAAGGAACAGAGATGGAGAAACAATGAATTAGTCTTCTTGAATTAGACTCCAAAAGAAATATTCAGATAGTGAGTGAGTCGGAAGAATTTAAATGAGTAAATATTTTCTTCTGATGGATTAGTGCTTTGGAAAATACTGTCAGGTTAGTTGGTTTATGGGTTTCAATAAAATTAAAAGCTTTTGAATTCAGTTGTGACACAGATACAATGGAATTAAACCAGTCCATGGATCTCCACTGAGACAAGCAGGTGGCAACAGTAGGCCAAGTTACAGGTCAGTTCTGTGGAGAAATAACCCCACTGACAGTATATAGTATGAATGTTTGTCAAGGTAGTTTTGAGCAATAAAAACGTGTAATTAAATAAATTACATATAAATGAGTTTAATGTTATACTGAGGAACTATCCAGGCACAGCAACTGATACCTTACAGCTGATGTCATCAACATTCCCTGGGGCTGTGATGCTAACTAGAGGTTGTGCTCTGTTTGAGGCTCTGTTAGACTTTAATTTGAGCTTTATTTTAATGCAATCTGACCAGAAAGAGCTGACTCAGTTGGAAAATTTGAGATGATTTGTGCTCTTTAAATATTTATTTATATTTTGAGACCATCTTAAAACTTATTCAACAGTGTCTGTTAATATGTGCATTGCGTCAACCTGGTAACTTCTGAACATTCCACCACAGAGATACATGGAGAACACCTCCAGCGTGATGTCACTGCAAAGTTTTAATAACATCTCCATGCAGACAGAATGTAGTGGGCCCAACCAGAATTACATAGTTACATAGGCAAGTTACATCTAGTAGCATATAGGGCTTCTTCTTCATATGGCATAACAGTTAAGACAGTCATAAGATAATAAGTAACTAAGTGGGAATAAGGAAAGAAATTGAACCACAAACGCATCAAGTACGCTGCACAATGCGTCGTGCCCCCTGTATTTACATTAAGAAACGTATTACCGCCAAGTGATTAGATACATAAATGTGGAGCATCAGAGTGCTGAGGAGGCCTAAGAAAAGCACAGCAACTCATTTGATCACGATCCAATTTGACAGGAAATGAACTTTTAATGAAGAGCGGCATGGCGGGAGAAATTAGCCATTACCCTACAGAGATGGCATCAAATGTTTATAAATGACAATGGTGTTGGCATCAAGTGCGGGGGAAGAGAGAAAGAAAGCTGGGGGAACTGAGTGATGTTGTACTGATTTTTTTTTACTTGAAGAGGAGAGACAGGATGGAGGAAGAAAAACAGGAGAGGAAGGTGTGGAAGAGGGTGGAGGGTGATGGGGCGACGGCTGTTATGATGTGCGCCTGCGGGAGAGGCAGACAGCGTACGACAGGGCGAAAGGGTTTAAAAGGCATGGCGTCTGCTGGCTGGCAGGATGGACGGAGGGTAGTGGGGGGTATGTGTATGTGTGTGTGTGAGAGGATGAAGAGGAAGAGGAGGGAGGGACGATGGGAGGGAGTGTATGGACGTTTCTTGCGATGGCGCGAGTGTGACAGATGCGGCAGAACAAACCGCTGGTGACTCACGGGCCCCTCCTTCCTCCGTTCGGCACGCTGATCAGATGCACCCGGACAGCTCACCATATGGGATGGCACAACTTATTCATCGAATCACCTCAGCGACGTTTACAGAACCAGGGTAGAGGGGCGGAGGGAATCGGGGAGGAGGGTGTCCAGCTCCCTCTCTCATGTGGCAGACAGGATGCCCGAAGGCTTCCATAATGTGACAGTGAATGGGACAGGAAGTGAGGAGGCTCCAACAAGCAGTAGGAATCATCTGATCAGTCTCCGATGGGGAGAGAGGGGTTGTGTTCCGAAACAAGCACTGGGCCATGAATAGCTACTTCATTCATTACAACTGGGGCAATATACTGACAATGTAATATTACACAGGGAAATACTGTATGGTGGTCTCATAATATTATCAGGTGTAAAAAAATTATTAAAGCTGCATTATCCAGCTTTTTTTTCCCCAATTTTGAAATTTTCCTACACAAAAACTGGAAAAACAAGTCCATCTTCATCTCAAGTCAAAAAAGGTGTCCACATGTCCAACTTTTTTGCATCAATAAGTAGATTGTTATATTCAGAGCGTGTAAACCAGAACAAATATCTGACTGTAACTTCCTCTAATTAGAAAACATTGTATAGATTACAAACTTGTAAGAAAGAGCCATGTGAGTCACTATATGACACTTAATGATGAGAGCTGATTGCAAGTGTGGTCCACCCTGCTTAATTTTCTCACCTAAAAAAGCAGTTAGAAAGATTTAAATACCATCCTCTTTTCAGTTTTAAACCTAGCACCCCAGTTTTAATATTAACAATTTAAAAAATACAAACTCTTGCGTCCTGTCATTCCATTTTTCAAGGGTTAAAATTCCTCTAAAACTAACAATATGCTTTACTAGTCCTTGCCTGGATTGCCTACGCGTGCACTGAGTTGATCTCTTGTCACAAAACCAAAAAAAGTTCTGAAAGAAAATGCATAAATAACCTTCACAGCAGAAGAAAATTTCAATAAAATAATTTAAACAGCAAGCCGCACACGGGCTGAAGAAATATAATAATCTCCCTAGTGACAATCGTGCTAACATAATAATAGTCCTACTTACTTGTCCTAGAAAGCAAACAGAGAAAAAAAAAAAGCTACAACTGTACTAAGTAGGGAATTCTCACATTCTAATATTAGCCAGTTTGTTTATCCTCTTATAGAAAAAGTGTAACCTCTGTCTCCCAGATGACACACTGAAAGCACACATGACGTTCAAACAAATTAATAAATAAATAAAGGCTTTCTGGAGTATAATGTTGTGATAATCAGGTTGCGTTAAATACAGATTAGGGCTAAGCTTGGCGAGGTAAAAGGCCTGGCGAATTGAGCTCCTGACATACTGAGAGCAGGAATAGCAACAGCAGTAATCTTAACAAAGCCAGATTTTTTTGTGAAGATTTTTTTCTCTCCAATCTAGGGTTTGGCAAGAGGCATCCTAAACCCTTTTTTATAAGGTGCCTAAACTACGGCGCGCTCCACTAAAGGCAGAGCCAATTTCCTTAACTTAAAAACATGGCCGATAAAACTGTTTGTCCGGAGGCTGTGGCGTCTGAAGATATTGTTATCCACTTTGTTGGCGTGCCACCTCGGCATCGCGCGTGCAGTGTTTGCGTGGACAGATAGTGATCATCGATGGGTAATTTGTGGATTATGGCGGAGGTGCGGAGTAATCACATGCTTTTAGCAGCTACGGCGAAAAGTCCATTCAGAATACATAAAAAGCGACAGAGGTGGTTTGAGATAGGACAGTTGGTTGCTGTCATAAACATAGGGTTTGTCAATGCATAACACAAGCTAATTTATACTTAAAGGAGAGCTATGTGAATTTTTTTGCAGGGATGGGGGATGTGGTGTTTTGAAATGTTTCATGGTATTAAGCATATCTAGCCTGTATTTATTAAATTATTATCAAAAATACCTTAAAAATATGCATTCTAAAAGTGCGGGGTCACCTTTCAACTCTGACCTTTAGCTGAAGATCTGTTTTGTCTACTTGAAATAGATGGCAGGAAAAGATCAGCATAGTCAAATGAAAGTAAAACCTGAATGTATTTTATTTTTTCCACAGGGAAGCTCTGACTACAGTGTAAATGAATAACCCTTTTTGTGCAGTTTTGTTTCTTAAAATAAAAGAACTTTTTATTACTTTGCACCTGTAGAAAAGATCACACTTACATAAAACGTGTGACTCACAAAGGTAGGCAGGTAAAGCAAAACTCTCAAATTAACAGTGTACCATTACCCACAATCCCACTGTCATAAAAGTGGATCAGTCGGGTTTAATATGAACAGGATGTGTAAGCGATTCGCTGCAATATTCTAGACATGCTAACCACAGTTAAACACAGAGGATCAGAGACAGGGTGGTGAATTATATGAGTTCTGTCAGGGGCTAGCATTAGCTAAACTAAAGGAACACATTACAAATCCCAGGAGGTTAGTTACAATGTTATCACACTGTCACTGAGTCTTATTCACTGCCAGTCGTGCCGTCTTTGTGTTCGCAGTGCCACAGGCTGTCCTCTATTCTTAGATCCAAATGATCCACTTTTCACATTTTGTCCCCACATTACAGGTAATTTATTGGCAGTTGAGTTTGACAGATAGAGCAGTGTACTTGAATGGGTATAAACGTGTGAGGCCCGCACAATGTCACACTTGTTTGTAGCCCTCATGAATAAAACATTAGGGCCTGTTCAAATTAAACTGTTATTTACTGCGTTGTTCAGTGCACTGGGCGGAATAGTGGATATGATTGTTCATTTTCTGCAATTATAGATACAACTACAGCTTATTATTACCTTAGGGTGGATTTGAAATATACGATGAATTACACTAGTTTTATATGGCACTAGAGTTTCCACAATTATTTACAATCACATTTTCAATTCAGCAGTCACTTGTAAAGGCATTTTTGGACCACTTAGGTGAGTTTACATAGCATTAAAGGTCCTATATATTATGTGAAATTGAGTTTTGTGATTGCTCCTTGAAAAAAAAACTTGAGTTGTGTTTTGTTTCATTCACATTTGTTTGAGTAATACTTATTATTAGTCTGTCTACATCTCCAAAGCTCAAAATGCTCTGTTCCACCTTGTGATGTCATGAAGGTGGAACAGGGTTTTTTACGTTTGAGAGAAGGCTGTGTTAAACATGTGTGAATGAAACAATGAAATGAAACAGAACTCCAGATATGTGTTTTGATGAGGAAACAACATTATAACAGATCAGAAAATACCGTAATATTGGCCCTTAAAATATGTGATAAATTGCAGTAGTTGTATATGGCACTAGAGTTTCCACAATTATTCACAACTGCATTTTAAATTCAGCAGTCACACTTGTAAAGGCATTTTGGGCCGAGTTAGATGAGGTTACATAGCATGAATCATTACCACTTTTGTTATACCTGATATGTATTAGGTGAAACTATGAAACTGGTCACTTATAATATGTTGTCAATCAAACAGTTTTTGGTTCATTTACAGTTTAGTCCCAATTGTGATGTGATGTGGTGTATGTGCGTGTGAATCCAGCCTGGTATAGTAGAAGCAATGGGCAAATTGGTTGCCAGCCCAGAGAGGTCCTGGTGAGCCAGCCGTAAAAAAGTAGTAAGTGTTCAGATTTTTTGACTAGTATTTTGGCCAAACTACTTTTTCCACATTTATGTGTTTTTAATACACTGGCAATCTCAGCTGACCTTAAATACAAGGTTTAGGTTTGTTTATTATATACTGTTACTGCCTTATACATATATAATTCTAGTGTGCTGCACAGTTAAAGGGCCCATATTACGCTATTCTCTCAAACAAAAAACACTCTGTTCCACCTTGTGATGTCATGTGGTAATACAGAAATTGCTCCACATACACCTTCACTAAAGGGTTAATCAAACGTGTGAATGAAACAAAACACAACTCTAGGTATGTTTTTGAGGGGGTAACAACATTATAACAAGCTCATAAGAGTCAATTTTGTGTAATATAGGAGCTTTAAAGCACACAAAATACATACTGGTCCTGTTTAGAATGGAGACAATTCTGAACAATCAGCTTGTAAATGAACTAAAATGTTTCTTCCCAACAAATTAGCTTCCCCCATCCTAAAGAGTACTAATATACTTTTTCTCTTTGATGCAACCCATGTCCCACATTGTTATGGGACAGGCAGTGGACGAGCACCATAAAACCCCTTGTGTCTGGATGGAAAACATTTGGTCAAGTTAATAGAAATAGAAATGAAAAATCCAGTAAGATGGTTGCTTCATGTCAGGCCTGAGTTTACACCTCTGGGCTGAAAAACAGTCTGTTCCTGAATCTGCCCATTGCCCTGGGGTCCTAGACATTGTTAGTCTAGACTTATATGGGCCACTGATATGTGTCCACATAAGAAAATAAATAAATAAAGAGAAAGAAAAAAATGGCCACATTCTAAGTCTAGATAATAGATGTTGCCATTCTAAGCCAATAATAGTGTCTATAATGAAATCAGTGGAGCAGAAAAGAGGCGCTCTTTCATTTCCTTACGCAGGGCCGAGCATTATTCATCAGGTCCACGCTGCTGATAACTGTCCCATTTGCATCTGAATCAAGAATACCTTATACCCCCCGCCCACTGCGTCCCACACCCCCTTCAAAACAGTGCCCCCTATGCAAATGAGCTGACCTAAAAAGAGCAGGGACTGTATTTGGATGTTTGTGACCTACTCTGAGCTTGTGTTTGACTGGCTGAACACAGGAGGCACAGGTAGACCTGAGATGAGCGCGCTTGCATCTGTGTCAATGGGATGTACTTAACACTGTGAACCACAATTCAGCAACAGGTGAGGTTCAGTACTGTATAGTTAAACACTGTTGCATATTAAATCATATTGAGAAAATGAATTTAAAGATTAGAAGCAATGTTGAACCCAATAATTTCTATTAGTGATCAGATCCTAGAACTAATATATTTTAACACAAACTTGTATTAAATATGATTGCACAACAGACTGTTGTGAAGCCAGCATTACAATCATAAAACTGATGATAGTTGTCATTTTAAAATGAAATTCTGTTTGTGAATATTTGTTATAAAAATCAAAAATCACACATGCTTGCAAAGGTGCAGCTCTAAGCAAACACTCTATTTTTGCTAATATTATTATTATTTCCTAGTCTTGGACAATTCATGCATTGCAGTGTTTTTGCTGTCTGTTGAACCGGGTCAGACAGAGCTGAGATGTAATGGTGTGTAGCTAAACTGTAGAAAACTGATGCTGTTTCCCAAATTTAAAGGTAGTAATAAACTGGAAAACATTTTCCTCTGCTGCTGTTTACTGCAGCAGTATATTGCTATATCTTTGAATGCTACAATGGACAATTTACTTTCTTTTTTATAGTGGCTGATCACACACATCCGAAATGTGTCTTCTGTGCACAAACAGCAAAATCACCACTAAGAAGAGACATCTAAGCTTCACCCAACACAATACAAATCAGTCATGCAAGAGCTCACCACTTCCAGACAACACTATTTACCCATACTATTCAACAAAGTATTCCAAAAAGTACCAGCCTTAGTTTTAAACTAAATCACAACTTTCAAACAGAATAATGGTCCAGTATTCTGACACAAAACACATGCTAGAAACAGGCTTTAAATAACAGCTAACAAACTGCTCCTTGTAACACCCCTGTCCTTACTATATCTCAGCGTGCCCTTTTCGCCTGACGTGGCCCACTTCTGTGAACAAAAGCTGGAACAGGAGTGCGTCACACAAAATAGTGAATAATTCTGGCCTTGATTTTGTACAGAAATCACTTCCTGCCTCACACCACTTCACAGCCAGGTTCAAAGGCACAAGTCTCTCCTATTTAAAATCTCGGCTGCCAGTCGGGAACATACGGCGTGATATTTGTAATCAATCATCTCCGCCGAAAGAAAAGATTGCCCTGCCTGGAAAATAATAAAAAAGATGATATCCATAAAGTGGCAACGCCGTCTTGAGGGATGAACTCCTTTGAGGACCTAGCTGTGCCAGACAAGACGATTCACAGCACCCGGTGGACTGACGCAGAGAGCCAGGGTGAAACCAAAATGGAGAGAGTCCTTAGCCACGCAGAATGGAGGTGACGAGAGATATGGGAGATGTATTAAAAGAAAAAAAAAAGATTTGAAAAAAAAAATCTGATAGCAATTTTTCTGCACTGTGGTGATTACATTTGTGATTTATGTTTTAATAATAGAATTCTGTTCAAAGTTCAAATCAAAACTACAATATGAATTGAGAAATTAATACAAGATTTCAAAAAAGTTTGTGCAGATCTAAACTACAGAGTTACCAGTCTTTTATGCAGAATAAGGCAGGATATTTTGTTATTTGCAGAGGAAATTATGGAATTTCAAATATTGTAACATTTACGATTTACTAATTGCATTCATTTAAATTATTAATTAATTTTGCAGCCCTATTTCAAACTCAGTTTAGGTATTAAGGAATAGACTTTATACCACAATGATAATTTAACATGTTTGAACAAATGTACTTTTCAAAACAAAATAGTACTTCTTTATGTTACCATGTGGTCTTATACTAGCTCAGAGAAAGCTCAAGATCATACTAAAACTTTTAAGGAAATGTAAAATTTTGTCCTTTTCTGTAGTACTAATACTTGTTCAATGAGTACCGATTTCGATTATGGATTTAGCATGGAACAACCCTACAAAGACTAATGTACTGCAGTGCAACTCAGAATACTACTATTTCGAAAAGATAAATAAATAAATGTTCCACTCTTGAAATCAGCACATTTGCAAATGCCAGAGGGCAGGCGAGCAGAGAGAGTGGGGGCCCTTTGTGCACTCGGAGTTTAGGTCGTGGACATTAAATAAGCTTGCACTGCAGAGGTGAGCTGCATTGACAATGATGTATGGGAGAAACACAATCCATTGCTGTTATGAATTGGTCGGCTGTGGTGCAGACAATACTCTCTCCCCTTACACACACACACACACACGCGCGCGCATACACACACGTACACGTGAGGATACAGACGAGGGACCGCGACAACAGCACACCATCAAAAGCCAGACCAGCCAATAGTCTACGCTGCTCCTCCAGACTAATGCGGTTTTCATTCGGGACATATGTAAGCTGATTAAGAGAGCCAGCAAAAAGAGGAGGGATATGTCACCTCTTTCAGGACTGGACACAATATTGAGTTGCTGACCTTTCCTCATCACCTAATGCCACCCAGAATCCTCTCTTTCACTCTACCGCTCCTTTCGTCCCAGGATAGACAAACATTACTCATGAGTTTCTGACAGGCTGGTATGTGTCCTCCATTAAGATGTGTCTCTTTTCTTTAGTGTGCAATTAACATAGACATCATTTATTGTTTACTAGAAAAATGTGGAATTGCTCATTAGCGAAGAAAGCCTAATGTAGCAGTTTGGAGTCTTTCGTGTCACACCCCAGTCAGGGAAATATGCAAATCCAAATATAAGCATGCAATGTTCTTTCACAGCATCTGTCAAGGAACAATGAAAGCAGGATTGTCAAAAATCAGGTAATAATTGACTCTAAAACTACTACTGAAACTAGATACTCATTTAAGCAAGTATTGATACCAAAAAAAAAAAAACATAACTGGATACAATTTGACCTTTCTTGAACAGTTTAATCTGGATTTGAATCAGAACTAGTGTAAAACCACATGGTATAATGAACAAATACTATTATTGTGTGTGGAAAGTTTCAACACAAAATGAAGTTTGAATTTTTTGTATTGTGACAACCACAGACTGTATAAAGACGTGGACTAAGGGAGTGTGACGTCACCCATAGGGTTTGGTTCCAGTCAAATGAAGCTCAGGATGCTAGCAGTTACAGGAGTGAATTTGGAGCCAAGTCCATATTAGGAATAGGAATTTATTTATTGGCAAAATAGTGGGTTAGATATGCCTATTTAGATATGGTGACAACATTAATTTTCTTAATTAAAAGAAGGACTGGTGATAGGGGAGTAAGCCTGGTAGTATCACAACTTGGTCATGCAGTTGCACACATGCTAGTGCAGTGGAGATGTCAGCACTACTGTTTAGTCACTGTGAGATAATGTCACTAGAGCAGGAGACGTGTGAAGAACACATGTGAATTATGAATGGTAGGGGTTAATTATAGATGGATGGGGCAGAAGCAATGCCTTAGATAGTTGCCTGAAACACATGGTTGGATACATAATGGTGGAACCAGCGCAGACTTCTTGGCAAGCCACACAGACTCTTTAATTAGCTCCTCGGCCCTGATAGTGGTGGGCCTTTGTTGCGTGTGGACGTACTGAACCTCTTCAAAGACCAGCCCGAGATGAATATGCCTAACTCAAGTTGACATGGAAAACTGTGCTCTTGTCGACAATGAAGAGGCAAAATTATTTTATGAAAAGCAATTAAATTATTAACAATGTGGATGATCCTCGCAGGATGGATGTGGGTGGCGGCAGTCATATCCTGCATGAAAGAAATCGACGACAACAGAGAACCAGGCACTTGGGCAGGCTTCTGTCGAAACTTTCTTTGGGAAAAAAATACAGTGATTTTGTTATCTTTGAATTTTAATGTAGAGTTTGGCAGACGACACAGATCCCAGACAAGTTTGAAGCAGTTTTAAGCCCATCGGCATTAATCATTTTATATTGCGAAACCAGCGACATTGACCATGCACCTGGAGGTCTGAGGGAACGTAATGGCCCATCAGGCGCAAACAAAAGTAGTGGGTGCAACGGAGAAAGGTCAAAGGTCATGGAGTGATAGCAGACTCCCGGAGTGAAGAGACAGGGCTGGTGGCATGACTAAGGAAGAAGTGCGGAGGCCATGGTGGAACTAACAAGGGGCGTGCCATGGCTTGCATGGGAAAGAGACAGTCCCATTGAGGGAGAGTGATGTAGCAGACGCCCGTGGAGTCTTGTAGCGGAGGGCATTTGACCCCTGGAGGTGCAGTGGAGCAGTGGGAGGATTAGTCAAATGGGCCCACTACGGCTATTGTGGTAGTCATGATGCTTTGTCCTGTGCAGCTTGCAGTCGTAATTGAAGTTTTAGCAAATGCGCAAACTCACCGCTAATTTGAAGCATGATGCCGTCTACCCCCAACTAGGCATGGGACAATATTGAAATTTTGTTTCACTGTCAATCGCCATTTCATTTTTGCACTGTTTCTTGTATAAAGGTGAGATATATTTGTATTACTATATTTCTTTGTTTTATTTTATATAATCATGCCTTATTTGACACCAGTCTCTTGCTATTTTTGCTTCTTATTTTGAATTTATCATTACCATTTATATTTTTGCTCTGCTTTGTTATTGTAATACATTGTGATGAGTGCGCTACTGTGTCCAGATCATTTCCCTTGTGGATCAATAAAGTTTGTCAAAGTCCAAGTCTAAGATTATCATGGCCAAAATAATTGCAGTTAACAAAAATATCACAATAATGATGGAAATTGCTAACAGTTTACAATGTTATGGATATGAATAATAATATTTTAATGTTTTTAAAAATCCATATTTAAACAACATTGAGATAATTGCACTTTGTTGTCAGTGTAAACAACTATGATTTAACAGAGAACATAATAGATAACAAGCTTTTTCTGCACATTCTGGTGATAAAACGTCAATTTTCTTATTTATTATATAAAAGGTCCTGTGAACTATTATTGTGTATCTTTTCTATATTACTGCTTTTTGTTCCATCTCTACCCCCAACCCTACGCAGGTTCAAAATAGAAATGACATAAAATATCTCTCAATAACAGCATGTCTACTCAATATTCAACCTGACAGCAAAATGCAATTTTAGAAGATCGTTTAGGCAGTCTTTTAAGATTAAGGGTATATATCAAACTCAATATGTGCCTTTGGGCAGTATCAGCTGTATCTCCAACAACCCACTATCACATATTTAGCTGTGCAATGTTAAACCTGCTCTCTCAGTAACTCTGTGATATGAAGCAATATTGTGGTCACCAAGGACAGCCAAAACTATTGCACATACAGGATATTCATTTATGGGATAACTTTGTGATTAAAAATGTGTTTAATTAACTGAAATGTAGCTGAAAAAAACTGTAACTTTTTGTTATTTCTCCACAGAAGTTTGTTAAATTACTTATTCTGATATAAAAATACTTCTGGAGAACTGTGTGGAATTGTGGTGAACTTGGACAAGACTGCTAAACTTGAGCTTCTGTTTTCAAAAAGAAACAAAAAAACTCAGAAGTGTCTGTAGACATTGGTAGTCTCACTATATGTCCTGTACAACAGCACAGGGTCTGACTAATGTCCGTTGGAGTTCTCAGAGCAGCCCCTAGGACATCATCATGCTCTATTCAGACACTCCTGCTGAAACATTCAAAGCCTTCCTTCCAAAGAGCCAAACTTTTGTTCCTCCACAAAGGGCCCGACCAGAGGTTCTCCCATAGACCCAAGCCCCGTTCCAAATCAGATTATTTCCACTGAAATCCTCCTTTCTCCACCTGCCAGTTAACTATGTCACTGCCATTGTGTCACTCATGAAAAAGCTCTCCATTTGGGCATAATGGAGACTGGATGTGTATTATTGCTATTACTTCCATTTATTCAAAAAGGGATGCAGAGAAGCTCACCCCTCCCCCATTCTACTTCCACTATTTCTTATATATTTTTTTTTTCTTTGAAGCAAAATCTGGGCCACATGCCCCACAGGAATGCAAAGTGCTTTAATTCATTCGCACCTTTTCTCTCTGGCTGCCATCTCCAAGGCCTCTCTTTATGCCCAGAAGTGATTTGTTCAGGCTGGACCATCAAAGCAATTATGGCAGCGGCCTGCTTCCTTTTTTAAAAAGCACAGATGAGTGACAACAGCAGGGATGGTGCGCGGGTGGAAGGGCACTTGGCTCCAATTTATTTGATCTGGAAACATTTCTCATTCATTGGCATCCACTCAAGTAACATAACACAAACAAGCTGGATATTATCTCATGTGAGTTGTTATGTTCTTAACTGTCAAGATGGACGACTAACTCAAAGCTCTAGAAGAAATACTGCAAGTTTAGGTGATCAACAAACCTCTATATACATTGCCACATTTGTTTGCACTGAGAATGAAAGACTATGTGTGCTATGTGTACAGACAAAAATACAAACTTCCACAAACTTCCCCACTTCTTGTCTCAGATCTCCTTCTGTGTCTTTCTGAAAAGCAGGGTTCAGAGTTTTTGGACTGAACTGCTCATTTCCACGTCAAGTTATCTTTTTATAGATCACAAACTTAATGGAAAGTCAAGTGTACATTTTATAAATAAGATCCCAGGGCAGAAACAGTCACGATTCTATGTTTCAGTTTATGTGTCAATCTCTACCAAACGCACTAATTCCGACTAAACACCTTGCCCAATTAAAGACAGCTTCTATTCCAACAACTTCAATAAAAATAAAAGCTATCACATTTCTTTCCACCTTTAGTTAACAGCAGATTGCTTGATACATAGCCTGTTATGTCATATTCAATAGTATTCCCCAATTACCTCCATTACTTTCAGCAGGCTAAGGCGATCGAGCTGCTCAGTGTAGGTGATCCAGGCCGGAGAATGCCAGCTATGTAACCGAATCCTGAAGGCCACGGCAGCCAGTGATGTGTAGCAATTAATGTAATGGACATGAAAGACAGTGCCATCCTTGAGACTAATGAGAATGTCTTATATTACAGCGCAAATGCACGGGGTCGCCAAGACTCCTATCATTACGGCCTATAGGAAGATGGCTGACCACAAAGAGGGATCCTCCATAAATGGATAATGTGGGCTGGGAGAGCAGTGCATGGCGCCACTGAGCCCGAGGTCCACCCAGGAGTGATCATTCTGCCCTGACTGACGCCCGCTCATTGGGATGGATGGAGGGGAATCGCAGGCATTTAAAGAAAAGCGGGCATTAGAGCAAGAGACACAAAGCAGCGGAGAACGAGGGAAAATGAAGTTTGATAGGAATTAGGCGGAGTAATAGACGAGTAAATAGGTAGCAGTGAGGCAAAGGGGAAACAGGAAGCAGGAAATGGGTACACTTGGTAACAGACTTAAAGCAACGCAAAGCAAACTTCCTGAGGCATGGTTCTAAAGATAGTAGTGCAGCAGGAATAGTAGTAGTAGTAGTAGTAGTAGTAGTAGTAGTTCCTGATACTTTGTCCAAGAGGAGTGTACAGTTACATACATTTATAATGTTAAGGTAAAAGGTAAGCATTAAAATAAATTGATTAAAATAAAATGGATTCAAAGTCACATATGCTCTATTTTAGGGATATCGTGGTATTGTACCGTCAAAAGTCTCACAATAATATTGTGGATTGTTGCAGTATATTGAATATGCAGTCAATATAGTCTCTTTGCTTCCATTCATTGAGCTAAAAAAAAAAAAAGAGGGAACTACATAGACCATGGTCCTTTGCTGTTTCAGTGCAGACTACCGGAAGAAATAACTGTTATTATGCACTTTTAAATCTTAATTCTTTGGATTATGACAAAGAAGGTTTGTCAAGGCATTTAAAAGAAAAAAAAAATAGCATATTCATAATTTGTTTAGACTCCACAAAATATCGCAATAAATATCGTACCATGAGATGCATGAATCAGTCTAACATCTCATCTATAGGTAACAATGAATTCATCCAAAGTAAACAACATGTAAACCCTCTGTCAACATTGTTTTCTATTCCATTTTCCCTATACATACTATGCATTAAAGGAGCTACCAAGTTTTTAGTTAAGCTCCCCTAAGCTTTATGTCACACTCCGAGTACCACATACTTGCCTATTAATTACTTAGTTAATCCTTACCATTATATTGTGTTTTTTATTATATTTTTTTAACTTGCTTTTAGGATTTTACATTTAATTTAAATTAAAATTTCACCTTGGTCTTTAAAAACACATTCTAAGTCAATGTTGATAAGTGCTTGCATACCCTGGTTGATAAACACTGTATTAAAAACTACAACATCATTCAGCAAAAATTTGAATTTTGCTAATCATATCTTGCTAATCATTTTATCTCAGTAAACCTCAGTAAAAACTGGTAAGCACTTCACACTCTCTCCAACAAAATGCAGAAAAAGAGCCCTAAAACTGGAGTTACTATTTTCTGAATATAAGAAAAATCTCAGTTTTATCTAAGCAGACAGTGTTTAAGAGGAGATGACAAAGCATAGCGTACAGATGGCCATAAAGCAACATGACACAGTGGCTAATCAGTCTAGAGTTACTTCACTTTCACAAGCTGTCATCTTCACCATCAAGCCATCACAACTCCACGCCTCCCCCCTCTCATCGACTCATCCCCACATTCAATTATTCATCCTTTATAAGCAAAACCCATCTATTCAGAGCGCGTGTAGCCCGGCCAGTAAAATAATGAAAGGCTTGCTTCTTCAGCCATATTGAGCATCATAAAAGTTTTACAACTGGCAAAAGAAAAATCTATGACTGTTGCCACCACTGTAAACATGTTTAACGCTAGTACAGGGAAAACCGAGAATTCCCAATCACGTGGAAGGCTTTAAAATTGCATGCTATAAATGATTTTACAGGCTCTTTCGCTAATCATAACGCATGATTGTGTGTGGAGGGGTGTTGAGGAATGCTATATTTAGACAGTGCGGTATGCATGGTCAGGGGCACTGCCAGGATTTGGGTTAAGTCCAAGTTAATAAGTTCTGTGATGGTGGATAAGTGGGTTCACATCAATCATGAATATAACTTTGGGAAATTCAAATTACATGTCAGTGAGGTCCCCAACTATGTATATCAAAATATGAATGTATTTCCCAAGAAAATTAGAATAGGTATGTTAAAGTATATGTTAAAGTTAAAGGAACATTGTTAAACAAGAAATAGGTACAAACAATATCTCAGCACTCAAATGTAATGCAATGTAAGCTTATATTAAGCGCTAAAAGCTCTTACTATCTAATAACATATAACAAAATTATTATAAAACACTAAATATAGAAAATAATAAAAAAAAAAAACCTTAAACGTAAAATTCTTCTGACAAGCTTCTACATTCTGGACATTATTTCCACATTATTCAATTTTTTTTTTTTTTTTTAATTTTTCATGTATTTCAGCAAAATTAGCCTTTCCCCAGTACAGATATATTACATAAGCAGCTCTCGAGGTCCAGCTAGTCTGTTGTGTTTCTGCATCTAATTATAAGCATTTTCTTGTCAGAGAATCAGGAAGTGCACTGTTAGCATACTAGTTTCTCGTAATATTACTGTGACTGGCCTCTGCAAGTTGCGAAAAGTTTTTTTTTTTTTGGGGGGAGGGGGGGGCAAGTAAGCAATTCAAATTTACTTTATTTTACATATACATATAACAAAAGTGCAATCATAACGGAAATAACAACAACAAAAAATATTTGCCCAAAAAGGAGTGGAAAGAAGAAAACTTATTTAATCCCATCCCTTCTTCTAATTTAACATAATGAGCTTTCTTTTACATTCTTCAGACATTTTACATTCGATCATATGAACTATTTACAAGTGCGGACAATGAGTCACTGTTATAGCTTGGTAACGTAACTATCATCATATTGCAATAATACAAAAGGATAATAACAATGGTAAAGAAATGATGGATACCAACAATGGTAACAGACAGCAGATACAAGTAATGTAATGGACAGAACATACCAGCAATGGTAAGGAAACAACAAACATAAACCAGCACTACAGAAGGCAGTATTGTTCTAATATTAAGACCCACTCTCTATATACTGAGACCAGACCATATGTTTATATAACAACTTGAATTTATGGATATTTTATAGCTTATAAACTCATCACTGTGAATAATTAGAATGTTCAAATGCATAATATAAGTGCGTAACTTTGGACCACTGCAAACTTTAAAATGAACTTGTTTTTTAGTTTTTAAAGACCGTAAAACTCAGGTACAGTGCCTTTAATTGTACACAATTTAAACGTGTATACTATTATATCCTTAGTTTGACAGCACTAACCTTAAAAAGCCAGTTGTGTGACTGATGTGGTATTCACAGTGAGATGAGGATTTGGTAACAACAGGCTGAATTACACATAAACAACAGTCAAAAGCACCACTCTGCCTTCTTCACTACGGCGCTAATCTCGAGGCACATCACAGCTTCAGACCACCGTAATCTGCCCTGAAGCAACTGTGACCTCAGCCATGGAGAATGAAAAAGTAAGAGTGGAGGACAGAGAGAGAGAAAAAAAAAGAAAAACAATAATGGTACAGAGGTAATGCAGTGTGCAGCTCCACTCTCTCTCAGCTGGCAGTGCCTTCAAGGTGAAGATGTTACCAACTCAGCAACCGCCACTGACTTTGGACTAATGCGTGACCCTTATGTGGTTCTGCTGTTTGTACAATCCCATGCTTTTGGCCCTGACATAACAGGCAGTTCATCATTATGTATTTCATTTGTGTCGTATTATAACAGAAGTGTATTGGGGCTATATATTCAAAAGTAACAGCTTTTTGATGTTAAACTAATTGAAACAGCACACTTGAAATCCTCTATGAACACTATAATAGTCATGACTTAATAGCATTAAAGAGTGTAAGTTAAAAGCCTTTTTAGACTTTTTATCTTGTTTAGGAAACACACCAAGCACAATGCACTCAAATACATATATAGAAAACTTTTCTAGATTCCTAAAAATATCGGTAGCTGGATTTTCTTTTTTATATATTTTGATTTAAGTTAAAGAGGCGGAATCCTGTATTTTTCATGTAATAAAGTAAAATATGTAAAATATGTCTTGGTCCAGTACTGAAGTAGTGATACATTATAAAAGTAGTAAGGCTGTCGGCATCTAATCCTAATACAATTTTTATTGTCCGCAAACCAGGAAGTATTAACATGATGGCTTATAAACATATCACAACGAATAATTAGAATACTAGGATTGTGCTTACAAAGTTGGAAAAAGTTTTGACTGGCGCAAACAGTTTAAAATAGATCTAGATCTTTAAACTAGATCTGTTTTTCACATGTTTTTAAGACCGTAAAAACCAGGTCCAGCCTTGTCTACACACAGTATTTAATGGGGAAAGCAAACGAGCATATCTCCGACTGCATACATCCGTACCATGGCAAACGATCTATTTTTAAAACCTGGCGCATTAGTCATTTCTTAGGGGAGTTACAAGATAATTTATGGAATTCATTTCTATAGGATTGTTGTGTTTGCTTCTTGTTTATTCCTCCTCTTCCTCCCTCCTCCAGCTCGGCATTCGGGTTTGGACTCATTTAAATACAATGGGGTAGATGCCCTGTCTCCGTGTGCCGCCAATCAAGATTTGCTGATGGAGCAGCTCAGTGCATCGGTGTGGGCAGGTGCTAAAAGGGTGAAGTGTCACAGCTGATTTCATTATTCCACAGCTCGAAAAGCACGAGTAAACGCCGTCAACATGCGTATTTGCACATTTTTGCATTTTCTTTTCGCCTCCTACTGTTTTTTTATCTTCCACTTATTTCTTTCATGTTAACAGTAACTTTCAGCCACAGTGATAAAGAACACCTAAGGATTATGTATTATTCTGAATATATGACTTCCTGTGATATTTCAGTAATTGTTCCCCCATACCTAATAAAAATAATTCCTCTTATAGGGCCTGTATTAGATTTTTGTAATATTATTAAGAAAACTATTCTTATCCCTAGTAGATATAATGTAAAAGCAAGTCTTAGAGAGAGTTGAGACAGAAATCTGCAGTCTGTATTTATAGAGCATTCTCCATGTAACAAAAATTTAAACACAAGAGGTGCGCTGGCTGCATGCTAGTTGTTGTTAGCTTCACCATGACAGTAAACTCTGCTCTGGCGTCTAAAAGTTGTGAAAGGTGCTCATAAACTCATCGCCGTGAATAATTAGGATGAGAAATAACTCAGGACCACTACAAATAGCTTAAAATGAACTAGTTCTGCTTTTTAAGTTTTTTCTGACAGTAAAAATCGGGTACAACAACTTAAATGGTATCAAAACACTACAGAAAGCCCTCAAAGTATAATAATTTCTGAACAAAAACAATGGGGCCAAAATACAATTAAAAATATTGGATTTTCCGCTTTGTGTTCTATTGGGGTCAGGGAGAGCTGGGCCCACTGGTTTATTGAAGTTGTTTGTCTGGTCTCTATCCAAACAAATGGCCACCCCAAACACAAGCCATTTTTGTTCCCTTAACCCGACTTACCTCATCAATTTTAAATCAGCTGCTAAACGACCATTTATATTTAATCCGCCATTGACCCCAGATTCACTCGGGAGACTTCTGGATGATTCAATTCAAAGTGTGAATAAGGCAACACATCCAAAGTAAGAAAAAAAAGCAAATGAAATTATTAGCCAATTCATCTTTGTATTTTCAGGAAATCAGATTTGGAACGCCGCACCAGCTATCCTTCACTGAACTTGACATTCAATGTTGGCTGTGTAGCGGTGGGACAAAGGTCTTCTGTTAGAATTGCAGCCAAAGATACTAGTGTGACTTTAGCTTGTGGGTAATTAAGCATGGGTGCTCCCTCAGTGGTTTACAACAGCAAATATGTCATTGTAAGAATACATAACAATTACACTTACACTCATTAAGGCCTAATTGCATCATTCCATGTAACAGTTGCGAGCACAGGAACATCTTATTAAAAGGCAGCTTGAATATGCAGCGAAACTGGAAAACCGCATCCCACTTTAAAATCGATTTGGGGGAGAGAGAAAAAATAGCGTCTTCTGTGAACATTGAGCACTGAACGGAGCATGCATTTAAAACTCCCATGGGTGTTACGGTGGTCAAATATAACAGAGATGCGCCTGCGTACACTTTATGTGGCTGTGAGTGGCAGGGGGTAATTCGAACCCCCCTCTCCAATCTTTCCATCAGAGGATAACCGAATCGATGTCAAAAAAAGGGGAAAAAAAAGGACTGAGATAGAGATAAAAGCGGAGAAAAAAACAGAGAGCTGGAGACCTTCGGGGATTAGCGCTAAGTAACTAAACGGGCGATATCGCTTTTCCATTACCAGGACTTCAGGAATCTAAATAAAAAAGGTGAACTCGAAACTATAGCAGCCTTGCATAGTCGTCCATTTTGGCTCTATGGTACAGAACCTACCATCACGTCCTGAAGGTGCATCAATAAATAAAATTGACACAAATAAACGGATAAATAAATAAAAGTGAAGAGCCGAGCAAATGGCCATCAGTTAGCATTAGTGATAGAAAGATGTCAGCCACAATCATACTCCACTGGATGAGAAGGAGGGAGTGAGGGCGGGAGGTGAGTATTGTACTGATTGCACACCCACAATGCATCTGTGCGTTAGAGTGAAAGTGCACGTTGTTTGAGAAAAATAAGTGCCAGTAGCGGTCCTGTTGTGTTTACTTTCTGGAGTTGTGAACATACGTATGCTTAATAACTGAGAGCAGATCTAAAACTGTACTGTGACCTATATGAAGAATGCAAAGATCCAGTCATAGAAGAAGCAAATATGTGTTCTCCCATATGACTGTATTAATGCTCTGATGTATGTCTACCCAGTGCTAGTAACAGGAATTCTTATAAAGACGCAATTATTATTATATATATTTGTGTTACTATAATTATATATATATATATTTTTTTTTACTTGTACATACATACATTTATATAATTATGCCCTATTTGACACCAGTCTCTTGTTATTTTTGCTACTTATTTTGAATGTATTATTATTGCTTATATTTTTGCTCTTTGTTATTATAATAATATTGTAATGTGTGGGCTACTGTGTTCAAATAATTTCCCTTGTGGATCAATAAAGTTTGTTTAAGTCTAAGTAAGTCTAAGTTACCCAAAAATTAGATGTAACAACTTGTGGACATACCAGCTTGTCAATGCCTGATCCCGTCAGATCTCAGAAGCTAAGCAAGGCCGAGCCTGGATGGGAGACCGCTGGGAAAATCCACTGGGAAAATCCACTAGGAAAATCCACTGGGTGCAACAGTGGGGCACCAGTCGCAAAAACTGTCGTTGTGTCCTTAGGCAAGGCACTTCACCCATGCCTAGTATGAAAGTGGTGCCTGTAAGTGAGTGAAGGTTGTGGTCGGAGGGGCTGATGGCACAGACTGGCAGCCTTGCTTCCATCAGTCTGCCCCAGGGTAGCTGTGGCTACAATAGTAGCTTATCACCACCGAGTGTGGAGTAAATGAATAATGATCTGTAAAGAGTCTTTGAGTGTCCAGAAAAATGTAAATTGATGAATTATTATTATTATTTGACTAACATGCTAAGCGTGCACTTCCTGATTCTCTAACAGTAAAACACTTTATAATTAGGTGCAGACAGAAACAGCGGACTTATCTGAGGATTTTTCTCAAATACATGGAAAAAGTCAGGTACAGGCTCTTCACTATAAATGTACCTATTCAAATGAAATTTAAGACATCTGATGTTTGAATAGTTCACCAGTGTTTCTATCATTCAGATTGTGTGATTTTAGGAGAAAACATCACTTTTATCACTCTAAAATACATTTCAAGTATTAATTAGTGCACAGACAAAGCTGTGTTTACTCCATCAGTTTACTTGAGGTAAAGACCTTGATGTGAAGGAGTGCCTGCCCTACCACCAGACGTACATCTGTTGGAAGAACATTGTGTTTGTGCTTCATGTTAATTAAATGATCTTCACACTAACAAAATCTAAAGTTGTCTAATCCAGCCTCAGAAGTAATTAACATACTTCTGACTGGCAATCCATGATTAATGAAGCTACAATTCACTTTGAGTTTCTCAGGAAGATGAAGGTGTACAAAAGGTGTAGTGGCGTCTGGCGCATTAGTGTTAGTTTGACTATTAATAGAGGCGACTTCTGTAGACGACCAGACGATTACTTTTACGGTAACACCACTTAGCTCAATAAGAAAAGAATGGGGACTGCAAACACTTAGGCCTGACGTATCACTTACATTGTAATTTCTTTTATATCTCTGTTACCGGCATCGTCCTTACACAGACTATGCACACCAGATTAGCTGACACATTTTCTCTTCAGATGTATTTACTGGAAATGCTATTATCTTTCATCGCTCCTTTTAGTAGTAGCTATTACGGAGGCTAGGACGTCTAATGGGGAATAAAATATTAATTTTGGCCCATTGTGTCTGACAGATACTGACATTTCAAATACAAACATCTGTCAGGGCGTTATATGTAATACTTTAATAGCAGACGCAATGTATTAAGGTGGTATGGAACAGTGGGAATGGCAGACAGCGAGGAGGCATTCTAGTCTGGCAGCACTTCTTATTGTCAGTGGAACGCATAACCATACGCATCTTATTTCACCACGCATTATTTGTTCTCTGGCTTATCATCAGTTGGCCCTGCTGTATGCCTAATGAGCTATAAATAAAGTCTAATTTAACCATCGCAAGTCGCCCATCCTTCAACACTAAGCATGATGGTCCGGGCCAGATTCCATTGGAATTATATGAGGGCAATTTTTCAGCCAATAGGATGGGCTGCCTCGGCCCCATTTGGTTTTCTCCAGCATTCCTTAGGCTTTAAGCTCAGCAAGTATATAGGCCTATTAGGGATTCATCAAACAATGAATGATATCAATCCTATTGCATGAATGTGCCCAGGGTGAGAATAAGATAAAACCTTCCATTATAGGGCCTCCAAAGCATATTTGCACTCTGAAATTGATCCAGTATTGACAATTTACACTTAGGGTGACCTTTCATAACTGCCCACATACTTGAAAGCCAATATTGTTTGGAGTGAAAAGCAGAGCCCACTGCAAAACCCTCCTCTAGGATATTATTGAGAATGATTACTTATCATCCAGTCAGACAAGGCAGGGGATAGCTGTTAGCCTTCTTAGTGGGAGGTATTATTGCTGTTTATTCTGGCCTCTGTACCAAATGTGTGTAGTCTAATTGGTATAATGTGTGGAGATGTCTGGGAATATTGATTTGACTTTGCTAAAGAAAAACAAAACTAAGTGTAAACCCAATTCTTATCTGACTTAAGCAAGGCCTTGATTGTATGAGATGAGTTTGGAGACCTCCCTGTGTCTCTAATCACTTCAAATGCATTTTTAGAGACTACTCAACAGTGGGACAAAACCCCTGATGTCCCCTCATACAGTCCGCCTTTTATTAAGATTTGATTTATCCTCTCAAAATGGCTGCTCGTCACACTTCACTTACTTTACACCCTCTCTTGGCACTGTCACACAACGAATCAGTTAAACGCCGAGGGTACTCAAATGGTACATAAAATCTTCATCTATTGTTCCATGATGGCTTCTACACTGCAGATATAAAAATGAGCTGGACTCCAGAAGGGGGCTGTGGGTCAATGGGAGGGACAATGGCTTGGTCTTTGCCCTGGGATATCAACTCTTAAACCAAGTGGAGGCCCATGGATCATTCCTTCCCAATGGCCTTTCACATTGGACCAGTGATAAATATCCTTATCGAGGAGGAGCAGGTGATAGATTCCGAGCGCCAAGTCTCGCCAGAACTGTGCCCTCATCTCGTCTACTGATATCTCTCATCTACCAATCCCTCCAAGGTGTCGCATGAGGAGCCAGAACCCCCCCCGGCACCCCTTTGCCTCAAATCATGTTAGCCTGACTTCCTGTAGTATGGCCTCTGGGACGGGCCCCTATGAAAAACATCTGTCAACAGCCTCAAGTGCGCACCAAAGGGGGTGGAGGTAGGGGGGGTTCAGACAGCCTTCAGCAAGTGCCCTATCTGATAAAGGACACACTCCCTCCTCTGTAAGCGAACAAGTGTGACTCTAGATAAACCTGTGGCTACATGATGTTGGAATTGGTAATTATGGAGAGAATTATGATCACTATCACTTTCTGTGTAAGCTTTAATGAAACATTTGAGGGGAGGGGGAGTTATCCTAACCCTTTGTGCAAATGAGTGCTTCAGGGGGATTTAATATTAGTACAGACAAACTCACTACCTCCTATGTGTTATTTTCATATTTCCTAACATTATATTCCAATTTCTGAGGCCAAACTGAGCCTGAAGAACAAATCCGCAAGAACACTGGGACATGTTTATGGCATATTTTTTATTTCTGACCCGTGCTGAACTGCGTAAGAGTGAACTCAGTCGAGTGACACAGCAAAACAAATCTGACGTGAGTGGTGACTTTCCCCAAGCAACAAAAGTAACTTATATCTGTGCTTTCAAAACTCACAATATTTCACACTGCCACACACTTTTTGACTCTTTATGCACTATGGCAGCAACAAGCAACTCTATGTATTTGTCTTTTTGGTGTCTCTGTGCTCTTAGTAATGCAGTGATTTTGTAACCAACTATGTAAAGTTTTTGCTTGTGGATATCTCAAATTCCCGTTAAGGGCCCATATTACACTGTTTTCTGATCTATGTTATAATGTTGTTTCCTCATCACAAACATACCTGGAGATTTGTTTTGTTTTATTCACACATGTTTAATACACAAACCCTGCATGTTTAGAGTTCTTCTCTCAAACAGAAAACACTCTGTTCCACTTTGTGATGATGATGTGGTTATACAGTAAGTGCTCCACTGTGTTTTTAAACTCTATACACTGTCACTAAAATCATTTGCATGATTTAAGCCCTGGAATTGCTCATCTCTACTGAACTAAAAGTAAAGGGTAGCTGTTAACTTGAAAACTACCACTACATGCCATCACAAAGTGGAACAGAGCATTTTGAGCTTTGGAGATGTAGACAGACTAATAAAGGTTTACTCAAACATGTGTGAATGAAACAAAGCACAACTCCAATGTTTTTGAGCAAGTAATAACATTACAATATGGCTTAAAGCTCACAATAGTCAATTTTGCTTAATATAGGACCTTTAATTCCATAAAAATTGGGACTAATCCAGGAACAAATCTTAGACTAGATCACACAGGACTAAACCAGTAGATCAGTACTAACCACAGGTCAAACCAGGAAAAGTAGAAATGTTTAATGTTTAATGTTTAACTTCTGTGCTAATCGCTACATTGATAAACTAAGGTAAACAATTCTGCATGTGGTAGTGCTTGTCAGCTCCAAAAACAGCACTGATTTTTCATAGTTTTCAATATTATGTGGCTAAAGCTAACTCTTTCATTGAAAATAGCCAACGTATGGAATGGAACTAGCCTTTAGAAGGGCTTGTATTTATATGTTCGGTATTCCGTATCCCTCCTCTTACTAGTTCCATTAAGATTTCATCAGCCAAAGTATGTTTTCTGAGCACCATTAAACATACAAGGGGC